>CM060702.1:0-352500 GCA_030686995.1 Artemisia argyi
CGATATTTGTAGGGGCGTTTAATAGCATCGAAATGTTACTATATTTTGGAAAGATTGTCATTCTATAAGTAATTCATAACATATTGGATGAGTTTTTCACGTTTAAGGGTTTAGTATCACGTAATTTGCGATCTGTAACAGTTATTACATTTATACGAGTATTTTAATCAAAGCTTATAGATGACTAAATCTTTTAAAAACTGTTGGTGTTATGAACCTAAATTGATTATAACACTATATTTTGTTATATTAAAGGCTAAACCTTAAAGCATAAACACCAAATACTAGTAAAATTACAAGTTCAAAAACGCCCCCTAAATGTATAGCTAAAAACGTGTTTAATGACATTTGAGGGGCGTTTTATTAGCATCGAAATGTTACTATATTTTCATAAGATTGTCATTATATAAGTACTTAATAACATATTAGATGAGGTTTTTACGTTTAAGGGTTCTGTATCACGTACTTTGTGATCCGTAACAGTTTATTACATTTATACAAGTATTTTAATGTTATATCAAAGCTTTTAGATGACTAAATCTTTTAAATATTTTTGGTGTTCTTCCCCTAAATTGATTGTATCACTACATTTTGGTATATTAAAGGCAAAACGTTAAAGCATAAACACCGAAAACTACAAAAATTACAACTTCGAAAACGCCCCCTAAATGTATAGCTAAAAATGTGTTCAATGACATTTGAGGGGCATTTTATTAGCATCGAAATGTTACTATATTTTCGTAAGATTGTCATTATATAAGTACTTAGTAACATATTAGATAAGGTTTTTACGTTTAAGGGTTAAGTATCACGTACTTTGTGATCTGTAACAGTTTATTACATTTATAAAATTGCTTTCATGCTATATGTATGCTTATAGATGACCCTAAATGCTAAATCCCAAAAAAACCCTAAAAACCCTAAACCTTAAATAATGCATAATTCAATAATGGGTATAAATTCAAAATAATGTGTTTGAGATATGAAAGATGATATTAGTATCTTATATATTTGGAATTGATCAAGAGATTTTAGTCACCTACACCATAATTGCTCAAGTAAACCTCAATTTTAAAAACTAAGTACATGAGTACGAAACTTGAAAATAACTCACTTAAATAGTGCACACTTCTATAATGGCTATATGTTCAAAATAATGTGAATAAAAGTCACAAAAGTAGTATAATATACATAAACATTGTGTAAAAGTTAACTAAAATTAATTTTTGAAAAAATGTATAAAGTTCACTTAAATGGTATGTATTTTACAAAAATAGTATAAAGTTCACTAATTTGCATACATGCAAAAAAGTTTCATTAATATAACTATCAAGGTATATAATTTGCTTAAATGATGTTTTGCTTATAAAACGGCTGATGAATTCAATAAAAGATTATTTTTTGTGAATTGATTCTTAATATAATTCACTTTAAGCATCTGAGAATAGGTTGCTTAAATTTTTATTTAGATGTATTGGGCATATTAAAGGCTAAACCTTAAAGCATAAACACCAAATACTACAAAAATTACAACTTCAAAAACGCCCCTAAATGTATAGCTAAAAACATGTTCAATGATATTTGTGGGGGCGTTTAATAGTATCGAAATGTTACTATATTTTTGTAAGATTGTCATTCCATAAGTAATTGATAACATATTGGATGAGTTTTTCACGTTTAAGGGTTTAGTATCACGTACTTTGTAATCTGTAACAGTTATTACATTTATACAAGTATTTTAATCAAAGCTTATAGATGACTAAATCTTTTAAAAACTGTTGGTGTTATGAACCTAAATTGATTATAACACTACATTTTGTTATATTAAAGGTTAAACGTTAAAGCATAAACACCATATACTACAAAAATTGCAACTTCGAAAACGCCCCCTAAATGTATAGCTAAAAACATGTTCAATGACATTTGAGGGGCGTTTTATTAGCATCGAAATGTTACTATATTTTCATAAGATTGTCATTATATAAGTACTTAATAACATATTAGATGAGATTTTTACGTTTAAGGGTTCAGTATCACGTACTTTGTTATCCGTAACAGTTTATTACATTTATACAAGTACTTTAATGCTATATCAAAGCTTTTAGATGACTAAATCTTTTAAATATTTTTGGTGTTATTCCCCTAAATTGATTATATCACTACATTTTGGTATATTAAAGGCAAAACGTTAAAGCATAAACACCAAAAACTACAAAAATTACAACTTCGAAAACGCCCCCTAAAGTATAGCTAAAAATGTGTTCAATGACATTTGAGGGGCGTTTTATTAGCATCGAAATGTTACTACATTTTCGTAAGATTGTCATTATATAAGTACTTAATAACATATTAGATAAGGTTTTTACGTTTAAGGGTTCAGTATCACGTACTTTGTGATCTGTAATAGTTTATTACATTTATAAAATTGCTTTCATGCTATATGTATGCTTATAGATGACCCTAAACCCTAAATCCAAAAAAACTCTAAAAACCCTAAACCCTAAACCTTAAATAATGCATAATTCAATAATGGGTATAAATTCAAAATAATGTGTTTGAGATATGAAAGATGATATTAGTATCATATATATTTGGAATTGATCGAGAGATTTTAGTCACCTATACCATAATTGCTCAAGTAAACCTCATTTTAAAAACTAAGTACATGAGTACGAAACTTGAAAATAACTCACTTAAATAGTGCACACTTCAATAATGGCTATAAGTTCAAAATGATATGAATAAAAGTCACAAAAGTAGTATAATATACATAAACATTGTGTAAAAGTTAACCAAAATATAAAAGCCGTGTTGAAAATCACTTCTTTATAGTTACAATAAACCAATGTGTTATTATGAGGAATGTTCTTTACCATGTTTAAAAATTTATAAAAATTCTCCTTCTTTCCACCCTTATCTTCGTCCACACAGGCATGACCAATCTGTACAATAATCTCATATGCTCAATTTCTTGTATTCTTGTTAGCCTGCAAATCATACATTCAAGACAAACTGTAAGAAAGTTTCAGATATATAGAACAAAGGAGCATTAGAATAAGTTGTAAACTCAAGCATGTAAATTTTACTCTAGATTTTCAATGGTGAAAACATAAGTAATTCATGTAAATTTTATTTCAGTCCTACAAAAGAGGCAACAATCTCATGCTTCATTTTTTCTGATTCATCCTACAAAAGAAGTCTCTTAAATGCTTCTGGTTTATAGTTTATGCGAACTTGCTAGAGTTTTTGAACTATATTCCACTACCAACACGAATGCTCATCAAAACTAATATTTATCTTCCAAAGTTCGAAATACGCTAAAGACAAACAATATCAAGAGAAATCATAATAATGAGCTTGAAATAACCTAAGCTATAGCTTACAAGTGTTTAGCTTGAGCTCTTAACAAAGCTTTTAAAGCTTTATGTAATAACTACATATAGCGAATGTTTACAATGCAAGTTGGAACTATAACCAATTCTGCCTATATATTTGAGATGAGTTTAGCCAAATGTCTTGAAATGTTTTGAAGTGAATCTCGAGCTTAGCTCGGCTCTGCCCTAAGCCATATCAATCTGAAACATTATAATGTTTTAGATTTTAAGTGTCTAAGAAAGTACTAGTATCAATCAAGAAAGTATGTACATGAGTCAAATCCAAGTGGTTCCGTTTTTCAAATCATATATCTTTCTGTGAATAACACAAACACCTGGATTCGCGTTCCGTTTCTTCGGTTTCAATTAGAACACCAGGAGTCGATAGTATTTTAAAAAGTACTAGGCTGTTAAACAACCATTAAACATTTTTCAAAGGATTCGTAACCATGACATAAGAGAATCATGTTAAATCTATCGGATAGAGTTGATACATAATACTGAGCAGTCTGAGCTCATATAAACAGAGTTGATACCATGTCAATTCTTTTTTACACAATAATAAGCTACAACTAGGAACAAGTACAAAGCTACTTTAATTCTCATGTACATGAAAATTTTAGAAAGTTTTTCAATTATTTTGAAAAGAAACATACAATTATATATAATAATCTTGAAATAATGGAAGTCTTATCGAACAATGTTAAGAATTACCTTTAAGAAGTCATCATTGGAAAAAATGCATATAGGTATGTAATTGATCATGTTTGAAACTCAAAGGAGAACTCTTTCAGGAACATTACCGTTTCCAGGTATTCTTTCTACCCCTGCATAAAAATGAAACAACTCTTACTTGGAACACTTTCAAGCGATAATAAAATTGAACTCTTTTAGAGATAGGAGTGATTATCAATTTTATTGCTTCTCAAAAGTATATTATAGAGATTAAAGAAAACAAGACTCCAGTAAATATAGGACTTCAATATACATGGAAGAGTTCCTCTGAGATAAATCTTTTGGGCTTTTTAAAATATTTGAATGTTTCTTTTGGCGGTTCTCTCTCAAACTCAAAAGTCACTCTATATTAATCATAATTAAAGTACTCATATATCTATAGTACGAAATCTTTGAGTACCGAGGTAAGAGTAGCCAAATTCAAAACAACTACAGTAGTATTTAATCTTTTTTTTTTCATAGAACTAGTATTTAATCTTGTATGTATATGTGTTACAAAATATAACAAAACTTTTTCGGTGTATTAAAAGCTCGGTGTCGTCGTGTGGAAGGCTAGCGCCAAGCTAGTAGCCGAAAAAGATTAACGCAGCACTAGACTGCAAGTGGCGCCAACGATGGTCACGCTGTTCCAACCGGCCAGCGCCATTCCCTTTCATTTTTTTTTTTTTGTTTCAAAAATTAGAACATTAGTAGGAAAAAGGGGATGTTTGGCAACGGTAGGGGTGGCAATTCGGGTCGGGTTCAGGTTGGCGGGTTCGGGTTATCAGGTTGGCGGGTCAGAAAACCCTAACCCAAACCTGACCCATTTAAATCATCGGGTCAGCTATGCCAACCCTAACCTGTTTACACATAACCCGAACCTAACCCATTTAACCCGTATATATACTTGGGTTGACGGGTTAAATAGGTGACACGGGTTGCATAGGTTAAACGGGTTTCGGGTTGACCTATTTAACCATTTTTTTTTATAAAAGTTGCCACATTACACGAGTTGAACAGGTTAAACGTGTTTGCGGGTCAACCTGTTTAACCCATTTAACCTGTATAATAAAATATAAATATTTTTTAATTTAAGAAAAAAATCTTAAACTGGTTAACAGGTCGGCCCACTTAATTTATTCTCAACCCGAACCTGACCTGTTTAATAAATGGGTTAGATGGGTCGACCCAAACCCGACCCAAAATCTAATTAACTCAACCCGAACCTGTTAATTTTCGTGTCGGTTTCAAGTCAGGTTTCGGTTCGAGTCAAAAATTGCCACACCTAGGCAACGGTAATATTACCGTTTGGAGACAATAAAGACCAAAAAACTAAATTTTTACACCATAAAAAACCTATAAATACCTCCTTATTAGTTCATACTTCACACACACTTCCAATATATTTTATAACATATTGTTCTCTAGTTTTCTCACTTTTTCCAAACAATATGAATCCTAATTCACCATGGATTAACAATATGTTAAACGACCCTTCGAACAAAATGACGCGCTCGTTTTGTAATTTTGGATTGAGATTATGTAGCGACATATTGCTTAGCTTATTCATGAACTAAAATTTTTAAGCTTCAAAATGACATCCATGAAACCACATGTATCATAATCGCTCAAATTAACCTCAATTTTAAAAACTAAGTACATGAGTACGAAACTTGAAAAATAACTCACTTAAATAATGCACACTTCAATAATGGGTATAAATTCAAAATAATGTGAATAAAAGTCACAAAAGTAGTATAATGTACATAAACATTGTTTAAAAGTTAAATAAAAGTAAATTTTGCGAAAAATGTATAAAGTTCACTAAACTGGTATGTATTTTACGAAAATGGTATAAAGTTCACTAATTTGCATTAATTTCACTATCCGGGTATATAATTTGATTAAATGGTGTAACACTTAGAAAATGACTAATGAATTTAACTATAGAGGTTACAGTATTGGTTTTCCGGTGTGTTCGTAAAATTTAAATAGATCTTGTTTTTTATTATTAATAATTACCTTTAAACATCTAAGAATAGGTTGCTTAAAATTTTATTTATATCTATTGGACTTATGTTTTGATTATAGTAATGTAGTGGGTTTATATTTTTTTGTTCTATTCTAATAGTATATTGGTCCTAATATATTGAATTGGTCCTAATATATTGAAGTACCATGGCTTTTATTATTATATTTTTAGTCTTGTAATTTTGGCTTGTGATTATGTAGTGACATTTTGCTTAGCTTCTTCATGAACTAAAATTTTTAACCTTCAAAATGACATCCATGAAACCACAATAGTTACCTTTTTCGGTCAAGTGTTGTTGCGGTATTGCAATCTATCCTTATTTTTGTTTAATATGTTTGGTTTGAGATAAGATAGATGATATTTGTGTCTTATATATTCAGAATTGATCGAGAGATTTTGGCCAAATATATCATAATTGCTCAAGTAAACCTCAATTTTGAAAACTAAGTACATGAGTTCGAAACATGAAAAAAAAAACTCCAACTAACCCAACCCCAGTCAAATCTAATAGTAATTTACGTAAGTATTGTGCGGTAGTTGTGCACAAGATAAAGCTTTAAAAACCAATTTGCTAATGTAAGTTTCATTGTAAACATTGTCAACAACGTAAAACTTCATATACCTTACTTAGACCTTAAAGCATAAACAAAAAATACTAAAGAAATGACAACATCGAAAACGCCGCCTAAATGTATAGCTAAAAACATGTTCAATGACATTTGAGGGGGCGTTTACTAGCATCAAAATTTTACTATATTTTTGTAAGATTTTCATACTATAAGTACTTAATAACATCTTATATGAGGTTTTCACGTTTAAGGGTTGAGTAACACGTACTTGTGATGTGTAATAGATTATTACATTTATACAAGTATTTTCATGTTATATATACGCTCATAGATGACTAAATCTTTTAAGAACGGTTGGTGTTATGCCCCTAAAATGATTATAAAACTATATTTGGGTATATCAAAGGCTAAACCTTAAAGCATAAACACCAAATACTATAGAAATTACAACTTCGAAAACGCCCCCTAAATGTATAGCTAAAAACGTGTTCAATGACAATTGAGGGGGCATTTACTAGCATCAAAATTATACTATATTTTTGTAAGATTGTCATTCTATAAGTACTTAATAACATCTTAGATGAGGTTTTCACTTTTAAGGGTTGAGCATCACGTACTTTGTCATGTGTAATAGTTTATTACATTTATACCAATATTTGAATGCTATATACGTGCTCATAGATGACTAAATCTTTTAAAAATGGTTGGTGTTATGCCCCTAAAACGATTATTACACTATAGTTGGGTATATTAAAGGCTAAACCAAAAAGAATAAACACCAGATACTACATGTTGACATAAATAATGTATGAAAACGTTATTTATATTTTTCGATATCTCTATATTTTGACGATCACAAAATGTAAACTCGTCAATCGTTTGATTACTACGTAAACAAGTATTAAGCTAGTCTATATCATTATATCCAACTTAATCACTTAAGGTATGGACAAACAAGTGCTTAATACATCTCATGATCAAAGGGGTATTTAATTAACTAATATAAAGTTTATTTAATTATATAATCTTATTATATATTTTTGAAAAACACTTTTGGTAATAAGGAAAAATGTTTTAATCATACTAAATATATGATTTCAAATATTTAACCAAAATCAGTTAGTTTTTCACCAAATAAACTTTCCCCACTAAAAGACAGTTGTTCTGGCCGTTACAGTTGGGCGGCCCCCTTAATTATAAGGGGCGGTCCCCTTAATTTTAAGGGGGCCGGCCATGCTTTAAGGGGACCGGCCAGGCTCCCCTGTCAGAAACTGTCAGATTTCTTCCCCTATAAATACCACCTTAATTCTGGAATTTTTCCTCACCTTTTGCACGAAATTTTCAGATCTACAATCATTTAAAACCCATCAAAAACCCTTTGATCATTTGTATATTAATCCTTGTTTCAAGTGATTCAATCCCTCATCATCCATTCTCATTCTAAGTGCAAAAGAAGAACTCTCTACAACCAAGTTCAAGAAGTGTTGAAGAGTTGTTGTGCATAGTGTATATATATTCATTTGTGAATATTGTGTTGTGCTTGTTGTTATTTGTTTAGAAGATATAGAAGTTGTGTAGATAGTAGAAGTTGATTAGTAGTGAAGTAGGATAGTTGTGAAGATTGGTGTGTAGAAGGTGTGAAGAAGATTGGCGTGTAGATTGGTGTGAAGATTGGCGTGTAGATTGGTGTGAAGATTGGCGTGAAGATTGGTGTGTAGATTGGTGTGTAGATTGGTGTGTATATTGGTGTGTAAGGTTTTCTCCGCCATAAGGGAGTTTGTTGACATAGTGAAGAAAACTCTCGAGTAGGTGACTCGGGGAGTGGAGTAGGAACAAGGAAGGTGTCCTTGTAGCCGAACCACTATAAATCCTTGTGTTGTGGTTTGATCTTTCTAACTCTTCTCATTACTTATTTATTTACCTTTACTATATTAGTTTTGTTAGTTAGTTATTTTACAATAGTTCATATAGTGCAAGTATTGAATTCACATAAACCAGAATCGAAGTTTTTAAAACAAACTTGTGCTTATAAATTTTAAAAGGACGTAAAACTATTCAACCCCCCCTTCTAGTTTTCCACACTACAGAAATTACAACTTTGAAAACGCCCCCTAAATGTATAGCTAAAAATGTGTTTAATGACATTTGAGGGGGCGTTTTACTAGCATCGAAATTATACTATATTTTTGTAAGATTGTCATTCTATAAGTAATTAATAACATCTTAGATGAGGTTTTCTTGTTTAAGGGTTGAGTATCACGTACTTTGTGATGTGTAATAGGTTATTACATTTATACAAGTATTTTAATGTCATATATACGCTCATAGATAACTAAATCCTTTAAGAATGGTTGGTGTTATGCCCCTAAAATGATTATCACACTACATTTGGGTATATTAAAGGCTAAACCTTAAAGCATAAACACCAAATACTACAGAAATTAAAACTTCGAAAACGCCCCCTATATGTATAGATAAAAATGTGTTCAATGACATTTGAAGGGGCGTTTACTAGCTTCAAAATTATACTATATTTTTGAAAGATTGTCATTCTATAAGTACTTAATAACATCTTAGATGAGGTTTTCATGTTTAAGGGTTGAGTATCACGTACTTTATTACAATTATACAAGTATTTTAATGCTATATACGTGCTCATAGATGACTAAATCTTAAAAAAAAGGCTTGGTGTTATGCCCCTAAAATGATTATAACACTAAATTTAGGTATATTAAAGGCTAAACCTTAAAGCATAAACAAAAAATACTAAAGAAATGACAACATCGAAAACGCCGCCTAAATGTATAGCTAAAAACATGTTCAATGACATTTGAGGGGGCGTTTACTAGCATCGAAATTTTACTATATTTTTGTAAGATTGTCATAATATAAGTACTTAATAACATCTTATATGAGGTTTTCACGTTTAAGGGTTGAGTAACACGTAGTTTGTGATGTGTAATAGGTTATTACATTTATACAAGTATTTTCATGTTATATATACGCTCATAGATGACTAAATCTTTTAAGAACGGTTGGTGTTATGCCCCTAAAATGATTATAAAACTATATTTGGGTATATCAAAGGCTAAACCTTAAAGCATAAACACCAAATACTATAGAAATTACAACTTCGAAAACGCCCCCTAAATGTATAGCTAAAAACGTGTTCAATAACAATTGAGGGGGCATTTACTAGCATCAAAATTATACTATATTTTTGTAAGATTGTCATTCTATAAGTATTTAATAACATCTTAGATGAGGTTTTCACGTTTAAGGGTTGAGCATCACGTACTTTGTCATGTGTAATAGTTTGTTACATTTATACCAATATTTGAATGTTATATACGTGCTCATAGATGACTAAATCTTTTAAAAATGGTTGGTGTTATGCCCCTAAAATGATTATTACACTATAGTTGGGCATATTAAAGGCTAAACCATAAAGCATAAACACCAGATACTACAGAAATTACAACTTTGAAAACGCCCCCTAAATGTATAGCTAAAAATGTGTTTAGGGACATTTGAGGGGGCGTTTTACTGGCATCGAAATTATACTATATTTTTGTAAGATTGTCATTCTATAAGTACTTAATAACATCTTAGATGAGGTTTTATTGTGATGCGTAGGGATTGCACCAGGCTTTACCTCTCGACGGATCTCGAAAAGCTTACAACCCCCACCAGGTAGTGTACCTGATCGCTGTAGTATAGTATAGTGACAAGTACCGGGGGATTGATCGTTCAGCTAGGAATAGTGTCGCTAGGATTAGAAAGCCTAAAGACTAGGTCTAGAGATGAGGGATGATTCTTTTTGTATTTTTATATTTTTAGGAAAACAAGTAAAAATCTCGGGTTTGAAGGATTTGGGCGGAATTAGTTGCTAAAAATGAAAATAAACTATAAGTGGGAGAAATGTGTTTACTTAGATTTCACTACTCCCTAGACATCTTTTACACGTTAATTACTTGTTATTGTTGCGTGGATGACGGATTGTATTCCTTAATACCATTCATGGGGTGGCGTACTTAACTCTCCAATCCTATGAGTGCCTACTTCACTCCTATGTCGAGCCGGCTAAGAAGCTCCTAACATGAATCATTAGAATTTACTCATGCATTAAATACAACCAATGAAACCTAGTACACATCGGTTCATGTTTCCTAAGATGTTCAAGCATGTTACCAATTGGAGATCTGCCAGTTTTCTTAAGCCTAACATTGAAATCATTCATCCAATACAACCATAAACAAGTAATCAACACATAATTAACATCTAGGTTTTATTAGATCTAAGCAAACACAAGATAGATCTAGCCTAACATGGTAGAATCAAGACAAGCACAAGATATAGACAACCAACACATAGACATATTGATTGAATTAAGAGAAGACTTATCTCAATAGCACATGTCAGGGTTCAAGGGCTGAAAACCCTTAAATATCCTATAAAATTTGTACAAGGTTCGGCCTTAGGGTTTCTCCAAACTTGTTTCTCTTTAATGAATGAAAATTAGAAAACTATATATAGATTTTGGAAGGTGACGGCGTCAAGAACAAATGTCTGATGCCGTCATCTCACCGCCAAATAATTCCTCGGACTGCCTAGATCTGGATCTGACGCCGTCATGTGTACACCTTATGCAGGCCGTCACACAATTAACTCTTGACGCTCTACTTGTGACGCCTTCGTGTTTCTTCTGGGTCGTCATGGACTTTACTCTTGACGCCGTCAAATACTTCCTCTTGACGCCGTCAAACACTGTTCCCAGCATGGAAAATTAAGTCTTTGGCGTTTTCTTCACTTTTATGCTCCAAAAACGTCCGAATTGCTTTCTTTTCCAGATTTCACTCCCAAAGTACCTAAAATCACAAAAGGAACGATTTAGGGTAATATTTGATCAAATAAATTCAATTCCAGGCTTAAATGACCCCCTAAAAGTGGTTCATTTTTCGCCTCATCATCTTGTTTAAGGGTTGAGTATCACGTACCACAGGCTTGGGAAAGGATCAAACCTCCACCACATGGCGTAAGCACCTAGGATAAACTATCAAAGAGGTCTTTTAAAGGGTTGTAACGTTAGGTGTAGGGATATGAAATACACGGTTTTGTTGGATATAGGCAGTCTTTACTGGTGGCGAGTTAACAATCTTGGTTAATTACATGTAGAATATGGCGTTGCTAAGCCAAGACTAGACTCGACTTAAGCTAATAAATGAAAAATAACAAAAACATAAAATGAACATAGAATTAAATGGGATGGTAGTCCGTATTTTTTTTCTCTTTTTCTTTTTCTATTTTTTTTTGTGCATACACTCTTAACCTACCATCCAAAATAATACATCATAGGGAATGAACATTCCCCTTACACTTGAATCTTTACATACTTTACAATAAACTAATCTAATGACTCGAATAAAGAAAATCAAAACACTTGGAGTACTTTTAAGATTAACGTACATATGAGGGTAATATATGATGTTCTTCCCCATTACTCCATAAAATAAGTACTTTACCCATGAGTCCCAATCGTCCCAAAACAATATGTACAAGGATATGACTCGACTTAGCAACCATGTAATCAATTAGACAATTAACTTAGGGTTTAACAAATAACAATAATGCACTAAAAATGAGCGAATACACGGAAGGCTAAGGCGATTTGGTTGTACATTTAAGTGGGGTGTAACAAATTCTTCCTTTAAGTAAGATGCTTAAAGTTAGAAACGAAAAGATAGGCTCGGAGGGGTGTACTAGGGGTTTCGTGTACTAAAAATGAGTACAACACTAAGGGTGTGGGAAAAATTAGTTGACTTAACTAGCCAAGTAATATGACTTAAATGGTCAAGTAATTATGATACGGGTTTAACACAAGGGTGATCCTAATGCCTCTTATCATGTAGTAAATCCTACTACACGAATGTAGTCTCACTAGCAGTCTCGGGATGCATCACTAACGCAAGTTCTAGAATCTAAATGCTACCGGTACACTCATAAGCACTAATATGAATGCTTTTCCTATCAAATCTAAAGGCGAACCTCACATATTTGGGTGGAAAATTTTTCTGAATGATACGGTTGTGTGCTAGTCATACAATCTCCTATCCATGAGACGCTTGCTATGGCTAAAGTTTCACTCCTAAATGTTGTAAAAAAATTTAAATTTGGCGCTAAAATTACACTAACAAGTATTTCTCATAGTTTTATTACACATCTACTATCAAATAAACAAACTAAGGTGAAAGTGTATTTGTAAGGTATCATCATTTTACCCTCCCCTTTCACTTAAGATGAACATTGTCCCCAATGTTCAAGTAAATAATGTAAAAGTGAAATAAGTAAAACGAATGAAATCAAATACTCCCCTGATTCACTCGGTATGGATAATAAGGTGGCCAGGTTAAATCTTCCTCCAAGAAAATGAACAATCAAAGCTTCCCTTCCAGAATATAAATCATCTTCTTATCAAACATAACCTGTTAAACCTGAGAAAAAAACACAAAAACCCAAAGCATCGATCCGAACAAAGAAAACTCACAACTAGATGTAATTCCAGACTTAGGAATAGAAACAAAACAATTAAAGATATAATGCTTGTGGAATGAATGTTTGCAGATTTCCTGGAGTTTATAAAACTAAAGAATTAACAAAAACTTTAAGACTCCGGTATAAACAAAACTAGCAAAATTTCCAGAATTTTACACGTGACGCCGTCAAGAGGAAACTCATGACGCTGTCAGAAGTGTCCTGCAGAAATTCTTATGTTAAGTTTTTGGAAAATTTCTGGGAAAACCTCGTCCTACTTCCTGGAAAATCCTGCAAAACATCATTATGACTTGATACAATCATTTGACTCTAACAAGTACCAATACACATGTCCATTTAATATTGTTGTGGTTCATGCTCAATTTCGTTCTTATAAACAAATTTGGATCTCCCTTACACTTATCTTTTGCAAAATACCTTTATATGCAATTAAAAAGAAGTTAAAAACAAAATAAAGCATTTTCACAATTTATTTTGAAACACGAGACACAAACAATAAAAATAAAGCATGCATACGGAAACAAATAAAATCAAACAAACAAACAAACAAATAAATATTGGGTTGCCTCCCAATAAGCACTTGTTTTTGTTCGAGTCACGAGCCTGACTCTACCCTTATTTAACGGAAATAGGGGAGGTCTTCCCTACACTTAGGATTAAGTGCGGGTGAAAGTAGCGATACACACCCTTACAGTGTGAATATGCCACGTGAGGTGAAGGGGGTGAGTGAATGGCTTCCTTCATCCTAAAACTACCCGGATAATATTGGTTGATGGGTGGGTCGGTTCCTCTTTTGTCTCCTAGATGTATATCTAAGGATGGAAAGTTGTGTAAAGGTTGAGGTTCCGGTTCATCAACATTAGGAAATTCCCTAGAACTAGGAGTAAGGTTATCACTACAAGTATTCAAACCTATATCCTCAAGTGGTGCCTGGTCCAAGAGTTCTACTTCTATTGGGGTTCCTATAGTCTCTTCTACTTCTCCCGGGTAAGTTCACGGGCGGTGTGTATGCCTCAAATGATGGTAGGACTTGTGGGGTACTTAGTGGGCTTGGGTTTTCTACTATCTCTTCCATCACATCAATATCACCTATGTGTTCATCTTGTATTATGGTAGTGCCTAACCATGACATGCAACTAGGTGTCTCAACTCTAACCTCATGTGTGTCGTATGTTTTGGTGAAATCTATCCCACTCATGCAACTAGGTGGTTCATAACTAACCATCTCGTAATCTTGGTTTGATTCTAAGTCCATGTTCTTAGAAACTAGGTCTCTTTGCTCATACGAATCCACCAATTCGTTGAACTTATGGGTTATGGTTAGGAAGATTTTCTCAAAATTCATCCAAAGGGTCTCGCTAAAAGGAGTTGACCCTGATAATGATCGTCTAATAGAAAACACACATTTATAAAATTCATCAAACCCATATAACTTTACACCCATCTCCTCTTGTATATATCTAAGATCACTTAAAAATTCATTGGAACAATAGGAGGCAAATCGATCCGAGTAAACTAATTGTTCCTCTATAGTTAATGATCTAAATGGAATTTCATCCGCCATGGAGACAAATGAAAATGGTTTCACAAACAAAGGGCACAAAGAAAAAGATAGACTACAAGAAAGCTAATAAAAAGAAAATAAAAATCTCACTAAAAAGGAATCTAATGAGTAGACCTAATCAAAATAAATTCCAACCTAAACAATAACAATTCCCCGGGCTGCGGTGCCAAAAACTTGATGCGTAGGGATTGTACCAGGCTTTACCTCTAGAGGGATCTTGAGAAGCTTACAACCCCCACCAGGCAGTGTACCTGATCGTTGTAGTATAGTATAGTGACAAGTACCGGGGGATTGATCGTTCAGCTAGGAATAGTGTCGCTAGGATTAGAAAGCCTAAAGACTAGGTCTAGAGATGTGGGATGATTCTTTTTGTATTTTTATATTTTTAGGAAAACAAGTAAAAATCTCGGGTGTGAAGGATTTGGGCGGAATTAGTTACTAAAATTGAAAATAAACTATATTATACTAAGGTTGTGAGCAATAAGTGGGAGAAATGTGTTTACTTAGATTTCACTACTCCCTAGATATCTTTTACACGTTAATTACTTGTTATACTTGCGTGGATGATGGATTGTATTCCTTAATCCTTTCATGGGGTGGCGTACTTAACTCCCCAATCCTATGAGTGCCTACTTCACTCCTATGTCGAGCCGGCTAAGGAGCTCCTAACATGGGATCATTAGAATTTACTCATGCATTAAATACAACCAATAAAACCTAGTACATATAGGTTCATGTTTCCTAAGACGTTCAAGCATGTTACCAATTGGAGATCTGCCAGTTTTCTTAAGCCTAACATTGAAATCATTCATCCAATACAACCATAAACAAGTAATCAACACATAATTAACATCTAGGTTTTATTAGATCTAAGCAAACACAAGATAGATCTAGCCTAACATGGTGGAATCAAGACAAGCACAAGATATAGACAACCAACACATAGACATATTGATTGAATTAAGAGAAGACTTATCTCAATAGCACATGTCAGGGTTCAAGGGCTGAAAACCCTTGAATATCCTATAAAATTTGTACAAGGTTCGGCCTTAGGGTTTCTCCAAACTTGTTTCTCTTTAATGAATGAAAATTAGAAAACTATATATAGATTTTGGAAGGTGACGGCGTCAAGAACAAATGTCTGATGCCGTCATCTCGCCGCCAAATAATTCCTCGGACTGCCTAGATCTGGATCTGACGCCGTCATGTGTACACCTTATGCAGGCCGTCATACAATTAACTCTTGACGCTCTACTTGTGACGCCTTTAGGTTTCTTCTGGGTCGTCATGGACTTTACTCTTGACGCCGTCAAATACTTCCTCTTGACGCCGTCAAACACTGTTCCCAGCATGGAAAATTAAGTCTTTGGCATTTTCTTCACTTTTATGCTCCAAAAACATCCGAATTGCTCCCTTTTCCAGATTTCACTCCCAAAGTACCTAAAATCACAAAAGGAACGATTTAGGGTAATATTTGATCAAATAAATTCAATTCCGGGCTTAAATGACCCCCTAAAAGTGGTTCATTTTTCGCCTCATCATCTTGTTTAAGGGTTGAGTATCACGTACTTTGTGATGTGTAATAGGTTATTTCATTTATAAAAATATTTTAATGTCATATATACGCTCATAGATAACTAAATCTTTTAAGAATGGTTGGTGTTATGCACCTAAAATGATTATCACACTACATTTAGGTATATTAAAGGCTAAACCTTAAAGCATAAACACCAAATACTTCAGAAATTAAAACTTCGAAAACGCCCCCTAAATGTATAGATAAAAATGTGTTCAGTGACATTTGAAGGGGCGTTTACTAGCTTCGAAACTATACTATATTTTTGAAAGATTGTCATTCTATAAGTACTTAATAACATCTTAGATGAGGTTTTCATGTTTAAGGGTTGAGTATCACGTACTTTATTACAATTATACAGGTATTTTAATGCTATATACGTGCTCATAGATGACTAAATCTTTAAAAAAAAAGGCTTGGTTTTATGCCCCTAAAATGATTATAACTCTAAATTTAGGTATATTAAAGGCTAAACCTTAAAGCATAAACAAAAAATACTAAAGAAATGACAACATCGAAAACGCCCCCTAAATGTATAGCTAAAAACATGTTCAATGACATTTGAGGGGGCGTTTACTATCATCGAAATTTTACTATATTTTTGTAAGATTGTCATACTATAAGTACTTAATAACATCTTATATGAGGTTTTCATGTTTAAGGGATGAGTAACACGTACTTTGTGATGTGTAATAGGTTATTACATTTATACAAGTATTTTCATGTTATATATACGCTCATAGATGACTAAATCTTTTAAGAACGGTTGGTGTTATGCCCCTAAAATGATTATAAAACTATATTTGGGTATATCAAAGGCTAAACCTTAAAGCATAAACACCAAATACTATAGAAATTACAACTTCGAAAACGCCTCCTAAATGTATAGCTAAAAACGTGTTCAATGACAATTGAGGGGGCGTTTACTAGCATCAAAATTATACTATATTTTTGTAAGATTGTCATTCTATAAGTACTTAATAACATCTTAGATGAGGTTTTCACGTTTAAGGGTTGAGCATCACGTACTTTGTGATGTGTAATAGTATATTACATTTATACCAATGTTTGAATGCTATATTCGTGCTCATAGATGACTAAATGTTTTAAAACTGGTTGGTCTTATGCCCCTAAAACGATTATTACACTATATTTGGGTATATTAAAGGCTAAACCATAAAGCATCAACACCAGATACTACAGAAATTACAACTTTGAAAACGCCCCCTAAATGTACAGCTAAAAATGTGTTTAAGGACATTTGAGGGGGCGTTTTACTAGCATTGAAATTATACTATATTTTTGTAAGATTGTCATTCTATAAGTACTTAATAACATCTTAGATGAGGTTTTCTTATTTAAGGGTTGAGTATCACGTAGTTTGTGATGTGCGATAGGTTATTTCATTTATACAAGTATTTTAATGTCATATATACGCTCATAGATAACTAAATCTTTTAAGAATGGTTGGTGTTATGCACTTAAAATGATTATCACACTACATTTGGGTATATTAAAGGCTAAACCTTAAAGCATAAACACCAAATACTACAGAAATTAAAACTTTGAAAACGCCCCCTAAATGTATAGCTAAAAATGTGTTCAATGACATTTGAGGGGGCGTTTACTAGCATCAAAATTATACTATATTTTTGTAAGATTGTCATTCTATAAGTACTTAATAACATCTTAGATGAGGTTTTCACGTTTAAGGGTTGAGTATCACGTACTTTGTAATGTGTAATAGTTTATTACAATTATACAAGTATTTTAATTCTATATACGTGAAACCCCAAACCCCAAACCTGAAACCCCAAACTTGAAACCTAAAACCCCAAACCCGAAATAGCAAACCCGAAACGCGAAACGCGAAACGCGAAACCCGAAACCCGAAACCCGAACCCGAAACGCGAAACCCTAAACCCTAAACCCTAAACCCTAAACCTGAAACCCCAAACTTGAAAGTTGAAACCCCAAACCCGAAATAGCAAACCCAAAACCCGAAACGTGAAACGTGAAACCCCAAACTCGAAATCCGAAACCCGAAACCCGAAACCCGAAACCCGAAACGCGAAACGCGAAACCCAAAACCCGAAACCCAAAACCCGAAACCCGAAACCCCAAACCCCAAACCCCAAACCCGAAACCCGAAACCCGAAACCAGAAACCCGAAACCCAAAACCTGAAACCTGAAACCCGAAACATCAAACCCCAAACCAGAAACCCCAAACCCCAAACCCCAAACCACAAACCCTAAACCCCAAACCACAAACCCCAAACACCAAAACCCCAAACACCAAACCCCAAACCCCAAAACCGAACCCCAAACCCCAACCCCAAACCCCAAACCCCAAACCACCCCATACCCGAAATCCAAAACCCGAAACCCGAATACCGAGACCCCCAAATACGAAACCCCAAACCCCAAACCCGAAACCCGAAACCCAAAACCCATAACCCAAAACCTGAAACCCCAAACCCGAAACCCGGAACCCCAAACCCTAAATATAATTTGCTTAAACGGTGTAATGCTTATAAACGGATAATAAATTCCATTAAAGAGGGTACATTATTGGTTTTTTGGTGTGTTCATAAAATTAAAATACATCTTATTTTTTGAGAATTGATTCTTAATATAATTGACTTTATACATCCAATAATAGGTTGCTAAAAAATTTACTTAGATCTATTGGGCTTATGTTTGTGTTATAGTAATGTGGTGGGTTTACATATATAGCTTAGTTTCTTCATGAAGTAAAATTTTCAACCTTCAAAAATGACACCCGTGAGCCACAATAGTTATCTTTTTCGGTCATGTGTTGTTGCGGTGTTGCAGTCTCTCCTTATTTTTGGTTAATATGTTTGGTTTGAGATAAGAAATATGATATTTGTATCTTCTATATTCGGAATTGATCGAGAGATTTTAGTCACATATATCATAATTGCTAATGTAAACCTAAATTTTGAAAACTAGTACATAAGTACGAAACTTGAAAATAACTCACTTAAATAATGCACACTTCAATAATGGATATAAACTCAAAATAATGATAATAAAAGTTACAAAGGTAGTATAATATACGTAAACATTGTGTAAAAGTTAACTAAAATTGATTTTTGCAAAAAATGTATAAAGTTCACAAAAATGGTATGTATATTACAAAAATAGTATAAAGTTCACTAATTTGCATACATGCAAGAAAGTTGCATTAATATCACTATCAAGGTACATAATTTCCTTAAACGGTGTAATGCTTTTAATTTTAAAAACTAAGTACATGAGTACGAAACTTGAAAATAACTAACTTAAATAACGCACACTTCAATAATGGGTTTAAATTAAAAATAATGTGAATAAAAGTCACAAAAGTAGTATAATATACATAAACATTGTGTAAAAGTCAACTAAAATTAATTTTTGCAAAAAATGTATAAAGTTCACAAAAATGGTATGTATATTACAAAAATAGAATAAAGTTCACAAATTTGCATACTGTAGGATACTCATAATCTTAAACACGTATGGTTTCTTGTGATTATATGGATCGAATTAGATGAAGAGATTAGAGAGATGTAGAAAGAAAGGTGGGAGCCTTTTTGAGAGAGAAACAATGTGTGTATTAGCTTGAAACTAATGAAAGGTCCAACCCTCTCCACATGTGGAGAGGGGTATTTATAGTTACAATATTACACCCAATCCCAGGCTATGGATCAGGCATACAGTGGGTGAAGACCCGTTCCTTCTTCCACGGTGTTACTTAATCTAACACTAATTAACTAATAAACAAACTAACTACGAGCTAACTTAATGCTATTACAATCATTAGGTGACCGAGACTTTTACAGGAATATTTGTATTCCTAACAATCTCCCCCTAAGCGAGGTCACCTTTGAAGTTAAGATCTTTGGTCTTTAAGCATTCTTTAGACTTAGTAGCTCGTAGGATCTGATTCTTCTCTTTTCAGCACACTTCGTACTTCAAGCAAGCGAACTTGTGATTAGGATTCCTTTGTGATGTGTGATCTTTGAGCTTCCTTTGAGATCATCAGCCAAAGTAAATCTCCAAGCTCATCCATAGTTGTATTGCCTTCATGTGATGTAGTGACTAAGGACCATCATGCTCACACCCTTCTTTGTCTGGAGACGTTGCATAAGAGTTGTAGATTAGGAGACTTTTTCATCAGAGTTGCGGAAACGTTGTTGGTAGTCTCTCAACATTTGTTGCAGCAAGTCTCTCATCTTCATTGATAGTGTGGAGGATGTGTGAGCATGAGGTATGGATTGACCCGATTCAGTTGGAAACTGGAGCCATCAACGCCATCTTTATATGTGTCCCTGAAATAAAACAGTTAGCAATAAAGATAGAGAACGAACATGGCTTTGTCATTCGTTCTGCGAGGACAGACTACCCTCCGGTTTTGTGAAAACCGACCTGTGATCAGGTAGAGTCTCTTTTAAAGAGGACTCTCCTTGACAGGAATTTCCAGCTTGTAGTAAGGAAAGTTTCAAAGAATCCACTTTGGAATCTTCATACTTAGCATGTTCTCATACCGGAACGTCTCAAAGCAGACAGCACGATAGAGTGAATCGGTGAATTGATATTCACGGATTTGATGAGAAATTGATTTATAGAAATCACTCGCGTGTCCTATGATAAATATTTTTGAGACACGACGAGAGTTTTATACTTTTAATCTTTTTTCCATCAAAAATACTTTTGTTTTAAAGATATTACACAATCAATGTGCTCGAAAGATCAGTTGGTGAGCACATTGAGAGGTATTAGCAAAAGTGTCCGTCAACCCATATCCTGGAACAAGTTTGATTCAATATTGAATCGCACCATCGTTGCTTTCCAGTTGTCACTTGATCATTGATCCAAGATGGATCTCACATGTCACCTACCAAGAGCTTGAGTGATGTTCGCTCTAGAAGGATTTCCATCCTCATTGTGAATATTTTCATATCACTCGGATGTTCTGGCAATACCACAAGGATAATGCGTAGGACTCTAAATATTTTATCTTATTTTCCACATTATGTGAAACAATAAGCATATTTGGAATGTGTCCTAGCGAGATTTATGGATGATCTCATGGCTCTAGACTCAATAGTGCGTTTTGATCCGCTCCTGGAGACTGGGGAGGCGTCTCCTGTTTTAGGTATCAACATAGCTCGCAATGAGCGGTCGATACATTGCACAGGGTTCCCCGTGAGAATGAAACAAGCTCTTTTAAGAGAACTTGAGTGGTTGGGAAGTTTAGTGCAGTGCGTTACTGGGTCCATGACGTCTTGTCTTCAATACTAGTGTTACTTTAGTAACCACTAGTAGATTATGAGTTGAACCCAGTTTCTGCCCTAAGGTTGAATATTTGGAGGGCTGTTTCTTTTCACCCTTTCACATTTCATTTCTTTTTCATTCTTCAACCCCTTCAGTGCTTACCGAGACTTCACCACTAGAACCATGTTGGGTTTGTTCCTGTCCTAGCTCTATCTCAGTCCGCACTCTTCCCTTTCTCACTTTACTCCTTTTTTCAATCATTCCTAAGGACTTCTAATCTATCTATGGATTGTCCCTGGGAAGATCCTTCCGGTTCTGGTGGATCATGGGAACTTATACCTAACCTTAACCAACCTTATAACTCCGTGCAATAAAGTAAATGGCCGGTCTTAGGTATTATGTCCACAAACGCCTTTCGCTCCCCCTCAATATGTGCATCGATATTCGAAAGTATTTAGCACATATGTGGGAGCCTATTATTGAGTCGAAAAGATCACTTTTGATTATCAGATTTCATATTTAAATCACATTCTCTCCCCCGATCAAAAATTTCAAATCTTTCGAGATTTTTTATCTCAATTGATTTAAATAGGTTAGAAAGCTTTTGGGAGAGAAATGCGGTTAATTTTTAATGTTTTCTGATAAAAGGAACTTTTTCTTGCTCCCCCTCAAACTATGAGGGAGGTTGTTATGTGTCAGATTTGAAGAGTTTGTAAAAGATTCGAAGTTTTAGTGAAAAACTCTTTGAAAATTTACTCATTCTGACACATAACACATCACAAATCATTTTGTTGCAAGGTATTATATACGAAGTGTGGGGAGTTTTGATGATACATAAAATTTTGAGAAATCACTCTCCCCCTCAATCAATGACAGATGTTAAAGCATAAATATTTTCATAAACTATTAACGTCATTGATTGAGTGAAAATTTTATCAAACATTAGATCCAATTTGATTTTCAATCAAAATTTCATGGTACCACCAAGTTTTGCACAAATACTTCCCGGAAAAATCATAGAAGGGAGAGTATTTGGCGATAAAAAGAAGATTTCTCTTCTTTATTAGGAAATAATGCACTGAAGCGTACATTAGATCGAGGGTGCATGAATATAAAGTAATTCACGCTCGGATGAACGGCACCCTTTGTTAGGAACAACCGTCTTTTAGGCGACGTGTTTTCCTAAGATTTGAAAACCGGGTTGCTATCTGAAGTAATAGCAAGCCATATTTTTGAGGTGCGGGTTGTAGCCTGAAATGACTACAAGCCATAATTTTGAAATCCGGGTTGTAGCCTGAAATGACTACAAGCCATAAGTTTTAAGCGCGGGTTACAGCCTGAAATGACTGCAAGCCATTTTTTGAAGAATATTTGGAGAAACGACATGTTTTAGAAAAAAAACTTTATTTGAAACCGAAAAACTCTTGCTCAAGCATATGTATGTTTCCGTGTCATTATTGAATGACATTTCTAGAAACGTACATAATATTGATTACACAAGAGACATGTCGAGAGAAGAATATTTTTGGATTTTTATGATTTTTCTAATTTTTATGGGTTTTATAGGTTTTATATTATTGTATTTTCTTTATGGTATAAGATATATACAAGGATATGTGAAACAAAACCATTTCTCCTCATTTTCTTCCCGAAGACGTTTGAGAGATACTGGCGAAGGACTCTTTATTTCAAAGCGCTGGAGAATAAGTTGAAATCGTTCTCTTGAGAGAGCCTTAGTGAAGAAATCTGCCAGCCGAAATTCTGTCCTCACGAAGTAAAGTTCCACAATCCCATTCTCATCTTATTTTACCACACCTTAGGAGAATCCGTTTCACAGGAGAAACTTTGACAGTGTATCAAACCATGCCCTAAGCGTCTGTTTTAGGCCAAAGAGAGCCCTTTTCAGACGATAGACATGGTTAGGACGATCAAAATTTACAAATCTTTACGGTTGACGGAAATAAAGAACTTTATTCAGCTCGTCATTAAGAAATGCAGTTTTCATATCCATTTGATAGACCGTCATGTTCTGACTTGCAGCATTGGCAAGAGATATTCAGATAGCTACAATACGAACAACCAGAGCGAAAGATTCCTCTAAATAAATGCCTTCCTGTAGACGATATCCCTTAGCAGCAAGCCTTGCCTTGTTTTCAGAACGACATAATGCTCATCAAGTTTCACTTAGAAGATCCACTTAGAGCTAAAATCATTGCACAGTCTGGAGGTAGTACCAATTCCCATACTTCAAGTCGATCGAAAGTGCGAGCTTCATCTTGCATCGCATTAACCCAACAGTCTTTAGAGATAGCAGTCTTGAAATCTTTGGGTTCGAATTTGGATAGTATGGAACTATAACAGCACCACAAGGCATGGGTGGTAAGTTTCCTTAGTGTGAACACCGTTTAAGAAGGATATCCAATAATGTTGTCAATCGGATGATCCTATATTCATTTTCTGAGATGTTCATGTGGATGTAGGTAGGAACATGAAGAAGCCGTGTTTGTATTCCCTGAAGAGGATGTCTCAGAAAAAGATTCATGAGCAAACATGTTTTAGTACGGAGCATCTTCAAGAGGAGCTAATGAATTCACTTCAAAAGAATTGTCGACTGCAGTGCCTTGATGAACCGAAGGAGATTGAAGGTTTGACGATGATGGTGAGTAACTTGCAGATTGAGCATCTTGATTAATTCAAAGAGACACTGATGGACCATTTGAGTTGTACAGAACTGGAGCAGCGGCAGCTGGTGGTGTAAGTGAATCATCGGTAGGTGTCTCGAAGTATTCATCAAACGTTTGGTCAAACTATATCTTCAAATGCTCACTTGTAGGTGGTACATAGGGTACATGCAGGAGTGGGATTCTGTACAAGGCCTGAACTGAATGGTTCAGGAGACAAAAGTTTAGACGCGGGTCCTGCACTGATGTGTACTGGAGCCATATGCTCAGTCAGCTCACCGAATGTGACGTGAACGGTTTCCAGGATTTATCGGGTTTATTTGTTGTAGACTCGGTATCCCTTACTATCTGGAGCATAGACAACACAGAATCCAATACCAGTAATAGCTTATAACATTCCCAGATCTTGACTGTCATTTTGTAGGGTAGCATAAAGCACCAAACACAAATAGAGAGGAGAGATCCGGTTTCTTGCCATATATCAGCTCATATGGAGTATTGTTGTGAACAGTATGTATCAAGTATCGGTTTTTGGTGTAACAAGCTGTAGCAATTACTTCCGCCCATAGGATCATCGGTGCCTTGGAGAAGTAGAACGAGTTGTTTGTTGATAACCTCCGTTCCATTGTAAGTCCGAATGATTCTGACGGTTATGAGAGTCTTACTAGCAGTTGTGTGATGAGTTTTCTGATAACTTCAGTAGTCACATCCTTGGTTCTCAAAAACTTTACCCATGTAAACCGAGAGTATTCATCGACAACAATGAGTACACATTACTTCCCATTTATACTCTTCACACTTATTGGTCTGCCTGGGTCCATGTGAAGGGTGTAAAGAACATCCATGTTGGTGTTGACAATTTTGGGTTTGTGAGTATGCTTCTTTCGTTTACCCAGTTGACAAGCCGAATGAAGAAGTTCTTTTTCGAACTTTAATCTGGGTAGACCTCATACAAGATGATTATGAGCAAGATCATAGATGGTACCAAAGTTCAAGTGATTAAAACTTTGTTGCCATAGCCACGATTTGTTCTTTAAGGTCTTTGAGAGAAGGCAAATAGGAGAGGACCGCATCACGTCTTCGATAGAAAAGGTGTATAGATTTGTGCCATGACAGTCTTTAAGAAGATCAATACCATCCAATTCTCAGACGAAGCATGTGTAATTTCTGAAGACAACTTCAAGATTGGAATCAAAATACTGACCAAAAGAGAACAGATCATGCCCAAGTCCTTCCATGTAGTATACTCACGAAATTAGTTGTCACCAGAAACATAATCTCCATAACCCTTAATTAACCCAAAATGATAGTTCCCGAATCTAACTGTCCCGAGAAACTTATTCACGAAATTCTCGAGCCCCGAGCGATCCCCAATCATATGTTTAGAGCAGCCTGAGTCCAAATATCAAAGGACGAAAAGTACGACCTGCATTTGGAAACAGACGAGAGCAGAAAATTTGGAGTGTCGGATCCCCAATTTGAGTTGGGTTCCAATTGGTTAGTGCAAACAAGTTCTGGAGCTACTGAGACCTTAGGTGCATTCGTTTCAATGGTGGAAATTTCACTAGTAGATACAATGGGCCTAGTTAAAGAACATTGCGTCTCAAAAGGGAAGGTTCTACCAGTTGGCTTCCATTCCTTAATAGGCACTACTTTAGAATTAGTTATCCTAGTTAAAGGGCACTGTTCTCCTGAAGTGAATTTCCTTCCAGTGGGCTTCCATTGATAACCAACATTGGCAAACAGTTTACCTGTTGCTTTCCAAATTTGCTTACTTTGTTTAGCTCTCCAAACTTTCTTAACTGGGGTTTTGTTAAACGACTTCAGAAATTTCTCAACACATTTATCATGATTACTCAAA
Organism: Artemisia argyi; assembly: GCA_030686995.1. Taxonomy (NCBI): domain Eukaryota; kingdom Viridiplantae; phylum Streptophyta; class Magnoliopsida; order Asterales; family Asteraceae; genus Artemisia; species Artemisia argyi. Next base: position 26,205 of record CM060702.1, read on the forward strand.
ATTATGCATTCATTACATGTTTTGCAACGTGAATTAGGTTTTGAATTATGTCTCATTTTGCTCAAGTTGGACTTAATGTTCCTCATGTGGTCGTCTACTTTCTTTTTAGGAACACTTTTAGCAGGTGAAGTCCTATAATTCCTTCTATTTCTCTTTGGTTTAGACTCTCTAGCTTTAGTGTTACTATTTACTCCTGTAGACGAACTAATGGGAATTTTAGTCTTATTCACTTCCGGTTGCTGAACACGTTTTGATGTGTTGGGATCTGAAGTTTCCAAGGGTACCTCAAAGGTAACATGCTTGTTCTTAGTCATAGATGATGATGCAGTAGACCTATCTCGCTTGCTATCAATTTTAGGACATGTACCAATAGCATATTCTAAGAGTTCCTGAGATCTATTAGTGAGAAAGCAGGCACCTACAATAGCATCATCAAGTGGTTTTGCTATCCTATCCTCTTCAATGGTTTCATGAAGCAAATCAAGGCACTCCTTAAGATGTTTAAGATAGTCACTATGAACCAACTTATTATTCCTAAGGGGAAGAGGAATATACACAGCATCACGAGCATACTTCTTACAAGCAGAAACCTTTTGAACAATATTATCACAATTGATGATTGGCATTTTCCCTTTTGCCAGAGTCTTTAGATTCTCAATCTCTTTAAGCAAAGAAGTTATCTTTTCATTGTTTATATCACGTGTGATCTTAATTGAATCGTATAACTCTTTGTAATGTTGTTTGACTTTTGAATTTTCAGCACGAAACCAATCATTTTCATGTTGCAATTTATTGATGGTATCTTGAATTTGAAAATTCTGAGAATCTATAGACTGTGGTTTTTGGGTGCCAATCACATCACACTTGTTTGACTTCAATTGGGCAATTTGGACCCTCAGGTTCCGAATCGTGTTAGTGTGAGCTTGAATCTTTTCATCACGTTTGGCTAATTCAAAATACGCATCAAATTCAGGAGCATCCGAAGATGTCTTGGCATTTGAGATTTTAGTACTTTCTTCTAAATGTTGATACTTTAATTGCAAATTAAGATTATCAACCTCTAGTTTTGACAAATATCTGACCATGTTATCATGGTCATCGTTTTGAATTTTCTCACGCAATTTTAAATTCTCCCCCTCAAGCTCAACAACACGATTCTGGAGAGCGGTCAATGCAATAGACATCTCATGAAATTGGCAGGCAGATAACGTAGAATCAGTAGCAGTATAAAATACATCCTGAGCAACACATTTAGTAATCAAATTCTCATTCATGATGAGAATATTTTTCCTCGCAACTTCACTGCATTTAAGATCAATTGCCAATTGTTTACCCTCATTTTCCACATCATTAAAAACCTTTTTCATATGAGTCACACCATCATTAATGGTATTTTTAAGGCCCTCAAAATGTTCTTTGAGAAGTTTGAAAAATGGCATGACTTCAGTTAGGTAACATTGTTTTGTTTGCTCAAAACCTCTTTCCCCTTCAGTAATACCCGTTGGTGTTATTCTCTTTTTACATGTTTTATCAAAATCAACGAATAATTGACCAAGGACATATAAGGCAATTAGTGTATTATTTTGCGTGGGGAGAGTGAAAGGTACAAGGTGCCTAGGTGTGTTCAGGGGGTAAGCAGTTGGGTGAGCAATTCTAAACATAGTGCGTGTGTTACCTACAACTCTTTCAGCTTTCAATTTTTCTATGTCTATGTTCCAGAAGACTTGCTCTGGAGTATATTTCTTTTGTGGGACAAAGATAGCTAATTGATTATCTTCAGAGTAATCATAATTGTACAAGATTTTATTAGCTATGCACTGGGGATCCCTTAATTTCTCAGCAAGTTTTTCTCTGGTTTTATCTTCTATCTCATTGCCCTCATCATCAGATGTAGCATCAGGTGGGGCATGATTAGGCTCAAGCATAATGTTTGCATCATATAATGCCGGTTGAGCACCTATACCGCTTCTAAGGAAATTGGCTTTTGGCTTAGTAGAATCCTTCTCACTATGATCATCACTCAACTTCCTATGTTTATGCATCATTTGAGCAGTTTGAATGGTTTGGCCTTGCGTGTATAACTTATCCTCAAGTTTGTTTTTCAGAATTTTAAGACTAGAGAAATCATTTAGGAGTTTTGTTTCCTTCTCTTTGAAATCATGTTTGAGTGTGTTTAAACCTTTTTGAATCTCTTGTTTTTGTTTAACAGTTTGATCCAATTGTTTTTGCAAAGATTGTAACTCCTTTTTCAATGTTTCTCGCTTAAGATTATTTTCAGATATATATGCACGCATTTGCCATTCCATGTTCTGCTCACGTCCAGTGAGTTCAAATCTAGCACGTTGTTCGTACATAGCCACTTGATCCTTAAGGATATTTAATCTAGTGGTCAAGGAGTCATCAGGGTTATAGGCAGTGTACTCATGCACGTCACAATCATCTTTTAAAACAGAAGATGCACTACATTGTACAACAGACACTTCATTGTGTTTCATATGTTGTTCACATGGGTCAACATTGCTATTTCCCATGTCAACGACATCTGAATCGACATTGTTTGTCGGTTGTACTTTGTTAGGAATCTTTTGTTCATCAACAATGTTACACAGTTCGAGTACCTTAGCACATGACACATGTTCTTTTACCGGTCTGATATCTGCATCCACATCACGTGTAAGAGTCATTGAACTGTTTGTTGTGTCAAGCTTTTCAGTCTCTAATCCTCTGCCTTCGATGATAACTGACCCAGCATTCGATGCTTTGCCCGAATCCACACTACCATCACATGGTTGCCCCCGACATGCCATCACTTTGTCTTCATACTTGTGCTCGTGCTTTGCTCTTTCCATAATGTACTCTTTCACATTACCCATGAGTTGGAGTAGTGTGACTCTGAACACGTCAACGTCAATTCCCTTATGAGTGGCAAAGCTCTTTTTCGTCATTTGACTCTCATGATCATACTCCTCAGTGAATCGTGAATCAATGAACGCTTGGAGTTGATTATTGATCATACAGAATGCAGCCATAGATCTATCTTCAGAAAATTCACCCTTTTCAAGTTGTTGTTGAAGTTGATCTAAGTGTAGAGTCATTTTGACTGTGAAAGTCTCAACATTTTGACCAAAGAGTGTTGCGGATGCACGATTGAAACCTCCCAAGTATCCAGGTTTTGCAAAGAGAACCTTGAGATTTGAATGGAGAGATCGAAAACATTCAATGCGACTATTCATTGCATTATCGGGCAATTTAATTGGCTGATGAAGCACATTATCATTAGAATTCGAGCACGAAGATTCCATATTAGTGATTGTATGTTAAGAGTGGTGATTGTTTGTTTTGACAAGGTTATATGTTGTTTAGTTGTGATCTTGGTTCGGTTGATGCAAGTTTTTACGGTGAAATTTCTTGGTCTGAAAACTTAAAACCTCAATAACTTCACTCCGGAGGTGATTTGGGCCTCGAAAAATTCATTTCACGACTTCGTGGTGAAACCTCACAATATTCAGCCTGTTCCGGACGTTTTGACAGCTAATTCGCTGAAAACGGAGTTACGGTTCAAAAGTTATGACCATTTGAAGTTTCGACGTAAAAAGTCAACTATGGTCAAACAGAGTTAACCGCAGGATCAGGCAAGGTAACCGCAGGTAAGGTAACCACAAGGTGAGTTAACCACAAGGTGAGATAACCGCAGGAAGTGACTAACCGCAGGGAGTAACTAACCGCAGGGAGCAACTAACCGCAGGGAGTTAACCGCAAGAGAGATAACCACAAAGATCTAACCGCAAACCACTTAATCGCAGAAAGCTAACCACAATGAGCTAACCGCAGACCACTTAACCGCAGAAAACTAACCGCAATGAACTAACCGCAGACCACTTAACAACAGAAAACTAACCGCAATGAACTAACCGCAGACCACTTAACCGCAGAAAACTAACCACAATGAACTAACCGCAGACCACTTAACCGCAAGAGCTAATCGCAGTATACAAAAATCCAAATCTGCCACTTTCCTTGCGATTTGTTTGTATTCCCAAAATAGTAATCGCAGCAAACTAACCGCAGAAATCAGAAACTAAACGCAGATAAGCAATGCAACAGTAGACTTAACTGCAACTATGAAATACGCCCAAAATCAATTCCAAACTTCAAATAGATTAAAGATATGGTATAGCCAACTGAAACACAATGTTCAACTAACACCTATGATCATAAAAGTACATCACTAACATGTCAAATAACACAAGAAAGATCAAACCAAGCCAAGAACCATTCGAACCAAATAAAGTCACAAAACCAAGCACCAAATTCGAGCACAAACCAATCCCTAGGATGTAACCATGGCTCTTGATACCAATTGTAGGATACTCATAATCTTAAACACGTATGGTTTCTTGTGATTATATGGATCGAATTAGATGAAGAGATTAGAGAGATGTAGAAAGAAAGGTGGGAGCCTTTTTGAGAGAGAAACAATGTGTGTATTAGCTTGAAACTAATGAAAGGTCTAACCCTCTCCACATGTGGAGAGGGGTATTTATAGTTACAATATTACACCCACTCCCGGGCTGTGGATCAGGCATACAGTGGGTGAAGACCCGTTCCTTCTTCCACGGTGTTACTTAATCTAACACTAATTAACTAATAAACAAACTAACTACGAGCTAACTCAATGCTATTACAATCATTAGGTGACCGAGACTTTTACAGGAATATTTGTATTCCTAACACATACTTGCAAAAAAGTTGCATTAATATCAGTATCAAGGTATATAATTTACTTAAACGGTGTACTGCTTATATAACAGCTAATGAATTCCATAAAAGCGGGTACAGTTTTGGTTTTTTAGTGTGTTCATAAAATTAAAATTCATCATGTTTTTTGAGTATTGATTCTTAATATAACTGACTTTAAACATCCAAAAATAGGTTGCTTAAAAATTTACTTAGATCTATTAGGCTTATGTTTGTAAACCCTAAAGCCTAAACCCCAAACCACAAACCCGAAACCAAAACCCGAAACCCGAAACCTGAAACCCGATACCCAAAACCCGATACCCGAAACCCAAAACCCGAAACCCAAAACCAGAAACCACAAACCCAAAACCCCAAACCCCAAACCCGAAACCTGAAACCCGAAACTCGAAACCTCCAACCCGAAACCCGAAACCCCCAACCCAAAAGCCCAAACCCGAAATCCGAAACCCGATACCCGAAACCCGAAACACAAAACCCGAAACCCCAAACCTCAAACTCCAAACCCAAAACCCCGAACCTGAAACCCAAAACCCCAAACCCGAAACCCCAAACCCAAAACCCAAAACCCAAACCCCAAAACCCGATACATGAAACCCGAAACCCGAAACTTAAAACCCGAAGCCCGAAGCCCAAAACCCGAAACCCGAATCCCCCAACCGACAACCCCCAACCCCTAACCCCAAACCCTAAATCTGAAACCAGAAACTCGAAACCCCAAACCCCCAACCCCTAACCCCAACCACAAACCCGAAACTTGAAACCTCAAACCCGAAACCCCAAACACCAAACTTGAAACCCGAAAACCAAAACCAAAAACTCGAAACCCCAAACCCCTGACCCCTAACCCCAACCCTAAACCCCACACCCAAAACCCGAAACCCCAAACGCCAAACCCCAAACACTAATCTCAAAACCCAAAACCCCAAACCCAAAACCCCCAACCCTAACTATAACCCCAACCCCCATCCCCAAACCCTAAATCTGAAACCAGAAACTCGGAACCCCAAACCCCAAACCCCCAACCCCCAACCCCAACCCCAACCCCAAACCCGAAACTCGAAACCTGAAACCTGAAACCCCAAACCCAAAACGTGAAACCCGAAACCCAAAACCAGAAACCCGACACCCCAAACCCCTGACTCCAAACCCCAACCCTAAACCCCTCACCCGAAACCCGAAACCCCAAACCCCAATCCCGAAACCCAAAACCCCAAACCCAAAACCCTAACTGCAACCCCAACCCCCATCCCCAAACCCTAAACCCCAAACCCCAAACACGAAACCCTAAATATGATTTGCTTAAACGGTGTAATGATTAAAAAATGGCTAATGAATTCCATAAAAGAGGGTACAATTTTTGTTTTTTAGTGTGTTCATAAAATTAAAATACATCTTGTTTTTTGAATATTAATTCTTAATATAACTGACTTTATAGTAATGTAGTGAGTTTACATATATAGCTTAGTTTCCTCATAAAGTAAAATTTTTAGCCTTCAAAAATGACACCCGTGAGACAAAATAGTTATCTTTTTCGATCATGTGTTGTTGCGGTGTTGCAGTCTCTCCTTATTTTTGTTTAATTTGTTTGGTTTGACATAAGAAAGATGATATTTGTATCTTCTATATTCGGAATTGATCGAGAGATTTTAGTCACATATATCATAATTGCTCAAGTAAACCTCAATTTTGAAAACTAAGTACATGAGTACGAAACTTGAAAATAACTAACTTAAATAATGCACACTTCAATAATGGGTTTAAATTCAAAATAATGTGAATAAAAGACACAAAATTAGTATAATATACATAAACATTGTGTAAAAGTTAACTAAAATTAATTTTTGCAAAAAATGTATAAAGTTAACAAAAATGGTATGTATATTACAAAAACAGAATAAAGTTCACAAATTTGCATACTTGCAAAAAAGTTGCATTAATATCAGTATCAAGGTATATAATTTACTTAAACGGTGTACTGCTTATAAGACGGCTAATGAATTCCATATAAGAGGGTAAAATTTTGGTTTTTTAGTGTGTTCATACAATTAAAATACATCTTATTTTTTGAGTATTGATTCTTAATATAACTGACTTTAAATATCCGAGAATAGGTTGCTTAAAAATATACTTAGATCTATTAGGCTTATGTTTGTAAACCCAAAACCCTAAAGGCTAAACCCCAAACCCGAAACCCGAAACCAAAACCCGAAATCCGATACCCAATACTCGATACCCGAAACCCGAAACCCGAAACCCAAAACCAGAAACCACAAACCGGAAACCCCCAAACCCCAAACCCAATCCCGAAACCCAAAACCCCAAACCCCAAACCCAAAACCCCAAACCCTAACTCCAACCCCAACCCCCATCCCCAAACCCTAAACCCCAAACACGAAACCCTAAATTTAATTTGCTTAAACGGTGTAATGAGTATAAAACGGCTAATGAATTCCATAAAAAAGGGTACAGTTTTGGTTTTTTAGTGTGTTCATAAAATTAAAATACATCTTTTTTTTGAGTATTGATTCTTAATATAACTGACTTTATAGTAATGTAGTGAGTTTACATAAATAGCTTTGTTTCCTCATAAAGTAAAATTTTTAGCCTTCAAAAATGACACCCGTGAGACAAAATTGTTATCTTTTTCGGTCATGTGTTGTTGCGGTGTTGCAGTCTCTGCTTATTTTTGTTTAATATGTTTGGTTTGATATAAGAAAGATGATATTTGTGTCTTCTATATTCGGAATTGATCGAGAGATTTTAGTCACATACATCATAATTGCTCAAGTAAACCTCAATTTTGAAAACTAAGTACATGAGTACGAAACTTGAAAATAACTAACTTAAATAATGCACACTTCAATAATGGGTTTAAATTAAAAATAATGTGAATAAAAGTCACAAAAGTAGTATAATATACATAAACATTGTGTAAAAGTCAACTAAAATTAATTTTTGCAAAAAATGTATAAAGTTCACAAAAATGGTATGTATATTACAAAAATAGAATAAAGTTCACAAATTTGCATACTTGCAAAATAGTTGCATTAATATCAGTATCAAGGTATATAATTTACTTAAACGGTGTACCGCTTATAAAACAGCTAATGAATTCCATAAAAGAGGGTACAATTTTGGTTTTTTAGTGTGTTCATAAAATTAAAATACATCTTGTTTTTTGAGTATTGATTCTTAATATAACTGACTTTAAACATCCAAGAATAGGTTGCTTAAAAATTTACTTAGATCTATTAGGCTTATGTTTGTAAACCCTAAAGCCTAAACCCCAAACCACAAACCCGAAACCAAAACCCGAAACCCGAAACCCGATACCTAAACCCCGATACCGGAAACCCAAAACCCGAAACCCAAAACCAGAAACCACAAACCCAAAACCCCAAACCCCAAACCCGAAACCTGAAACCCGAAACTCAAAACCTCCAACCCGAAACCCCAAACCCCCAACCCAAAAGCCCAAACCCGAAATCCGAAACCCGATAACCGAAACCCGAAACACAAAACCCGAAACCCCAAACCTCAAACCCTAAACCAAAACCCCGAACCCGAAACCCAAAACCCCAAACACGAAACCCCAAACCCAAAACCCAAACCCAAAACCCGATACATGAAACCCGAAACCCGAAACCCGAAACTTAAAACCCGAAGCCCGAAGCCCAAAACCCGAAACCCGAATCCCCCAACCCACAACCCCCAACCCCTAACCCCTAACCCTAAATCTGAAACCAGAAACTCGAAACCCCAAACCCCCAACCCCTAACCCCAACCACAAACCCGAAACTTGAAACCTCAAACCCGAAACCCCAAACACCAAACTTGAAACCCGAAACCCAAAACCAAAAACTCGAAACCCCAAACCCCTGACCCCTAACCCCAACCCTAAACCCCACACCCAAAACCCGAAACCCCAAACGCCAAACCCCAAACACTAATCTCAAAACCCAAAACCCCAAACCCAAAACCCCAAACCCAAAACCCCCAACCCTAACTCTAACCCCAACCCCCATCCCAAAACCCTAAATCTGAAACCAGAAACTCGAAACCCCAAACCCCAAACCCCCAACCCCCAACCCCAACCCCAACCCCAACCCCAAACCCGAAACTCGAAACCTGAAACCCCAAACCCCAAACCCAAAACTTGAAACCCGAAACCCAAAACCAGAAACCCGACACCCCAAACCCCTGACTCCTAACCCCAACCCTAAACCCCACACCTGAAAACCGAAACCCCAAACCCCAAACCCCAATCCCGAAACCCAAAACCCCAAACCCAAAACCCCAAACCCTAACTCCAACCCCAACCCCCATCCCCAAACCCTAAACCCCAAACCCCAAACACGAAACCCTAAATATGATTTGCTTAAACGGTGTAATGATTATAAAAATGCTAATGAATTCCATAAAAGAGGGTACAGTTTTGGTTTTTTAGTGTGTTCATAAAATTAAAATACATCTTGTTTTTTGAGTATTGATTCTTAATATAACTGACTTTATAGTAATGTAGTGAGTTTACATATATAGCTTAGTTTCCTCATAAAGTAAGGATTATAGTAATGTAGTGAGTTTACATATATAGCTTAGTTTCCTCATAAAGTAAAATTTTTAGCCTTCAAAAATGACACCCGTGAGACAAAATTGTTATCTTTTTCGGTCATGTGTTGTTGCGGTGTTGCAGTCTCTGCTTATTTTTGTTTAATATGTTTGGTTTGATATAAGAAAGATGATATTTGTGTCTTCTATATTCGGAATTGATCGAGAGATTTCAGTCACATATATCATAATTGCTCAAGTAAACCTCAATTTTGAAAACTAAGTACATGAGTACGAAACTTGAAAATAAGTAACTTAAATAACGCACACTTCAATAATGGGTTTAAATTAAAAATAATGTGAATAAAAATCACAAAAGTAGTATAATATACATAAACATTGTGTAAAAGTCAACTAAAATTAATTTTTGCAAAAAACGGGTACAGTTTTGGTTTTTTAGTGTGTTCATAAAATTAAAATTCATCTTGTTTTTTGAGTATTGATTCTTAATATAACTGACTTTAAACATCCAAGAATAGGTTGCTTAAAAATTTACTTAGATCTATTAGGCTTATGTTTGTAAACCCTAAAGCCTAAACCCCAAACCACAAACCCGAAACCAAAACCCGAAACCCGAAACCTGAAACCCGATACCCAAAACCCGATACCCGAAACCCAAAACCAGAAACCACAAACCCAAAACCCCAAACACCAAACCCGAAACCTGAAACCCGAAACTCGAAACCTCCAACCCGAAACCCCAAACCCCCAACCCAGAAGCCCAAACCCGAAATCCGAAACCCGATACCCGAAACCCGAAACACAAAACCCGAAACCCCAAACCTCAAACACCAAACCCAAAACCCTGAACCCGAAACCCAAAACCCCAAACCCGAAACCCCAAACCCAAAACCCAAACCCCAAACCCCAAAACCCGATACATGAAACCCGAAACCCAAAACTTACAACCCGAAGCCCGAAGCCCAAAACCCGAAAACCGAATACCCCAACCGACAACCCCCAACCCCTAACCCCAAACCCTAAATCTGAAACCAGAAACTCGAAACCCCAAACCCCCAACCCCTAACCCCTAACCCCAACCACAAACCCGAAACTTGAAACCTCTAACCCGAAACCCCAAACACCAAACTTGAAACCCGAAACCCAAAACCAAAAACTCGAAACCCAAAACCACAAACCCAAAACCCCAAAACCCCAAACCCCAAACCCGAAACCTGAGACCCGAAACTCGAAACCTCCAACCCTAAACCCCAAACCCCCAACCCAAAAGCCCAAACCCGAAATCCGAAACCCGATACCCGAAACCCGAAACACAAAACCCCAAACCCCAAACCTCAAACTCCAAACCCAAAACCCCGAACCCGAAACCCAAAACCCCAAACCCGAAACCCCAAACCCAAAAACCAAACCCCAAACCCCAAAACCCGATACATGAAACCCAAAACCCAAAACCAAAAACTCGAAACCCCAAATCAAACCCGAAACCCCAAACACCAAACTTGAAACCCGAAACCCAAAACCAAAAACTCGAAACCCCAAACCCCTGACCCCTATCCCCAACCCTAAACCCCACACCCAAAACCCGAAACCCCAAACGCCAAACCCCAAACACTAATCTCAAAACCCAAAACCCCAAACCCAACCCCCATCCCCAAACACTATAACCCCAAACCCCATCCCCAAACCCTAAATCTGAAACCAGAAACCCCAAACCCCAAACCCCCAACCCCAACCCCAACCCCAACCCCAAACCCGAAACTCGAAACCTGAAACCTGAAACCCCAAACCCAAAACGTGAAACCCGAAACCCAAAACCAGAAACCCGACACCCCAAACCCCTGACTCCTAACCCCAACCCTAAACCCCACACCCGAAACCCCAAACCCCAAACCACAATCCCGAAACCCAAAACCCCAAACCCAAAACCCCAAACCCAAAACCCCAAACCCTAACTCCAAACCCAACCCCCATCCCCAAACCCTAAACCCCAAACCCCAAACACGAAACCCTAAATATGATTTGCTTAAACGGTGTAATGATTATAAAACGACTAATGAATTCCATAAAAGAGGGCACAATTTTGGTTTTTTAGTGTGTTCATAAAATTAAAATACATCTTGTTTTTTGAATATTGATTCTTAATATAACTGACTTTATAGTAATGTAGTGAGTTTACATATATAGCTTAGTTTCCTCATAAAGTAATGATTATAGTAATGTAGTGAGTTTACATATATAGCTTATTTTCCTCATAAAGTAAAATATTTAGCCTTCAAAAATGACACCCGTGAGACAAAATAGTTATCTTTTTCGGTCATGTGTTGTTGCGGTGTTGCAGTCTCTCCTTATTTTTGTTTAATATGTTTGGTTTGACATAAGAAAGATGATATTTGTGTCTTCAATATTCGGAATTGATCGAGAGATTTTAGTCATATATATCATAATTGCTCAAGTAAACCTCAATTTTGAAAACTAAGTACATGAGTACGAAACTTGAAAATAACTAACTTAAATAATGCACACTTCAATAATGGGTTTAAATTCAAAATAATGTGAATAAAAGTCAGAAAATTAGTATAATATACATAAACATTCTGTAAAAATGAACTAAAATTAATTTTTGCAAAAAATGTATAAAGTTCAAAAAAATGGTATGTATATTACAAAAATAGAATAAAGTTCACAAATTTGCATACTTGCAAAAAAGTTGCATTAATATCAGTATCAAGGTATATAATTTACTTAAACGGTGTACTGCTTATAAAACGGCTAATGAATTCCATATAAGAGGGTACAGTTTTGGTTTTTTAGTGTGTTCATACAATTAAAATACATCTTGTTTTTTGAGTATTGATTTTTAATATAACTGACTTTAAATATCCGAGAATAGGTTGCTTAAAAATTTACTTAGATCTACTAGGCTTATGTTTGTAAACCCAAAACCCAAAAGGCTAAACCCCAAACCCCAAACCCGAAACCGAAACCCGAAACCCGATACCCAAAACTAGATACCCGATACCCGAAACCCAAAACCAGAAACCACAAACACGAAACCCCAAACCCCAAACCCGAAACCTGAAACCCGAAACTCGAAACCTCCAACCCGAAACCCCAAACCCCCAAACCAAAAGCCCAAACCCGAAACCCGAAACCCGGAACTTGAAACACAAAACCCGAAACCCCAAACCTCAAATCCCAAACCCGAAACCCCGAACCAGAAACCCAAAACCCAAAACCCCAAACCCCAAACCCGATACATGAAACCCCAAACCCGAAACATAAAACCCGAAGCCCGAAGCCCAAAACCCGGGACCCGAAACCCCCAACCCCCAACCCCAAACCCCAAACCCCAAACCCTAAATCTGAAACCAGGAACTCAAAACCCGAAACCCCAAACCACCAACCCCCAACCCCAACCCTAACCCCAAACCCGAAACTTGAAACCTGAAACCCGAAACCCAAACCCAAAACTTGAAACCCGAAACCCAAAACCAGAAACCCGACACCCCAAACCTCTAACTCCTAACCCCAACCCTAAACCCCACACCCAAAACCCGTAACCCCAAAACCCAAACCCCAATCCCGAAACCCTAAACCCCAAACCCCAAACCCAAAACCCCAAACCCTAACTCCAACCCCAACCCCCATCCCCAAACCCTAAACCCCAAACCCCAAACACGAAACCCTAAATTTAATTTGCTTAAACGGTGTAATGATTATAAAACAGCTAATGAATTCCATAAAAGAGGGTACAGTTTTGGTTTTTTAGTGTGTTCATAAAATTAAACTACATATTGTTTTTTGAGTATTGATTCTTAATATAACTGACTTTATAGTAATGTAGTGAGTTTACATATATAGCTTAGTTTCCTCATAAAGTAATGATTATAGTAATGTAGTGAGTTTACATATGTAGCTTAGTTTCCTCATAAAGTAAAATTTTTAGCCTTCAAAAATGACACCCGTGAGACAAAATTGTTATCTTTTTCGGTCATGTGTTGTTGCGGTGTTGCAGTCTCTCCTTATTTTTGTTTAATATGTTTGGTTTGACATAAGAAAGATGATATTTGTGTCTTCAATATTTGGAATTGATCGAGAGATTTTCGTCACATATATCATAATTGCTCAAGTAAACCTCAATTTTGAAAACTAAGTACATGAGTACGAAACTTGAAAATAACTAACTTAAATAATGCACACTTCAATAATGGGTTTAAATTCAAAATATTGTGAATAAAAGTCACAAAATTAGTATAATATACATAAACATTGTGTAAAAGTTAACTAAAATTAATTTTTGCAAAAAATGTATAAAGTTCAAAAAAATAGTACGTATATTACAAAAATAGAATAAAGTTCACAAATTTGCATACTTGCAAAAAAGTTGCATTAATATCAGTATCAAGGTATATAATTTACTTAAACGGTGTACTGCTTATAAAACGGCTAATGAATTCCATATAAGAGGGTACAGTTTTGGTTTTTTAGTGTGTTCATACAATTAAAATACATCTTGTTTTTTGAGTATTGATTCTTAATATAACTGACTTTAAATATCCGAGAATAGGTTGCTTAAAAATTTACTTAGATCTACTAGGCTTATGTTTGTAAACCCAAAACCATAAAGGCTAAACCCCAAACCCGAAACCGAAACCCGAAACCCGATACCCAAAACTCGATACCCGATACCCGAAACCCGAAACCCAAAACCAGAAACCACAAACCCGAAACCCCAAACCCCAAACCCGAAACCTGAAACCCGAAACTCGAAACCTCCAACCCGAAACCCCAAACCCCCAAACCAAAAGCCCAAACTCGAAACCCGAAACTCGAAACACAAAACCCGAAACCCCAAACCTCAAACCACAAACCCGAAACCCCGAACCCGAAACCCGAAACCCGAAACCCCAAACCTCAAAACCCGAAACCCCAAACCCGATACATGAAACCCCAAACCCGAAACCTAAAACCCGAAGCCCGAAGCCCAAAACCCGAGACCCGAATCCCCCAACCCCCAACCCCAAACCCCAAACCCTAAATCTGAAACCAGGAACTCAAAACCCAAAACCCCAAACCACCAACCCCCAACCCCAACCGCAACCCCAAACCGAAACCTTAAACCTGAAACCCGAAACCCCAAACCCAAAACTTGAAACCCGAAACCCAAAACCAGAAACCCGACACCCCAAACCCCTAACTCCTAACCCCAACCCTAAACCCCACACCCAAAACCCGTAACCCCAAAACCCAAACCCCAATCCCGAAACCCAAAACCCCAAAACCCCAAACCCTAACTCCTACCCCAACCCCCATCCCCAAACCTTAAACCCCAAACCCCAAACACAAAACCCTAAATTTAATTTGCTTAAACGGTGTAATGATTATAAAACGGCTAATGAATTCCATAAAAGAGGGTACAGTTTTGGTTTTTTAGTGTGTTCATAAAATTAAAATACATCTTGTTTTTTGAGTATTGATTCTTAATATAACTGACTTTATAGTAATGTAGTGAGTTTACATATATAGCTTAGTTTCCTCATAAAGTAATGATTATAGTAATGTAGTGAGTTTACATATATAGCTTAGTTTCCTCATAAAGTAAAATTTTTAGCCTTCAAAAATGACACCCGTGAGACAAAATTGTTATCTTTATCGGTCATGTGTTGTTGCGGTGTTGCAGTCTCTCCTTATTTTTGTTTAATATGTTTGGTTTGACATAAGAATGATGATATTTGTGTCTTCAATATTTGGAATTGATCGAGAGATTTTCGTCACATATATCATAATTGCTCAAGTAAACCTCAATTTTGAAAACTAAGTACATGAGTACGAAACTTGAAAATAACTAACTTAAATAATGCACACTTCAATAATGGGTTTAAATTCAAAATAATGTGAATAAAAGTCAGAAAATTAGTATAATATACATAAACATTCTGTAAAAATGAACTAAAATTAATTTTTGCAAAAAATGTATAAAGTTCAAAAAAATGGTATGTATATTACAAAAATAGAATAAAGTTCACAAATTTGCATACTTGCAAAAAAGTTGCATTAATATCAGTATCAAGGTATATAATTTACTTAAACGGTGTACTGCTTATAAAACGGCTAATGAATTCCATATAAGAGGGTACAGTTTTGGTTTTTTAGTGTGTTCATACAATTAAAATACATCTTGTTTTTTGAGTATTGATTTTTAATATAACTGACTTTAAATATCCGAGAATAGGTTGCTTAAAAATTTACTTAGATCTACTAGGCTTATGTTTGTAAACCCAAAACCCAAAAGGCTAAACCCCAAACCCCAAACCCGAAACCGAAACCCGAAACCCGATACCCAAAACTAGATACCCGATACCCGAAACCCAAAACCAGAAACCACAAACACGAAACCCCAAACCCCAAACCCGAAACCTGAAACCCGAAACTCGAAACCTCCAACCCGAAACCCCAAACCCCCAAACCAAAAGCCCAAACCCGAAACCCGAAACCCGGAACTCGAAACACAAAACCCGAAACCCCAAACCTCAAATCCCAAACCCGAAACCCCGAACCAGAAACCCAAAACCCAAAACCCCAAACCCCAAACCCGATACATGAAACCCCAAACCCGAAACATAAAACCCGAAGCCCGAAGCCCAAAACCCGGGACCCGAAACCCCCAACCCCCAACCCCGAACCCCAAACCCCAAACCCTAAATCTGAAACCAGGAACTCAAAACCCGAAACCCCAAACCACCAACCCCCAACCCCAACCCTAACCCCAAACCCGAAACTTGAAACCTGAAACCCGAAACCCAAACCCAAAACTTGAAACCCGAAACCCAAAACCAGAAACCCGACACCCCAAACCTCTAACTCCTAACCCCAACCCTAAACCCCACACCCAAAACCCGTAACCCCAAAACCCAAACCCCAATCCCGAAACCCTAAACCCCAAACCCCAAACCCAAAACCCCAAACCCTAACTCCAACCCCAACCCCCATCCCCAAACCCTAAACCCCAAACCCCAAACACGAAACCCTAAATTTAATTTGCTTAAACGGTGTAATGATTATAAAACAGCTAATGAATTCCATAAAAGAGGGTACAGTTTTGGTTTTTTAGTGTGTTCATAAAATTAAAATACATCTTGTTTTTTGAGTATTGATTCTTAATATAACTGACTTTATAGTAATGTAGTGAGTTTACATATATAGCTTAGTTTCCTCATAAAGTAATGATTATAGTAATGTAGTGAGTTTACATATGTAGCTTAGTTTCCTCATAAAGTAAAATTTTTAGCCTTCAAAAATGACACCCGTGAGACAAAATTGTTATCTTTTTCGGTCATGTGTTGTTGCGGTGTTGCAGTCTCTCCTTATTTTTGTTTAATATGTTTGGTTTGACATAAGAAAGATGATATTTGTGTCTTCAATATTTGGAATTGATCGAGAGATTTTCGTCACATATATCATAATTGCTCAAGTAAACCTCAATTTTGAAAACTAAGTACATGAGTACGAAACTTGAAAATAACTAACTTAAATAATGCACACTTCAATAATGGGTTTAAATTCAAAATATTGTGAATAAAAGTCACAAAATTAGTATAATATACATAAACATTGTGTAAAAGTTAACTAAAATTAATTTTTGCAAAAAATGTATAAAGTTCAAAAAAATAGTACGTATATTACAAAAATAGAATAAAGTTCACAAATTTGCATACTTGCAAAAAAGTTGCATTAATATCAGTATCAAGGTATATAATTTACTTAAACGGTGTACTGCTTATAAAACGGCTAATGAATTCCATATAAGAGGGTACAGTTTTGGTTTTTTAGTGTGTTCATACAATTAAAATACATCTTGTTTTTTGAGTATTGATTCTTAATATAACTGACTTTAAATATCCGAGAATAGGTTGCTTAAAAATTTACTTAGATCTACTAGGCTTATGTTTGTAAACCCAAAACCATAAAGGCTAAACCCCAAACCCGAAACCGAAACCCGAAACCCGATACCCAAAACTCGATACCCGATACCCGAAACCCGAAACCCAAAACCAGAAACCACAAACCCGAAACCCCAAACCCCAAACCCGAAACCTGAAACCCGAAACTCGAAACCTCCAACCCGAAACCCCAAACCCCCAAACCAAAAGCCCAAACTCGAAACCCGAAACTCGAAACACAAAACCCGAAACCCCAAACCTCAAACCACAAACCCGAAACCCCGAACCCGAAACCCGAAACCCGAAACCCCAAACCTCAAAACCCGAAACCCCAAACCCGATACATGAAACCCCAAACCCGAAACCTAAAACCCGAAGCCCGAAGCCCAAAACCCGAGACCCGAATCCCCCAACCCCCAACCCCAAACCCCAAACCCTAAATCTGAAACCAGGAACTCAAAACCCAAAACCCCAAACCACCAACCCCCAACCCCAACCGCAACCCCAAACCGAAACCTTAAACCTGAAACCCGAAACCCCAAACCCAAAACTTGAAACCCGAAACCCAAAACCAGAAACCCGACACCCCAAACCCCTAACTCCTAACCCCAACCCTAAACCCCACACCCAAAACCCGTAACCCCAAAACCCAAACCCCAATCCCGAAACCCAAAACCCCAAAACCCCAAACCCTAACTCCTACCCCAACCCCCATCCCCAAACCTTAAACCCCAAACCCCAAACACAAAACCCTAAATTTAATTTGCTTAAACGGTGTAATGATTATAAAACGGCTAATGAATTCCATAAAAGAGGGTACAGTTTTGGTTTTTTAGTGTGTTCATAAAATTAAAATACATCTTGTTTTTTGAGTATTGATTCTTAATATAACTGACTTTATAGTAATGTAGTGAGTTTACATATATAGCTTAGTTTCCTCATAAAGTAATGATTATAGTAATGTAGTGAGTTTACATATATAGCTTAGTTTCCTCATAAAGTAAAATTTTTAGCCTTCAAAAATGACACCCGTGAGACAAAATTGTTATCTTTATCGGTCATGTGTTGTTGCGGTGTTGCAGTCTCTCCTTATTTTTGTTTAATATGTTTGGTTTGACATAAGAATGATGATATTTGTGTCTTCAATATTTGGAATTGATCGAGAGATTTTCGTCACATATATCATAATTGCTCAAGTAAACCTCAATTTTGAAAACTAAGTACATGAGTACGAAACTTGAAAATAACTAACTTAAATAATGCACACTTCAATAATGGGTTTAAATTCAAAATAATGTGAATAAAAGTCACAAAATTAGTATAATATACATAAACATTGTGTAAAAGTTAACTAAAATTAATTTTTGCAAAAAATGTATAAAGTTCAAAAAAATAGTACGTATATTACAAAAATAGAATAAAGTTCACAAATTTGCATACTTGCAAAAAAGTTGCATTAATATCAGTATCAAGGTATATAATTTACTTAAACGGTGTACTGCTTATAAAACGGCTAATGAATTCCATATAAGAGGGTATAGTTTTGGTTTTTTAGTGTGTTCATACAATTAAAATACATCTTGTTTTTTGAGTATTGATTCTTAATATAACTGACTTTAAATATCCGAGAATAGGTTGCTTAAAAATATACTTAGATCTACTAGGCTTATGTTTGTAAACCCAAAACCATAAAGGCTAAACCCCAAACCCCAAACCCGAAACCGAAACCCGAAACCCGATACCCAAAACTCGATACCCGATACCCGAAACCCGAAACCCAAAACCAGAAACCACAAACCCGAAACCCCAAACCCCAAACCCGAAACCTGAAACCCGAAACTCGAAACCTCCAACCCGAAACCCCAAACCCCCAAACCAAAAGCCCAAACTCGAAACCCGAAACCCGAAACTCGAAACACAAAACCCGAAACCCCAAACCTCAAACCACAAACCCGAAACCCCGAACCCGAAACCCGAAACCCCAAACCCCAAACCCCAAAACCCCAAACCCCAAACCCGATACATGAAACCCCAAACCCGAAACCTAAAACCCGAAGCCCGAAGCCCAAAACCCGAGACCCGAATCCCCCAACCCCCAACCCCAAACCCCAAACCCTAAATCTGAAACCAGGAACTCAAAACCCCAAACCCCAAACCACCAACCCCCAACCCCAACCGCAACCCCAAACCGAAACTTGAAACCTGAAACCCGAAACCCCAAACCCAAAACTTGAAACCCGAAACCCAAAGCCAGAAACCCGACACCCCAAACCCCTAACTCCTAACCCCAACCCTAAACCCCACACCCAAAACCCGTAACCCCAAAACCCAAACCCCAATCCCGAAACCCAAAGCCCCAAACCCCAAACCCTAACTCCTACCCCAACCCCCATCCCCAAACCTTAAACCCCAAACCCCAAACACAAAACCCAAAATTTAATTTGCTTAAACGGTGTAATGATTATAAAACGGCTAATGAATTCCATAAAAGAGGGTACAATTTTGGTTTTTTAGTGTGTTCATAAAATTAAAATACATCTTGTTTTTTGAGTATTCATTCTTAATATAACTGACTTTATAGTAATGTAGTGAGTTTACATATATAGCTTAGTTTCCTCATAAAGTAATGATTATAGTAATGTAGTGAGTTTACATATATAGCTTAGTTTCCTCATAAAGGAAAATTTTTAGCCTTCAAAAATGACACCCGTGAGACAAAATTGTTATCTTTTTCGGTCATGTGTTGTTGCGGTGTTGCAGTCTCTCCTTATATTTGTTTAATATGTTTGGTTTGATATAAGAAAGGTGATATTTGTGTCTTCTATATTCGGAATTGATCGAGAGATTTTAGTCACATATATCATAATTGCTCAAGTAAACCTCAATTTTGAAAACTAAGTACATGAGTACGAAACTTCAAAATAACTAACTTAAATAATGCACACTTCAATAATAGGTTTAAATTAAAAATAATGTGAATAAAAGTCACAAAAGTAGTATAATATACATAAACATTGTTTAAAAGTTAACTAAAATTAATTTTTGCAAAAAATGTATAAAGTTCACGAAAATGGTATGTATATTACAAAAATAGAATAAAGTTCACAAATTTGCATACTTGCAAAAAAGTTGCATTAATATCTGTATCAAGGTATATAATTTACTTAAACGGTGTAATGCTTATAAAACAGCTAATGAATTCCATAAAAGAGGGTACAGTTTTGGTTTTTTAGTGTGTTCATAAAATTAAAATACATCTTGTTTTTTGAGTATTGATTCTTAATATAACTGACTTTAGACATCCGAGAATAGGTTGCTTAAAAATTTACTTAGATCTATTAGGTATATGTTTGTAAACCCAAAACCCTAAAGCCTAAACCCCAAACCACAAACCCGAAACCGAAACCCGAAACCGGATACCCAAAACCCGATACCCGAAACCCGAAACCCAAAACCAGAAACCACAAACCCAAAACCCCAATCCCCAAACCCGAAACCTGAAACCCGAAACTCGAAACCTCCAACCCGAAACCCCAAACCCGAAATCCGAAACCCGATACCCGAAACCCGAAACCCGAAACCCCAAACCTCAAACCCCAAACCCAAAACCCCGAACCCGAAACCCAAAACCCCAAACCCAAAACCCAAACCCCAAACCCCAAACCCGATACATGAAACCCCAAACCCGAAAGCCAAAACCTAAAACCCGAAGCCCGAAGCCCAAAACCCGAAACCCGAAACCCGAATCCCCCAACCCACAACCCCCAACCCCTAACCCGAAACCCTAAATCTAAAATCAAAAACTCGAAACCCCAAACCTCAAACCCCCAACCCTTAACCCCAACCACAAACCCGAAACTTGAAACCTCAAACCCAAAACCCCAAACACCAAACTTGAAACCCGAAACCCAAAACCAAAAACCCGAAACCTGAAACCCCTGACCCCTAACCCCAACCCTAAACCCCACACCCAAAACCCGAAACCCCAAACGCCAAACCCCAAACACTAATCCCGAAACCCAAAACCTCAAACCCCAAACCCAAAACCCCCAACCCTAACTCTAACCCCAACCCCAACCCCCATCCCCAAACCCTAAACCCCAAACACGAAACCCTAAATATAATTTGCTTAAACGGTGTAATAATTATAATACGGCTAATGAATTCCATAAAAGAGGGTACAATATTGTTTTTTCGGTATGTTCATAAAATTAAAATACATCTTGTTTTTTGAGAATTGATTCTTAATATAATTGTCTTTAAACATCTAACAATAGTTTGCTTAAAAATTTACTCATAAAGTAAAATTTTTACATATATAGCTTAGTTTACATATATAGCTTAGTTTCCTCATAAAGTAAAATTTTTAGCCTTCAAAAATGACACCCGTGAGAGAAAATAGTTATCTTTTTCAGTCATGTGTTGTTGCGGTGTTGCAGTCTCTCCTTATTTTTGTTTAATATGTTTGGTTTGATATAAGAAAGATGATATTTGTGTCTTCTATATTCAGAATTGATCGAGAGATTTTAGTCACATATATCATAATTGCTCAAGTAAACCTCAATTTTGAAAACTAAGTACATGAGTACGAAACTTGAAAATAACAAACTTAAATAATGCACACTTCAATAATGGGTTTAAATTAAAAATAATGTGAATAAAAGTCACAAAAGTAGTATAATATACATAAACATTGTGTAAAAGTTAACTAAAATTAATTTTTGCAAAAAATGTATAAAGTTCACGAAAATGGTATGTATATTACAAAAATAGAATAAAGTTCACAAATTTGCATACTTGCAAAAAAGTTGCATTAATATCTGTATCAAGGTATATAATTTACTTAAACGGTGTAATGCTTATAAAACAGCTAATGAATTCCATAAAAGAGGGTACAGTTTTGGTTTTTTAGTGTGTTCATAAAATTAAAATACATCTTGTTTTTTGAGTATTGATTCTTAATATAACTGACTTTAGACATCCGAGAATAGGTTGCTTAAAAATTTACTTAGATCTATTAGGTATATGTTTGTAAACCCAAAACCCTAAAGCCTAAACCCCAAACCACAAACCCGAAACCGAAACCCGAAACCCGATACCCAAAACCCGATACCCGAAACCCGAAACCCAAAACCAGAAACCACAAACCCAAAACCCCAATCCCCAAACCCGAAACTCGAAACCTCCAACCCGAAACCCCAAACCCGAAATCCGAAACCCGATACCCGAAACCCGAAACCCCAAACCTCAAACCCCAAACCCAAAACCCCGAACCCGAAACCCAAAACCCCAAACCCAAAACCCAAACCCCAAACCCCAAACCCGATATATGAAACCCCAAACCCGAAAGCCAAAACCTAAAACCCGAAGCCCGAAGCCCAAAACCCGAAACCCGAAACCCGAATCCCCCAACCCACAACCCCCAACCCCTAACCCGAAACCCTAAATCTAAAATCAGAAACTCGAAACCCCAAACCTCAAACCCCCAACCCTTAACCCCAACCACAAACCCGAAACTTGAAACCTCAAACCCAAAACCCCAAACACCAAACTTGAAACCCGAAACCCAAAACCAAAAACCCGAAACCTGAAACCCCTGACCCCTAACCCCAACCCTAAACCCCACACCCAAAACCCGAAACCCCAAACGCCAAACCCCAAACACTAATCCCGAAACCCAAAACCTCAAACCCCAAACCCAAAACCCCCAACCCTAACTCTAACCCCAACCCCAACCCCCATCCCCAAACCCTAAACCCCAAACACGAAACCCTAAATATAATTTGCTTAAACGGTGTAATAATTATAATACGGCTAATGAATTCCATAAAAGAGGGTACAATATTGTTTTTTCGGTATGTTCATAAAATAAAAATACATCTTGTTTTTTGAGAATTGATTCTTAATATAATTGTCTTTAAACATCTAACAATAGTTTGCTTAAAAATTTACTCATAAAGTAAAATTTTTACATATATAGCTTAGTTTACATATATAGCTTAGTTTCCTCATAAAGTAAAATTTTTAGCCTTCAAAAATGACACCCGTGAGAGAAAATAGTTATCTTTTTCAGTCATGTGTTGTTGCGGTGTTGCAGTCTCTCCTTATTTTTGTTTAATATGTTTGGTTTGATATAAGAAAGATGATATTTGTGTCTTCTATATTCAGAATTGATCGAGAGATTTTAGTCACATATATCATAATTGCTCAAGTAAACCTCAATTTTGAAAACTAAGTACATGAGTACGAAACTTGAAAATAACAAACTTAAATAATGCACACTTCAATAATGGGTTTAAATTAAAAATAATGTGAATAAAAGTCACAAAAGTAGTATAATATACATAAACATTGTGTAAAAGTTAACTAAAATTAATTTTTGCAAAAAATGTATAAAGTTCACGAAAATGGTATGTATATTACAAAAATAGAATAAAGTTCACAAATTTGCATACTTGCAAAAAAGTTGCATTAATATCAGTATCAAGGTATATAATTTACTTAAACGGTGTACTGCTTATAAAACAGCTAATGAATTCCATAAAAGAGGGTACAGTTTTGGTTTTTTAGTGTGTTCCTAAAATTAAAATACATCTTCTTTTTTGAGTATTGATTCTTAATATAACTGACTTTAAACATCCGAGAATAGGTTGCCTAAAAATTTACTTAGATCTATTAGGCTTATGTTTGTAAACCCAAAACCCCAAAGCCTAAACCCCAAACCACAAACCCGAAACCGAAACCCGAAACCCGAAACCCGATACCCAAAACCCGATACCCGAAACCCGAAACCCGAAACCCAAAACCAGAAACCATAAACCCAAAACCCCAAACCCCAAACCCGAAACCTAAAACCCGAAACTCGAAACCTCCAACCCGAAACCCCAAACCCCCAACCCAAAAGCCCGAACCCGAAATCCGAAACCCGATACCCGAAACCCGAAACCCCAAACCTCAAACCCCACACCCAAAACCCCGAACCCGAAACCCCAAACCCCAAACCCGAAACCCCAAACCCAAAACCCAAACTCCAAACCCGAAACCCGATACATGAAACCCCAAACCCGAAAGCCGAAACCTAATACCCGAGGCCCGAAGCCCAAAACCCGAAACCCGAAACCCGAATCCCCCAACCCACAACCCCCAACCCCTAACCCCAAACACTAAATCTAAAACCAGAAACTCGAAACCCCAAACCTCCAACCCCCAACCCTTAACCCCGACCACAAACCCGAAACTTGAAACCTCAAACCCAAAACCCCAAACACCAAACTTGAAACCCGAAACCCAAAACCAAAAACCCGAAACCCGAAACCCCTGACCCCTAACCCTAACCCTAAACCCCACACCCAAAACCAGAAACCCCAAACGCCAAACCCCAAACACTAATCCCGAAACCCAAATTACATGATTACGAAACTTGAAAATAATAAACTTAAATAATGCACACTTCAATAATGGGTTTAATTTCAAAATAATGTGAATAATAGTCAAAAAAGTAGTATAATATACATAAACATTGTGTAAAAGTTAATTAAAATTAATTTCTGCAAAAAATGTGTAAAGTTCACAAAAATGGTATGTATATTACAAAAATAGAATAAAGTTCACAAATTTGCATACTTGCAAAAAAGTTGCATTAATATCAGTATCAAGGTATATAATTTACTTAAACGGTGTACTGCTTATAAAACGGCTAATGAATTCCATATAAGAGGGTACAGTTTTGGTTTTTTAGTGTGTTCATACAATTAAAATACATCTTGTTTTTTGAGTCTTGATTCTTAATATAACTGACTTTAAGTATCCGAGAATTGGTTGCTTAAAAATTTACATAGATCTACTAGGCTTATGTTTGTAAACCCAAAACCATAAAGGCTAAACCCCAAACCCCAAACCCGAAACCGAAACCCGAAACCCGATACCCAAAACTCGATACCCGATACCCGAAACCAGAAACCCAAAACCAGAAACCACAAACCCGAAACCCCGAACCCCAAACCCGAAACCTGAAACCCGAAACTCGAAACCTCCAACCCGAAACCCCAAACCCCCAAACCAAAAGCCCAAACTCGAAACCCGAAACCCGAAACTCGAAACACAAAACCCGAAACCCCAAACCTCAAACCACAAACCCGAAACCCCGAACCCGAAACCCGAAACCCGAAACCCCAAAACCCGAAACCCCAAACCCGATACATGAAACCCCAAACCCGAAACCTAAAACCCGAAGCCCGAAGCCCAAAACCCGAGACCCGAATCCCCCAACCCCCAACCCCCAACCCCAAACCCCAAACCCTAAATCTGAAACCAGGAACTCAAAACCCCAAACCCCAAACCACCAACCCCCAACCCCAACCCCAACCCCAAACCGAAACTTGAAACTTGAAACCCGAAACCCCAAACCCAAAACTTGAAACCCGAAACCCAAAACCAGAAACCCGACACCCCAAACCCCTAACTCTTAACCCCAACCTAGACCCCACACCCAAAACCCGTAACCCCAAAACCGAAACCCCAATCCCGAAACCCAAAACCCCAAACCCCAAACCCAAACTCCTACCCCAACCCCCATCCCCAAACGCTAAAACCCAAACCCCAAACACAAAACCCTAAATTTAATTTGCTTAAACGGTGTAATGATTATAAAACGGCTAATGAATTCCATAAAAGAGGGTACAGTTTTGGTTTTTTAGTGTGTTCATAAAATTAAAATACATCTTGTTTTTTGAGTATTGATTCTTTATATAACTGACTTTATAGTAATGTAGTGAGTTTACATATATAGCTTAGTTTCCTCATAAAGTAATGATTATAGTAATGTAGTGAGTTTACATATATAGCTTAGTTTCCTCATAAAGTAAAATTTTTAGCCTTCAAAAATGACACCCGTGAGACAAAATTGTTATCTTTTTCGGTCATGTGTTGTTGCGGTGTTGCAGTCTCTCCTTATTTTTGTTTAATATGTTTGGTTTGATATAAGAAAGGTGATATTTGTGTCTTCAATATTCGGAATTGATCGAGAGATTTTAGTCACATATATCATAATTGCTCAAGTAAACCTCAATTTTGAAAACTAAGTACATGAGTACGAAACTTCAAAATAACTAACTTAAATAATGCACACTTCAATAATGGGTTTAAATTAAAAATAATGTGAATAAAAGTCACAAAAGTAGTATAATATACATAAACATTGTTTAAAAGTTAACTAAAATTAATTTTTGCAAAAAATGTATAAAGTTCACGAAAATGGTATGTATATTACAAAAATAGAATAAAGTTCACAAATTTGCATACTTGCAAAAAAGTTGCATTAATATCAGTATCAAGGTATATAATTTACTTAAACGGTGTACTGCTTATAAAACGGCTAATGAATTCCATAAAAGAGGGTACAGTTTTGGTTTTTTAGTGTGTTCATAAAATTAAAATACATCTTGTTTTTTGAGTATTGATTCTTAATATAACTGACTTTAGACATCCGAGAATAGGTTGCTTAAAAATTTACTTAGATCTATTAGGCTTATGTTTGTAAACCCAAAACCCTAAAGCCTAAACCCCAAACCACAAACCCGAAACCGAAACCCGAAACCCGATACCCAAAACCCGATACCCGAAACCCGAAACCCGAAACCCAAAATCAGAAACCATAAACCCAAAACCCCAATCCCCAAACCCGAAACCTGAAACTCGAAACTCAAAACCTCCAACCCGAAATCCGAAACCCGATACCCGAAACCCGAAACCCCAAACCTCAAACCCCAAACCCAAAACCCCGAGCCCGAAACCCTAAACCCCAAACCCAAAACCCCAAACCCAAAACCCAAACCCCAAACCCGAAACCCGAAACCCGATACATGAAACCCCAAACGCGAAAGCCGAAACCTAAAACCCGAAGCCCGAAGCCCAAAACCGAAACCCGAATCCCCCAACCCACAACCCCCAACCCCTAACCCCAAACCCTAAATCTAAAACCAGAAACTCGAAACCCCAAACCTCAAACCCCTAACCCCTAACCCCAACCAAAAACCCGAAACTTGAAACCTCAAACCCGAAACCCCAAACACCAAACTTGAAACCCGAAAACCAAAACCAAAAACCCGAAACCCGAAACCCCTGACCCCTAACCCCAACCCTAAACCCCACACCCAAAACCCGAAACCCCAAACGCCAAACCCCAAACACTAATCCCGAAACCCATAACCCCAAACCCCAAACCCCAAACCCAAAACCCCCAACCCTAACTCTAACCCCAACCCCAACCCCCATCCCCAAACCCTAAACCCCAAACCCCAAACACGAAACCCTAAATATAATTTGCTTAAACGGTGTAATAATTATAATACGGCTAATGAATTCCATAAAAGAGGGTACAATATTGTTTTTTCGGTATGTTCATAAAATTAAAATACATCTTGTTTTTTGAGAATTGATTCTTAATATAATTGTCTTTAAACATCTAACAATAGTTTGCTTAAAAATTTACTTATATCTCTATTGGGCTTATATTTGTATTATAGTAAAGTAGTGAGTTTACATATGTAGCTTAGTTTCCTCATAAAGTAAAATTTTTAGCCTTCAAAAATGACACCCGTGTGAGAAAATAGTTATCTTTTTCGGTCATGTGTTGTTGCGGTGTTGCAGTCTCTCCTTATTTTTGTTTAATATGTTTGGTTTGATATAAGAAGGATGATATTTGTGTCTTCTATATTCAGAATTGATCGAGAGATTTTAGTCACATATATCATAATTGCTCAAGTAAACCTCAATTTTGAAAACTAAGTACATGAGTACGAAACTTGAAAATAACAAACTTAAATAATGCACACTTCAATAATGGGTTTAAATTAAAAATAATGTGAATAAAAGTCACAAAAGTAGTATAATATACATAAACATTGTGTAAAAGTTAACTAAAATTAATTTTTGCAAAAAATGTATAAAGTTCACGAAAATGGTATGTATATTACAAAAATAGAATAAAGTTCACAAATTTGCATACTTGCAAAAAAGTTGCATTAATATCAGTATCAAGGTATATAATTTACTTAAACGGTGTACTGCTTATAAAACAGCTAATGAATTCCATAAAAGAGGGTACAGTTTTGGTTTTTTAGTGTGTTCCTAAAATTAAAATACATCTTCTTTTTTGAGTATTGATTCTTAATATAACTGACTTTAAACATCCGAGAATAGGTTGCTTAAAAATTTACTTAGATCTATTAGGCTTATGTTTGTAAACCCAAAACCCTAAAGCCTAAACCCCAAACCACAAACCCGAAACCGAAACCCGAAACTCGAAACCTCCAACCCGAAACCCCAAACCCCCAACCCAAAAGCCCAAACCCGAAATCCGAAACCCGATACCCGAAACCCCAAACCTCAAACCCCAAACCCAAAACACCGAACCTGAAACCCCAAACCCCAAACCCCAAACCCCAAACCCAAAACCCAAACCCCAAACCCGAAACCCGAAACCCGATACATGAAACCCCAAACCCGAAAGCCGAAACCTAATACCCGAAGCCCGAAGCCCAAAACCCGAAACCCAAAACCCGAAACCCGAATCCCCCAACCCACAACCCCCAACCCCTAACCCCAAACACTAAATCTAAAACCAGAAACTCGAAACCCCAAACCTCCAACCCCCAACCCCTAACCCCAACCACAAACCCGAAACTTGAAACCTCAAACCCAAAACCCCAAACACCAAACTTGAAACCCGAAACCCAAAACCAAAAACCCGAAACCCGAAACCCCTGACCCCTAACCCCAACCCTAAACCCCACACCCAAAACCCGAAACCCCAAACGCCAAACCCCAAACACTAATCCCGAAACCCAAAGTACATGATTACGAAACTTGAAAATAACTAACTTAAATAATGCACACTTCAATAATGGGTTTAATTTCAAAATAATGTGAATAATAGTCAAAAAAATAGTATAATATACATAAACATTGTGTAAAAGTTAACTAAAATTAATTTTTGCAAAAAATGTATAAAGTTCACAAAAATGGTATGTATATTACAAAAATAGAATAAAGTTCACAAATTTGCATACTTGAAAAAAAGTTGCATTAATATCAGTATCAAGTTATATAATTTACATAAACGGTGTACTGCTTATAAAATGGCTAATGAATTCCATAAAAGAGGGTACAGTTTTGGTTTTTTAGTGTGTTAAAAAATTAAAATACTTCTTGTTTTTTGAGTATTGATTCTTAATATTACTGACTTTAAACATCCAAGAATAGGTTGCTTAAAAATTTACTTAGATCTATTAGGCTTATGTTTGTAAACCCAAAACCCTAAAGCCTAAACCCAAAACCCCAAACCCGAAACCGAAACCCGATACCCAAAACCCGATACCCGATACCCGAAACCCGAAACCCAAAACCAGAAACCAAAAACCCAAAACCCCAAACCCCAAACCCGAAAATTGAAACCCGAAACTCGAAACCTCCAACCCGAAACCCCAAACCCCAAACCCAAAAGCCCAAACCCGAAACCCGAAACCCCAAACCTCAAACCCCAAACCCCAAACCCCGAACCCAAAACCCAAAACCCCAAACCCGAAACCCCAAACCCAAAACCCGATACTTGAAACCCCAAACCCGAAACCTAAAACCCGAAGCCCGAAGCCAAAATCCCGAAACCCGAATCCCCCAACCCAAAACCCCCAACCCCAAACCCAAAACCCCCAACCCCGAAACCCCAAACCCCCAACCCCCAACCCCAAACCCCCAACCCGAAACTTGAACCCGAAACCCCAAACCCCAAACTTGAAACCCGAAACCAAAAACCAAAATTTTGAAAACTAAGTACATGAGTACGAAACTTGAGAATAACTAACTTAAATAATGCACACTTCAAAAATGGGTTTAAATTCAAAATAATGTGAATAAAAGTCACAAAAGTAGTATAATATACATAAACATTGTGTAATAGTTAACTAAAATTAATTTTTGCAAAAAATGTATAAAGTTCACAAAAATGGTATGTATATTACAAAAATAGAATAAAGTTCACAAATTTGCATACTTGCAAAAAAGTTGCATTAATATCAGTATCAAGGTATGTAATTTGCTTAAACGGTTTACTGCTTATAAAAATGCTAATGAATTCCATAAAAGAGGGTACAGTATTGGTTTTTTAGTGTGTTCATAAAATTAAAATACATCTTATTTTTTGAGTATTGATTCTTAATATTACTGACTTTAAACATCCGAGAATAGGTTGCTTAAAAATTTACTTAGATCTATTAGGCTTATGTTTGTAAACCCCAAACCCTAAACCCAAAACCGAAACCCGAAACCCGATAACCAAAACCCGATACCCGAAACCCGAAACCCGAAACCCAAAACCAGAAACCACAAACCCAAAACCCCAAACCTGAAACCTGAAACCCGAAACTCGAAACCTCCAACCCGAAACCCCAAACCCCCAACGCAAAAACTCAAACCGAAACCCGAAAAACAAAACCCGAAACCCCAAACCTCAAACCCCAAACCCAAAACCCCGAACCCGAAACCCCAAATCCCAAACCCCAAACCCCAAACCGCAAACCCAAAACCCAAACCCGAAACCCGAAGCCCGAAACAAGATACATCAAACCCCAAACCCGAAACCTAAAACCCGAAGCCCGAAGCCCAAAACCCGAAACCCGAAACCCGAATCCCCCAACCCACAGCCCCCAACCCCTAACCCCAAACCCTAAATCTGAAACCAAAAACTCGAAACCCCAAACCCCCAACCCCTAACCCCAACCACAAACCCGAAACTCGAAACCTGAAACCCGAAACCCCAAACACAAAACTTGAAACCCGAAACCCAAAACCAAAAACCCCAAACCCCAAACCCCTGACCCCTAACCCCAACCCTAAACCCCACACCCAAAACCCGAAACCCCAAACGCCAAACCCCAAACCCTAATCCCGAAACCCAAAACCCCAAACCCCAAACCAAAAACCCCCAACCCTAACTCTAACCCCAACCCCAACCCCCAAACACGAAATCCTAAATATAATTTGCTTAAAAGGTGTAATAATTATAAAACGGCTAATGAATTCCATAAAAGAGGGAACAATATTGTTTTTTCGGTATGTTCATAAAATTAAAATACATCTTGTTTTTTGAGAATTGATTCTAAATATATTTGTCTTTAAACATCTAACAATAGTTTGCTCAAAAATTTACCTGTATCTCTATTGGGCTTATATTTGTATTATAGTAAAGTAGTGAGTTTACATATATAGCTTGGTTTCCTCATAAAGTAAAATTTTTAGCCTTCAAAAATGACACCCGTGAGACAAAATAGTTATCTTTTTCGGTCATGTGTTGTTGCGGTGTTGCAGTCTCTCCTTATTTTTGTTTAATATGTTTGGTTTGATATAAGAAAGATGATATTTGTGTCTTCTATATTCGGAATTGATCGAGAGATTTTAGTCACATATATCATAATTGCTCAAGTAAACCTCAATAATAGTCAAAAAAGTAGTATAATATACATAAACATTGTGTAAAAGTTAACTAAAATTAATTTCTGCAAGAAATGTATAGAGTTCACAAAAATGGTATGTATATTACAAAAATAGAATAAAGTTCACAAATTTGCATACTTGCAAAAAAGTTGCATTAATATCAGTATCAAGTTATATAATTTACTTAAACGGTGTACTGCTTATAAAACGGCTAATGAATTCCATAAAAGAGGGTACAGTTTTGGTTTTTTAGTGTGTTAAAAAATTAAAATACATCTTGTATTTTAAGTATTGATTCTTAATATAACAGACTTTAAACATCCGAGAATAGGTTGCTTAAAAATTTACTTAGATCTATTAGGCTTATGTTTGTGAACCCAAAACCCTAAAGCCTAAACCCCAAACCCCAAACCCCAAACCGAAACCCGAAACCCGATACCCAAAACTCGATACCCGATACCCGAAACCCGAAACCCAAAACCAGAAACCACAAACCCAAAACTCTAAACCCCAAACCTGAAACCTGAAACCCGAAACTCGAAACCTCCAACCCGAAACCCCAAACCCCCAACCCAAAAGCCCAAACCCGAAACCAGAAACCCGATACCCGAAACACAAAACCCGAAACCCCTAACCTGAAACACCAAACCCGAAACCCCGAACCCGAAATCCCAAACCCCAAACCCCAAACCCCAAACCCCAAACCCAAAACCCGAAACCCGATACATGAAACCCCAGACCCGAAACCTGAAACCCGAAGCCCGAAGCCCAAATCCCGAAACCCGAATCCCCAAGTCCAAAACCCCCAACCCCAAACCCAAAACCCCCAACCCCAAAACCCCGAAACCCCAAACCCCAAACCCCCAACCCCCAACCCCAACCCAAACCCGAAACTTGAAACCTGAAACCCGAAACCCCAAACCCCAAACTTGAAACCCGAAACCAAAAACCAAAAACCCGAAACCCCAAACCACTGACCCCTAACCCCAACCCTAAACCCCACACCCAAAACCCGAAACCCCAAACGCCAAACCCCAAACAATAATCCCGAAACCCGAAACCCCAAACCCGAAATCCCAAACCCCAAACCCAAAACCCAAAACCCAAAACCCCCAACCCTAACTCCAACCCCAACCCCCATCCCCAAACCCTAAACCCCAAACCCCAAAAATGAAACCCTACATATAATTTGCTTAAACGGTGTAACAATTGTAAAACGCCTAATGAATTCCATTAAAGAGGGTACAATATTGTTTTTTCGGTATGTTCATAAAATTAAAATACATCTTGTTTTTTGAGAATTGATTCTTAATATAATTGTCTTTAAACATCCGACAATAGTTTGCTTAAAAATTTAAATATATCTAATGGGCTTATATTTGTATTATAGTAATGTAGTGAGTTTACATATATAGCTTAGTTTCCTCATAAAGTAAAATTTATAGCCTTCAAAAATGACACCCGTGAGACAAAATAGTTATCTTTTTCGGTCATGTGTTGTTGCGGTGTTGCAGTCTCTCCTTATTTTTGTTTAATTTGTTTGGTTTGACATAAGAAAGATGATATTTGTGTCTTCTATATTCGGAATTGATCGAGAGATTTTAGTCACATATATCATAATTGCTAAAGTAAACCTCAATTTTGAAAACTAAGTACATGAGTACGAAACTTGAAAATAACTAACTTAAATAATGCACACTTCAATAATGGGTTTAAATTCAAAATAATGTGAGTAAAAGTCACAAAAGTAGTATAATATACATAAATATTGTGTAAAAGTTAACTAAAATTAATTTTTGCAAAAAATGTATAAAGTTCACAAAAATGGTATGTATATTACAAAAATAGAATAAAGTTCACAAATTTGCATACTTGCAAAAAAGTTACATTAATATCAGTATCAAGTTACATAATTTACTTAAACGGTGTACTGCTTATAAAACGGCTAATGAATTCCATAAAAGAGGGTACAGTTGTGGTATTTTAGTGTGTTAAAAAATTAAAATACATCTTGTTTTTTGAGTATTGATTCTTAATATAACAGACTTTAAACATCCGAGAATAGGTTGCTTAAAAATTTATTTAGATCTATTAGGCTTATGTTTGTAAACCCAAAACCCTAAAGCCTAAACCCCAAACCCGAAACCCGAAACCGAAACCCGAAACCCGATACCCAAAACCCGATACCCGATACCCGAAACTAGAAACCCAAAACCAGAAACCACAAACCCAAAACCCCAAACCCCAAACTTGAAACCTGAGACCCGAAACTCGAAACCTCCAACCTGAAACCCCAAACCCCCAACCCAAAAGCCCAAACCCGAAACCCGAAACCCGATACCCGAAACTCGAAACACAAAACCCGAAACCCCAAACCTCAAACCCCAAACCCGAAACCCCGAACCCGAAACCCGAAACCCGAAACCCCAAACCCCAAACCCAAAACCCGAAACCCGATACATGAAACCCCAAACCCGAAACCTAAAACCCGAAGCCCGAAACCCAAATCCCGAAACCCGAATCCCCCAACCCAAAACCCCCAACCCCAAACCCAAAACCCCCAATTCCAAAACCCCGAAACCCCAAACCCCCAACCCCCAACCCCAACCCAAACCAGAAACTTGAAACCTGAAACCCGAAACCCCAAACCCCAAACTTGAAACCCGAAACCAAAAACCAAAAACCCGAAACCTCAAACCACTGACCCCTAACCCCAACCCTAAACCCCACACCCAAAACCCGAAACCCCAAACGCCAAACCCCAAACCCTAACCCCGAAACCCCAAACCCCAAACCCCAAACCCCAAACCCAAAACCCAAAACCCCCAACCCTAACTCCAACCCCAACCCCCATCCCCAAACCCTAAACCCCAAACCCCAAAAATGAAACCCTAAATATAATTTGCTTAAATGGTGTAACAATTGTAAAACGGCTAATGAATTCCATAAAAGAGGGTACAATATTGTTTTTTCGGTATGTTCATAAAATTAAAATACATCTTGTTTTTTGAGAATTGATTCTTAATATAATTGTCTTTAAACATCCGACAATAGTTTGCTTAAAAATTTAATTATATCTATTGGGCTTATATTTGTATTATAGTAATGTAGTGAGTTAACATATATAGCTTAGTTTCCTCATAAAGTAAAATTTTTAGCCTTCAAAAATGACACCCGTGAGACAAAATAGTTATCTTTTTCGGTCATGTGTTGTTGCGGTGTTGCAGTCTCTCCTTATTTTTGTTTAATATGTTTGGTTTGATATAAGAAAGATGATATTTGTGTCTTCTATATTCGAAATTGATCGAGAGATTTTAGTCACATATATCATAATTGCTCAAGTAAACCTCAATTTTGAAAACTAAGTACATGAGTACGAAACTTGAAAATAACTAACTTAAATAATGCACACTTCAATAATGGGTTTAAATTCAAAATAATGTGAATAAAAGTCACAAAAGTAGTATAATATACATAAACATTATGTAAAAGTTAACTAAAATTAATTTTTGCAAAAAATGTATAAAG
Organism: Artemisia argyi; assembly: GCA_030686995.1. Taxonomy (NCBI): domain Eukaryota; kingdom Viridiplantae; phylum Streptophyta; class Magnoliopsida; order Asterales; family Asteraceae; genus Artemisia; species Artemisia argyi. Next base: position 61,490 of record CM060702.1, read on the forward strand.
TTCACAAAAATGGTATGTATATTACAAAAATAGAATAAAGTTCACAAATTTGCATACTTGCAAAAAAGTTGCAATAATATCAGTATCAAGTTATATAATTTACTTAAACGGTGTACTGCTTATAAAACGGCTAATGAATTCCATAAAAGAGGGTACAGTTTTGGTTATTTAGTGTGTTCATAAAATTAAAATACATCTTGTTTTTTGAGTATTGATTCTTAATATAACTGACTTTAAACATCCGAGAATAGGTTGCTTAAAAATTTACTTAGATCTATTAGGCTTATGTTTGTAAACCCAAAACCCTAAAGCCTAAACCCCAAACCACAAACCCGAAACCGAAACTCGAAACCCGATACCCAAAACCGGATAACCGAAACCCGAAACCCAAAACCAGAAACCACAAACCCAAAACCCCAAACCCCAAACCCGAAACTCGAAACCTCCAACCCGAAACCCCAAACCCCCAACCTAAAAGCCCAAACCCGAAACCCGTAACCCGAAACCCGAAACACAAAACCCGAAACACCAAACCTCAAACCCCAAACCCCAAACCCCAAACCCAAAACCCGATACATGAAACCCCGAACCCGAAACCCAAAACCCGAAGCCCGAAGCCCAAAACCCGAAACCCGAATCCCCCAAGCCAAAACCCCCAACCCCAAACCCAAAACCCCCAACCTTAATACCCCAAAACCCCAAACCCCCAACCCCCAACCCCAACACAAAATCCGAAACTTGAAACCTGAAACCCGAAACCCCAAACCCCAAACTTATAACACGAAAACAAAAACCAAAAACCCGAAACCCTAAACCACTGACCCCTAACCCCAACCCTAAACCCCACACCCAAAACCCGAAACCCCAAACGCCAAACCCCAAACCCTAATCCCGAAACCCCAAACCCTAAACCCCAAACCCAAAACCCCCAACCCTAACTCCAACCCTAACCCCCATCCCCAAACCCTAAACCCCAAACCCCAAACATGAAACCCTAAATATAATTTGCTTAAACGGTGTAATAATTGTAAAACGGCTAATGAATTCCATAAAAGAGGGTACAATATTTTTTTTTTCGGTATGTTCATAAAATTAAAATACATCTTGTTTTTTGAGAATTGATTCTTAATATAATTGTCTTTAAACATCCGACAATAGTTTGCTTAAAAATTTACTTATATCTATTGGGCTTATATTTGTATTATAGTAATCTAGAGAGTTTACATATATAGCTAAGTTTCCTCATAAAGTAAAATTTTTAACCTTCAAAAATGACACCCATGAGACAAAATAGTTATCTTTTTCAGTCATGTGTTGTTGCGGTGTTGCAGTTTCTCCTTATTTTTGTTTAATATGTTTGGTTTGATATAAGAAAGATGATATTTGTGTCTTCTATATTCGGAATTGATCGAGAGATTTTAGTCACATATATCATAATTGCTCAAGTAAACCTCAATTTGGAAAACTACGTACATGAGTACGAAACTTGAAAATAACTAACTTAAATAATGCACACTTCAATAATGGGTTTAAATTCAAAATAATGTGAATAAAAGTCACAAAAGTAGTATAATATACATAAACATTGTGTAAAAGTTAACTAAAATTAATTTTTGCAAAAAATGTATAAAGTTCACAAAAATGGTATGTATATTACAAAAATAGAATAAAGTTTACTTTCTCTCTCTAAAAACCCTAAAAACTCTAAGCAATTTTATTAAGTAATTCATCATCTATTTTTAATCCAACCATTGAATTTTATTATTGTTTTTTGATTATGAATCTACTGTTCAAGATCTATGTTTTGATATAATAATCTCTTTGATACAGTAACCGGATCTCACCCATTTATTGCAATTCATTTTCTCGTTTTTTCCGTTATCCTCTCACTACAAAAACTATTCATCCATCCTTTTCCCCAATTTCATTTCTGCTAATCAAACCTTTGATTATGTAGTTTTGTTTACTGATTTCGTGTCCACCTTACATCAATTCCACCATGAATGAACCAGATCCTATAAACCCTAATTTTGTACCTCCCCCAATTCAGTCGTATGATGTTGTACGTCCCAAGAGGACTACTAGGTATTCAAGTAGTGATGTTAGAGTAGTTTTGAAGGGTTTTAATGTGATTTCTAAGGTGTCTAAGAAGGGTTCTAAGAAGGGTAGTGCTAGGAATAGGAAATTAACGAAAGATATGGATGGTTTAGAGTATGGTGATGATGGTACTGAAGAGATGGAAGCTAATGATGAGGAGTTGGAGGTTAAGGAGGAAGGTACTGAGGTTGAGTTTGAGAGTGGGTCTCAAAGCTTGAAGAAGGTTGTTATGGAGTCTGATACAGGGGTGGGTAGTCAGCGTATGAAGGTTGTAAATGGGAAGAGTACTGATGTGTCTAGGGAAGGTGTTATTGATGTTAGTTCTGAAGCTGGTGTACAAGGTAGTTCTCAAAAGTATGTGGCTATTAACAAGGGTAATGGTATGGTTAATGGTATGGTTAAGAATTTTGAAAACATTGTTAGCAAACCTAGTATTGTTCCTAATGAAATGCCTGTTCCTTTTCATGAAAACCCTGTTCTTAACCCTGGTTTGAACAATGTTGGTAGTACTAGTAATATTGGTAAGGCTCGTTTGAATGATGGGAATTTGGCGAGTAAGAATGGTGAGAATAGTGGGAGGATTTGGCCAAGTTTAAGTGAAGTTGTTAGTAAGGTAAGTGGTAACAATGGTGGTGGTAATGTGATTGGTAAGGATACTGAAATGATAGATAGTGTGAATGGAAAGAAACATGTGTCTTTTATTAATGCTTTTCAGGGTACTGTTGGGGGTTTGGGTAATAAATTGTCTGAAATTCCTTTGAGAGTCAATGAGTTTGGTAGAAAAGTGGTTGATATGGATCCGGTAATTGAGGTAGGAAGCAAGAATTGGTGTATGACTTTAGTGGGGTATTTTGTGGGTGTGAATATGAGCTATAGGGAGATATCAGGGCATCTTAGAAGGATGTGGAGGCCATATCATGTTGATGAAATTTTAGTCAATGAGAGTGGTCTTCACTTTATTAAGTTTAAATCTGATGAAGGGATGAATTATGTTCTAGAGAATGGTCCATGGTTAGTGGATGGCAAGCCGTTTTTTGTTCAGAAATGGGAAGCGGGGTTGTGCATGGTGAAGCCTGAGCCTTCTAAAGCTCCTATTTGGGTGAAAATTTACAATGTGCCGTTAGAAGCGTGGAATACTGAGGGTATTAGTAGGATAGCTAGTAGTGTTGGAAATCCTATTATCATGGATAGGATTACAGAGTCTATGTGTTTAAGAGCGTATGGGAGAGCGAGTTTTGCTAGAATGCTTGTGGAGGTGGATGTGTCTAGGGAACTTGCTGAGTCTATAGAGATTTGTTATTGTAAGTTGGGTAAGTCTATGAACTTGAGGGTTGGATATGATTGGAAGCCACCGTTATGTACGCATTGCAAAGTGTTTGGGCATGATTATAAAGCTTGTAAGGTTAGGGTATGGACTGAGGAGGAGTTGGCTAAGGAAGTGGCGGAGAAGACGCCCAAGGTTTCTAGTGTAACTGAGAAGAATAAGGAGAAGGAAGTGTAGCATGAAACGAGGAAAGTGGATAAAAATGGTGCTAGTACCAGCAGGCCTGTGGGGGTTCAGAACTATGGTTATAGAGGTGGATATAATAATAGGGGAAGAGGTGGTTTGAATGGTAGAGGAGGAATGTCTCAAAGGCCTAGTTTTAGAGAGGTTCCGGTTAAGAGTAATAGTGAGAAGATATCTGTTGTTGATGATACGAGTAATGAAAGAAATGTGACTGAAACTGAGAAGAAGAAGAATACTGTTGGAGTTATTGGGGATGGTAAGAATAAGAAAATGGAAAAGGAAGTTATCAAAACAAGTAATAAGTTTGATGCATTGGCAAGTGATAAAATTGAAGTAGGAAGTCAGGAGTGGGAGGATATGAAGAAGAAAATTGATATGGCTTGTAAGTTAGATATGAGGATTTCTGATGATGATAGGAATAGATGGACTGAGGATTTGATATTGTTGTGGGAAGAATCTCAGGTTGCGAAGGTTAAGACTACTAAAATTGGGGAACTTAAGGGGAGGATTGCAAAACTACAAAAAGATATAGTTTATGGAAATAGGAATGTGGCGATGATTGCTAAGGAGGAAGCAGAAAAGAAAAGCGTGGAATTAATGAAAGGTAATGATCTTACTAAGAACCAAGCCTTTATACAGGTTTATGATGATATATATAGAGATAAGCTGTCCGAGATTATGCAATGGGTGAAATTAAAACAGATTGCAGAGGTTGATTTATTCTGTTTGAATGAACAAGAATTGACTGATGCAGTCAAGGAAAATTGGACAGAGGAAATGATCCAACATTATGAGTCCATTATGGGTCATAAGGTGGATAAAATGATGCAGGACCAGTTTTATGAAGATGTTATGGATGGTATTAAAGATGAAGTTGCAGCGGAAACCTATGGTACTGCAGATTTCATTACTAAGGATGAGGTTTCAAATGTGGTTGTTGGTGTGGATTCTCAGATGCTAGGTGATATGGCATCTGTCTCATCCCAAGTTTAATATGGTGATTAAAATAGCTTCATGGAATATTCCGGGAATGTGTAATTCCCTTAAGCAAAGTGAAGTCAAGAAATTTTTATATAGTAATAATATTAGTATGTGTGGTATTATAGAAACACAATTAAGGAAGAAGTTTGTGAATAAAGTTTGTGATGAGGTTTTTGGTAATTGGGTTTGGGTGTCGAATTCAGTGGATAGTAATAAGGGATGTAGAATAGTTGTCGGGTGGGATCATACTGTTTTTAGCGCCCAACTGATTTCTCAGAGTAGCCAAGTGATGCACTTTCTAGTTAGAAGGTTGTGTGATGATAAATTGATATACGTCTCTTTTGTATACGGGGAGACTAATGTTAAGGATAGGAAGTTGCTTTGGGAGAATCTTCGGGATCACTATAGTTTGGCTGGTAGTTGTCCGTGGGTTTTGCTTGGCGACTTTAATGTTATTCTTGACTATAACGAAAATTCAAATGGTATTGGGGTCAAATGTTTTGGTGTTCAAGACTATAGAAATTGTGTAGACTTTTTAGGTATTGAAGATGTCAAGATTACTGGGCTATTTTTTACTTGGATCCAAAAACGGAATGATCCTTGTAGTGGTGTCCTTAAAAAGCTTGATAGAGTTATGGCTAATAATATATTTGTGGATGATTATCCTGCTTCCTTTTCTAACTTTCTGCCATTCAATGTTTCCGATCATTCTCCGGCTGTATTGATTATTCCAGAGGTTGAAGGTAAGAAAAATAAAGCGTTTAGATTCATGAATTATTTAACTGAGAAGAAGGGGTTTTTGGATGTTGTTGAGAGTAAGTGGAATGTCCCAGTGGAAGGATATGCTATGTATATTCTTACTAAGAGGTTGAAATTCTTGAAAAAACATATGAGAGATCTTAATAAGAAAAATGGGGATGTTTGTGTTAAGGTTAAGTTGTTAAAAGATGAGTTGGATAGGGTTCAAAGTTCTTTGGGTAATGATCCTTCTAATAGCTTTTTAAGGGAAGAAGAGTCGTTATATGCTGCTGCCTATAAGAGAGCGTTATTAGATGAGGAATTGCTTTTGAAACAGAAGTCTAAGATTCAGTGGTTGAAAGAGGGGGACTTCAACAGTTCGTATTTCCATAATGTGGTGAAGAGTAGAGTTATTAAGAGTAGGATTGAAGATGTTCATGATATGGATGGCAATGTTCTTCATGGTGCTGATATGGTTAACAAGTTTGTTAACCATTTCAAAAGTTTCTTTGGTACCTGTGGTGAAGTTTATCCGATTGAAGAGCCTCACACATTATTCACTAATAAGTTGGATGCTGAGATTGCGGTTGATCTTAGCAAACCTGTTTCTGATGAGGAAGTGAAGGCTGTGCTTTTTGACATTGAGGATAATAAAGCTTCAGGTCCGGATGGATATACTTCCAAATTCTTCAAGGCGGCTTGGAAGGTTGTTGGTCATGATACATGTGCTGCTATCAAAGAGTTCTTCAGTAGTGGTAAACTTCTTGGTGAGGTTAATGCTTCCATTATATCTTTAATTCCTAAAGTCGTTGCCCCTAAGTATGTCTCTGATTACAGGCCTATTAGTTGTTGTAATGTGGTTTATAAAACTATTAGTAAAATCATTACTAATAGGATTAAAGGTGTATTAAGTGAGCTGGTTGGTGAGAACCAAAGTGCGTTTATCCCGGGGAGGCAAATTAGTGATAATGTACTTTTAGCTCAAGAGTTTATGAGGGGATATTATTGGAAGTCTTGGAGTGGGTCTAGTAGGTGTGCCTTTAAAATAGATATACAAAAAGCGTATGATACCATTAATTGGCAGTTTCTTGAATTCATTCTTAAATGTTTTGGATTCCACCCTGTTATAGTACACTGGATCATGGTGTGTCTAACAACTGCTTCATTCTCTGTTTGTATTAATGATGAGCCTAACGGATACTTTAAAGCAGGAAGAGGTTTGAGACAAGGGGACCCCATTTCCCCTTATCTTTTTACTTTAGTTATGGAGGTGCTAAATCTGATGGTTATGAGACAAATAAGGGCTGAGAATCTTTTTAAATACCATTGGGGGTGTAAAGAATTAAAGATTAGCAGCTTGTGTTTTGCGGATGATTTGTTGATGCTTTGTCATGGTGACCTTATTTCTACATCAGTTTTAAGAAGAGGGTTGGATGAATTCTGTCTAAGTTCTGGTTTGCTTCCTAGTTTGGCGAAAAGTGAGGCTTTTTTTGGTAATGTTGCGGAACCTGTGAAAGCTGATATTAGTTTGGTTATGCCGTTTAAGGAAGGAGTCCTGCCTATTAGATATTTGGGTGTACCGTTGGTGTCTAAAAGATTGTCTGCTAATGATTGTAAGTGCATAATTGAAGTGATTAAGAAAAGAATTGGGGACTGGAGAAACAAGGTACTTTCTTTCGCTGGTAGACTACAACTTATTTCTTCTATTCTTAACTCACTTCAAGTCTATTGGTCTTCCCTATTCATGTTACCTAAGGAGACTTGTAATGATATTGATAGAATTCTTAAGAATTTTTGTGGACTAGAGGGGAATCGGTTAGGGGAATGGCGAGTGTTGCGTGGAAAGAGGTGTGTAAACCTAAGAGTCAAGGGGGGTTGGGATTGAGATCTGCTCATCAGTGGAATGTTGCTCTTATGGCCAAACACCTTTGGAACATTGCTAGTAGAAAGAAATCTATATGGGTTAGTTGGGTTAATATTTATTGGTTAAAGGGTGGAAATATTTGGGATCCGGAGATATATAGGGGTTATTCATGGAGTTGGAATAGTTTATTGGATCTTAGAGACAAAGTTAAGAGTTTTGTGTATGTTAAAGTTGGTAATGGGAGGGATTGTAACTTATGGTTTGTTAAGTGGCATCATTCTGGTCCGCTTATTAGATTTATTAATTATAGTATTATTGTTGAAGCTAATTTGAGTTTAAAAGCTAAAGTCAGGGATATGGTGAAGGATAATGAATGGGATTGGCCTATTGATTGGAGTGATAGGTTTAGTGAAGTTACTAATGTTCCGGTTCCTAAGTTGATTAATGAGTTGGATGATAAAACCATTTGGGTTGATAAAAATGGAAAGGATAGAGAATTTTCTGTTAAAGAGGTATGGAAAGTTGTTAGAGAGGATGGCCCAAAAGTGATGTGGTATAGACATGTTTGTATTCACAATGTATTATTTCTTTCATCTCTAATAAACCTGCTACTAATTCTATCTGGAGTGTGATCCAGAGATTAGTATTGGGTTCTTGTGTTTATTTTGTTTGGCAGGAAAGAAACTTCAGATGTTTCAGGAAGGAGTTTAGAGATGTGGACAGTTTACTCAATACTGTGGTTGGGACTGTGAGATTAAAGCTTCTGGGTCTTAATATTAGGTATTCTCCTAACTCCATTGAAGCTGCTAATATTTGGGATTTAAAGATTATTAAAGATGAATACTATAGAAGAATGGTGGAAGAGATCTTGAAGAATAATTATGATAAGGATTAGTGCTATGGATGGTGCTTGGGTTAACTGGTTTCATGCTGGAACTGGTTTTTGGGAGTGTAACAGGGTATGGAATTTGTGGGAGATTGATGGTATATTTGGGAAGGTTTGGGAGAATGTTTTACTCTTTTTGTCCTTATTAATGGTTTTACCCTTTGGGTTTTACATTATAAGGTTTTTAAAGAGGAAAATTCTTCTAAACAGCTTTTCTGGCACTTCCTTGATTATATGTTGATTGATGTATCTGGTCTCTTTGATGGTTTTTCTGGATTGCTGGAGGTTTCTATTTGGGCTGATGATGGATGGGATTTGTTATTTTGAATGGCATGGACTGTTTTCTTTATTGCTTTGATGGGTGATGAGTTGTTGATTTCTGGTAGCTTATGTATATTGTGCTGGTTTGGAGGTCCTTGGTTGGTCCCTTGGATTTCTGATGATGCAGAAGTATACTTGAGTTTCCAGTTTGAATTTGACTCATTTCTTTCATCTTGCTCTCTAGTTATTTGTATGAGATTATTGATTCTAGTGATTGTTACTTATGTTTTTGTATTTGAGCTAGGGATATGTCCTATGCCATTGTTTTTTGGTGGTGCTTAAGTGTGGAAGCTAGGGATGTGTCCTAGTCTTTTATTTACACTTAGCACTTGTTGTCTTGTATTGCCGTTTGGCTTCCTTTACTTAATAAAATTTGCCTTTAAGTAAAAAAAAAATAGAATAAAGTTCACAAATTTGCATACCTGTAAAAAAGTTGCATTAATATCAGTATCAAGGTATACAATTTACTTAAACAGTGTACTGCATATAAAACGGCTAATGAATTCCATAAAAGACGGTACAGTTTTGGTTTTTCAATGTGTTCATAAAATTAAAATACATCTTGTTTTTTGAGTATTGATTCTTAATAGTACAGACTTTAAACATCCGAGAATAGGTTGCTTAAAAATTTACTAAGATTTATTAGGCTTATGTTTGTAAACCCAAAACCCTAAAGCCTAAACCCCAAACCCCAAACCCCAAACCGAAACCCGAAACCCGATACCCAAAACCCGATACCCTATACCCGAAACCCGAAACCCAAAACCAGAAACCACAAACCCAAAACCCCAAACCCCAAACCCCAAACCCAAAACCTGAAACCCGAAACTCGAAACTCGAAACCTCCAACCCGAAACCCAAAACCCCCAACCCCCAACCCAAAAGCCCAAACCCGAAACCCGAAACCCGATACCCGAAACCCGAAACACAAAACCCGAAACCCCAAACCTCAAACCCCAACCCCGAAACCCCGAACCCGAAACTCCAAACCCCATACCCCAAACCCCAAACCCAAAACCCGAAACCCGATACATGAAACCCCAAACCCGAAACCTAAAACCCGAAGCCCGAAGCCCAAATCTTGAAACCTGAATCCCCCAACCCAAAACCCCCAACCCCAAACCCAAAACCCCCAACCCCAAAACCCCGAAACCTCAAACCCCAAACCCCCAACCCCCAACCCCAACCCAAACCCGAAAATTGAAACCTGAAACCCCAAACCCCAAACCCCAAACTTGAAACCCGAAACCAAAAACCAAAAACCCAAAACCCCAAACCATTGACCCCTAACCCCAACCCTAAACCCCACACCCAGAACCCGAAACCCCAAACGCCAAACCCCAAACCCTAATCCCGAAACCCCAAACCCCAAACCCAAAACCCAAAACCCCCAACCCTAACTCCAACCCCAACCCACATCCCCAAACCCTAAACCCCAGACATGAAACCCTAAATATAATTTGCTTAAACGGTGTAACAATTGTAAAACGGCTAATGAATTCCATAAAAGAGGGTACAATATTGTTTTTTAGGTATATTCATAAAATTAAAGTACATCTTGTTTTTTGAGAATTGATTCTTAATATAATTGTCTTTAAACATCCGACAATAGTTTGCTTAAAAATTTAATTATATCTATTGCGCTTATATTTGTATTATAGTAATGTAGTGAGTTTACATATATAGCTTAGTTTCCTCATAAAGTAAAAATTTTAGCCTTCAAAAATGACACCCGTGAGACAAAATAGTTATCTTTTTCGGTCATGTGTTGTTGCGGTGTTGCAGTCTCTCCTTATTTTTGTTTAATATGTTTGGTTTGATATAAGAAAGATGATATTTGTGTCTTCTATATTCGGAATAGATCGAGAGATATTAGTCACATATATCATAATTGCTCAAGTAAACCTCAATTTTGAAAACTAAGTACATGAGTACGAAACTTGAAAATAACTAACTTAAATAATGCACACTTCAATAACGGGTTTAAATTCAAAATAATGTGAATAAAAGTCACAAAAGTAGTATAATATACATAAACATTATGTAAAAGTTAACTAAAATTAATTTTTGCAAAAAATGTATAAAGTTCACAAAAATGGTATGTATATTACAAAAATAGAATAAAGTTCACAAATTTGCATACTTGCAAAAAAGTTGCAATAATATCAGTATCAAGTTATATAATTTACTTAAACGGTGTACTGCTTATAAAACGGCTAATGAATTCCATAAAAGAGGGTACAGTTTTGGTTTTTTAGTGTGTTCATAAAATTAAAATACATCTTGTTTTTTGAGTATTGATTCTTAATATAACTGACTTTAAACATCCGAGAATAGGTTGCTTAAAAATTTACTTAGATCTATTAGGCTTATGTTTGTAAACCCAAAACCCTAAAGCCTAAACCACAAACCCGAAACCGAAACCCGAAACTCGAAACCTCCAACCCGAAACCCCAAACCCCCAACCCAAAAGCCCAAACCCGAAATCCGAAACCCGATACCCGAAACCCGAAACCCCAAACCTCAAACCCCAAACCCAAAACACCGAACCCGAAACCCCAAACCCCAAACCCGAAACCCCAAACCCAAAACCCAAACCCCAAACCCGAAACCCGAAACCCGATACATGAAACCCCAAACCCGAAAGCCGAAACCTAATACCCGAAGCCCGAAGCCCAAAACCCGAAACCCAAAACCCGAAACCCGAATCCCCCAACCCACAACCCCCAACCCCTAACCCCAAACACTAAATCTAAAACCAGAAACTCGAAACCCCAAACCTCCAACCCCCAACCCCTAACCCCAACCACAAACCCGAAACTTGAAACCTCAAACCCAAAACCCCAAACACCAAACTTGAAACCCGAAACCCAAAACCAAAAACCCGAAACCCGAAACCCCTGACCCCTAACCCCAACCCAAAACCCCACACCCAAAACCCGAAACCCCAAACGCCAAACCCCAAACACTAATCCCGAAACCCAAAGTACATGATTACGAAACTTGAAAATAACTAACTTAAATAATGCACACTTCAATAATGGGTTTAATTTCAAAATAATGTGAATAATAGTCAAAAAAGTAGTATAGTATACATAAACATTGTGTAAAAGTTAATTAAAATTAATTTATGCAAAAAATGTATAAAGTTCACAAAAATGGTATGTATATTACAAAAATAGAATAAAGTTCACAAATTTGCATACTTGAAAAAAAGTTGCATTAATATCAGTATCAAGTTATATAATTTACATAAACGGTGTATTGCTTATAAAATGGCTAATGAATTCCATAAAAGAGGGTACAGTTTTGGTTTTTTAGTGTGTTAAAAAATTAAAATACTTCTTGTTTTTTGAGTATTGATTCTTAATATAACTGACTTTAAACATCCAAGAATAGGTTGCTTAAAAATTTACTTAGATCTATTAGGCTTATGTTTGTAAACCCAAAACCCTAAAGCCTAAACCCAAAACCCCAAACCCGAAACCGAAACCCGATACCCAAAACCCGATACCCGATACCCGAAACCCGAAACCCAAAACCAGAAACCAAAAACCCAAAACCCCAAACCCCAAACCCGAAAATTGAAACCCGAAACTCGAAACCTCCAACCCGAAACCCCAAACCCCAAACCCAAAAGCCCAAACCCGAAACCCGAAACCCCAAACCCGAAACCCCGAACCCAAAACCCAAAACCCCAAACCCGAAACCCCAAACCCAAACCCAAAACCCGATACATGAAACCCCAAACCCGAAACCTAAAACCCGAAGCCCGAAGCCAAAATCCCGAAACCCGAATCCCCCAACCCAAAACCCCCAACCCCAAACCCAAAACCCCCAACCCCAAAACCCCGAAACCCCAAACCCCCAACCCCCAACCCCAAACCCCCAACCCGAAACTTGAACCCGAAACCCCAAACCCCAAACTTGAAACCCGAAACCAAAAACCAAAATTTTGAAAACTAAGTACATGAGTACGAAACTTGAGAATAACTAACTTAAATAATGCACACTTCAAAAATGGGTTTTAATTCAAAATAATGTGAATAAAAGTCACAAAAGTAGTATAATATACATAAACATTGTGTAAAAGTTAACTAAAATTAATTTTTGCAAAAAATGTATAAAGTTCACAAAAATGGTAAGTATATTACAAAAATAGAATAAAGTTCACAAATTTGCATACTTGCAAAAAAGTTGCATTAATATCAGTATCAAGGTATGTAATTTGCTTAAACGGTTTACTGCTTATAAAAATGCTAATGAATTCCATAAAAGAGGGTACAGTATTGGTTTTTTAGTGTGTTCATAAAATTAAAATACATCTTATTTTTTGAGTATTGATTCTTAATATTACTGACTTTAAACATCCGAGAATAGGTTGCTTAAAAATTTACTTAGATCTATTAGGCTTATGTTTGTAAACCCCAAACCCTAAACCCGAAACCGAAACCCGAAACCCGATACCCAAAACCCGATACCCGAAACCCGAAACCCGAAACCCAAAACCAGAAACCACAAACCCAAAACCACAAACCTGAAACCTGAAACCCGAAACTCGAAACCTCCAACCCGAAACCCCAAACCCCCAACGCAAAAACTCAAACCGAAACCCGAAAAACAAAACCCGAAACCCCAAACCTCAAACCCCAAACCCAAAACCCCGAACCCGAAACCCCAAATCCCAAACCCCAAACCCCAAACCGCAAACCCAAAACCCAAACCCCAAACCCGAAACCCGAAACAAGATACATCAAACCCCAAACCCGAAACCTAAAACCCGAAGCCCGAAGCCCAAAACCCGAAACCCGAAACCCGAATCCCCCAACCCACAGCCCCCAACCCCTAACCCCAAACCCTAAATCTGAAACCAAAAACTCGAAACCCCAAACCCCAAACCCCCAACCCCTAACCCCAACCACAAACCCGAAACTTGAAACCTGAAACCCGAAACCCCAAACACAAAACTTGAAACCCGAAACCCAAAACCAAAAACCCCAAACCCCAAACCCCTGACCCCTAACCCCAACCCTAAACCCCACACCCAAAACCCGAAACCCCAAACGCCAAACCCCAAACCCTAATCCCGAAACCCAAAACCCCAAACCCCAAACCAAAAACCCCCAACCTTAACTCTAACCCCAACCCCAACCCCCAAACCCCAAACACGAAACCCTAAATATAATTTGCTTAAAAGGTGTAATAATTATAAAACGGCTAATGAATTCCATAAAAGAGGGAACAATATTGTTTTTTCGGTATGTTCATAAAATTAAAATACATCTTGTTTTTTGAGAATTGATTCTAAATATATTTGTCTTTAAACATCTAACAATAGTTTGCTCAAAAATTTACCTATATCTCTATTGGGCTTATATTTGTATTATAGTAAAGTAGTGAGTTTACATATATAGCTTGGTTTCCTCATAAAGTAAAATTTTTAGCCTTCAAAAATGACACCCGTGAGACAAAATAGTTATCTTTTTCGGTCATGTGTTGTTGCGGTGTTGCAGTCTCTCCTTATTTTTGTTTAATATGTTTGGTTTGATATAAGAAAGATGATATTTGTGTCTTCTATATTCGGAATTGATCGAGAGATTTTAGTCACATATATCATAATTGCTCAAGTAAACCTCAATAATAGTCAAAAAAAGTAGTATAATATACATAAACATTGTGTAAAAGTTAACTAAAATTAATTTCTGCAAGAAATGTATAGAGTTCACAAAAATGGTATGTATATTACAAAAATAGAATAAAGTTCACAAATTTGCATACTTGCAAAAAAGTTGCATTAATATCATTATCAAGTTATATAATTTACTTAAACGGTGTACTGCTTATAAAACGGCTAATGAATTCCATAAAAGAGGGTACAGTTTTGGTTTTTTAGTGTGTTAAAAAATTAAAATACATCTTGTATTTTAAGTATTGATTCTTAATATAACAGACTTTAAACATCCGAGAATAGGTTGCTTAAAAATTTACTTAGATCTATTAGGCTTATGTTTGTGAACCCAAAACCCTAAAGCCTAAACCCCAAATCCCAAACCCCAAACCGAAACCCGAAACCCGATACCCAAAACTCGATACCCGATACCCGAAACCCGAAACCCAAAACCAGAAACCACAAACCCAAAACTCCAAACCCCAAACCTGAAACCTGAAACCCGAAACTCGAAACCTCCAACCCGAAACCCCAAACCCCCAACCCAAAAGCCCAAACCCGAAACCAGAAACCCGATACCCGAAACCCGAAACCCGAAACACAGAACCCGAAACCCCAAACCAGAAACCCCAAACCCGAAACCCCGAACCCGAAATCCCAAACCCCAAACCCCAAACCCCAAACCCCAAACCCCAAACCCAAAACCCGAAACCCGATACATGAAACCCCAGACCCGAAACCTAAAACCCGAAGCCCGAAGCCCAAATCCCGAAACCCGAATCCCCAAGTCCAAAACCCCCAACCCCAAACCCAAAACCCCCAACCCCAAAACCCCGAAACCCCAAACCCCAAACCCCCAACCCCCAACCCCAACCCAAACCCGAAACTTGAAACCTGAAACCCGAAACCCCAAACCCCAAACTTGAAACCCGAAACCAAAAACCAAAAACCCGAAACCCCAAACCACTGACCCCTAACCCCAACCCTAAACCCCACACCCAAAACCCGAAACCCCAAACGCCAAACCCCAAACAATAATCCCGAAACCCAAAACCCCAAACCCGAAATCCCAAACCCCAAACCCAAAACCCAAAACCCAAAACCCCCAACCCTAACTCCAACCCCAACCCCCATCCCCAAACCCTAAACCCCAAACCCCAAAAATGAAACCCTACATATAATTTGCTTAAACAGTGTAACAATTGTAAAACGGCTAATGAATTCCATTAAAGAGGGTACAATATTGTTTTTTCGGTATGTTCATAAAATTAAAATACATCTTGTTTTTTGAGAATTGATTCTTAATATAATTGTCTTTAAACATCCGACAATAGTTTGCTTAAAAATTTAAATATATCTAATGGGCTTATATTTGTATTATTGTAATGTAGTGAGTTTACATATATAGCTTAGTTTCCTCATAAAGTAAAATTTATAGCCTTCAAAAATGACACCCGTGAGACAAAATAGTTATCTTTTTCGGTCATGTGTTGTTGCGGTGTTGCAGTCTCTCCTTATTTTTGTTTAATATGTTTGGTTTGACATAAGAAAGATGATATTTGTGTCTTCTATATTCGGAATTGATCGAGAGATTTTAGTCACATATATCATAATTGCTAAAGTAAACCTCAATTTTGAAAACTAAGTACATGAGTACGAAACTTGAAAATAACTAACTTAAATAATGCACACTTCAATAATGGGTTTAAATTCAAAATAATGTGAGTAAAAGTCACAAAAGTAGTATAATATACATAAATATTGTGTAAAAGTTAACTAAAATTAATTTTTGCAAAAAATGTATAAAGTTCACAAAAATGGTATGTATATTACAAAAATAGAATAAAGTTCACAAATTTGCATACTTGCAAAAAAGTTACATTAATATCAGTATCAAGTTATATAATTCACTTAAACGGTGTACTGCTTATAAAACGGCTAATGAATTCCATAAAAGAGGGTACAGTTGTGGTATTTTAGTGTGTTAAAAAATTAAAATACATCTTGTTTTTTGAGTATTGATTCTTAATATAACAGACTTTAAACATCCGAGAATAGGTTGCTTAAAAATTTATTTAGATCTATTAGGCTTATGTTTGTAAACCCAAAACCCTAAAGCCTAAACCCCAAACCCCAAACCCGAAACCGAAACCCGAAACCCGATACCCAAAACCCGATACCCGATACCCGAAACTAGAAACCCAAAACCAGAAACCACAAACCCAAAACCCCAAACCCCAAACCTGAAACCTGAGACCCGAAACTCGAAACCTCCAACCTGAAACCCCAAACCCCCAACCCAAAAGCCCAAACCCGAAACCCGAAACCCGATACCCGAAACCCGAAACACAAAACCCGAAACCCCAAACCTCAAACCCCAAACCCGAAACCCCGAACCCGAAACCCGAAACCCCAAACCCCAAACCCAAAACCCGAAACCCGATACATGAAACCCCAAACCCGAAACCTAAAACCCGAAGCCCGAAACCCAAATCCCGAAACCCGAATCCCCCAACCCAAAACCACCAACCCCAAACCCAAAACCCCCAATCCCAAAACCCCGAAACCCCAAACCCCAAACCCCCAACCCCCAACCCCAACCCAAACCAGAAACTTGAAACCTGAAACCCGAAACCCCAAACCCCAAACTTGAAACCCGAAACCAAAAACCAAAAACCCGAAACCTCAAACCACTGACCCCTAACCCCAACCCTAAACCCCACACCCAAAACCCGAAACCCCAAACGCCAAACCCCAAACCCTAATCCCGAAACCCCAAACCCCAAACCCCAAACCCCAAACCCAAAACCCAAAACCCCCAACCCTAACTCCAACCCCAACACCCATCCCCAAACCCTAAACCCCAAACCCCAAAAATGAAACCCTAAATATAATTTGCTTAAACGGTGCAACAATTGTAAAACGGCTAATGAATTCCATAAAAGAGGGTACAATATTGTTTTTTCGGTATGTTCATAAAATTAAAATACATCTTGTTTTTTGAGAATTGATTCTTAATATAATTGTCTTTAAACATCCGACAATAGTTTGCTTAAAAATTTAATTATATCTATTGGGCTTATATTTGTATTATAGTAATGTAGTGAGTTAACATATATAGCTTAGTTTCCTCATAAAGTAAAATTTTTAGCCTTCAAAAATGACACCCGTGAGACAAAATAGTTATCTTTTTCGGTCATGTGTTGTTGCGGTGTTGCAGTCTCTCCTTATTTTTGTTTAATATGTTTGGTTTGATATAAGAAAGATGATATTTGTGTCTTCTATATTCGGAATTGATCGAGAGATTTTAGTCACATATATCATAATTGCTCAAGTAAACCTCAATTTTAAAAACTAAGTACATGAGTACGAAACTTGAAAATAACTAACTTAAATAATGCACACTTCAATAATGGGTTTAAATTCAAAATAATGTGAATAAAAGTCACAAAAGTAGTATAATATACATAAACATTATGTAAAAGTTAACTAAAATTAATTTTTGCAAAAAATGTATAAAGTTCACAAAAATGGTATGTATATTACAAAAATAGAATAAAGTTCACAAATTTGCATACTTGCAAAAAAGTTGCAATAATATCAGTATCAAGTTATATAATTTACTTAAACGGTGTACTGCTTATAAAACGGCTAATGAATTCCATAAAAGAGGGTACAGTTTTGGTTTTTTAGTGTGTTCATAAAATTAAAATAAATCTTGTTTTTTGAGTATTGATTCTTAATATAACTGACTTTAAACATCCGAGAATAGGTTGCTTAAAAATTTACTTAGATCTATTAGGCTTATGTTTGTAAACCCAAAACCCTAAAGCCTAAACCCCAAACCACAAACCCGAAACCGAAACCCGAAACCCGATACCCAAAACCGGATAACCGAAACCCGAAACCCAAAACCAGAAACCACAAACCCAAAACCCCAAACCCCAAACCCGAAACTCGAAACCTCCAACCCGAAACCCCAAACCCCCAACCTAAAAGCCCAAACCCGAAACCCGTAACCCGAAACCCGAAACACAAAACCCGAAACCCCAAACCTCAAACCCCAAACCCCAAACCCAAAACCCGATACATGAAACCCCGAACCCGAAACCCAAAACTCGAAGCCCGAAGCCCAAAACCCGAAACCCGAATCCCCCAAGCCAAAACCCCCAACCCCAAACCCAAAACCCCCAACCTTAATACCCCAAAACCCCAAACCCCCAACCCCCAACCCCAACCCCAAATCCGAAACTTGAAACCTGAAACCCGAAACCCCAAACCCCAAACTTATAACACGAAAACAAAAACCAAAAACCCGAAACCCTAAACCACTGACCCCTAACCCCAACCCTAAACCCCACACCCAAAACCCGAAACCCCAAACGCCAAACCCCAAACCCTAATCCCGAAACCCGAAACCCTAAACCCCAAACCCAAAACCCCCAACCCTAACTCCAACCCTAACCCCCATCCCCAAACCCTAAACCCCAAACCCCAAACATGAAACCCTAAATATAATTTGCTTAAACGGTGTAATAATTGTAAAACGGCTAATGAATTCCATAAATGAGGGTACAATATTTTTTTTTCGGTATGTTCATAAAATTAAAATACATCTTGTTTTTTGAGAATTGATTCTTAATATAATTGTCTTTAAACATCCGACAATAGTTTGCTTAAAAATTTACTTATATCTATTGGGCTTATATTTGTATTATAGTAATGTAGTGAGTTTACATATATAGCTAAGTTTCCTCATAAAGTAAAATTTTTAACCTTCAAAAATGACACCCGTGAGACAAAATAGTTATCTTTTTCAGTCATGTGTTGTTGCGGTGTTGCAGTTTCTCCTTATTTTTGTTTAATATGTTTGGTTTGATATAAGAAAGATGATATTTGTGTCTTCTATATTCGGAATTGATCGAGAGATTTTAGTCACATATATCATAATTGCTCAAGTAAACCTCAATTTGGAAAACTACGTACATGAGTACGAAACTTGAAAATAACTAACTTAAATAATGCACACTTCAATAATGGGTTTAAATTCAAAATAATGTGAATAAAAGTCACAAAAGTAGTATAATATACATAAACATTATGTAAAAGTTAACTAAAATTAATTTTTGCAAAAAATGTATAAAGTTCACAAAAATGGTATGTATATTACAAAAATAGAATAAAGTTCACAAATTTGCATACTTGCAAAAAAGTTGCAATAATATCAGTATCAAGTTATATAATTTACTTAAACGGTGTACTGCTTATAAAACGGCTAATGAATTCCATAAAAGAGGGTACAGTTTTGGTTTTTTAGTGTGTTCATAAAATTAAAATAAATCTTGTTTTTTGAGTATTGATTCTTAATATAACTGACTTTAAACATCCGAGAATAGATTGCTTAAAAATTTACTTAGATCTATTAGGCTTATGTTTGTAAACCCAAAACCCTAAAGCCTAAACCCCAAACCACAAACCCGAAACCGAAACCCGAAACCCGATACCCAAAACCGGATAACCGAAACCCGAAACCCAAAACCAGAAACCACAAACCCAAAACCCCAAACCCCAAACCCGAAACTCGAAACCTCCAACCCGAAACCCCAAACCCCCAACCTAAAAGCCCAAACCCGAAACTCGTAACCCGAAACCCGAAACACAAAACCCGAAACCCCAAACCTCAAACCCCAAACCCCAAACCCAAAACCCGATACATGAAACCCCGAACCCGAAACCCAAAACTCGAAGCCCGAAGCCCAAAACCCGAAACCCGAATCCCCCAAGCCAAAACCCCCAACCCCAAACCCAAAACCCCCAACCTTAATACCCCAAAACCCCAAACCCCCAACCCCCAACCCCAACCCCAAATCCGAAACTTGAAACCTGAAACCCGAAACCCGAAACCCCAAACTTATAACACGAAAACAAAAACCAAAAACCCGAAACCCTAAACCACTGACCCCTAACCCCAACCCTAAACCCCACACCCAAAACCCGAAACCCCAAACGCCAAACCCCAAACCCTAATCCCGAAACCCCAAACCCTAAACCCCAAACCCAAAACCCCCAACCCTAACTCCAACCCTAACCCCCATCCCCAAACCCTAAACCCCAAACCCCAAACATGAAACCCTAAATATAATTTGCATAAACGGTGTAATAATTGTAAAACGGCTAATGAATTCCATAAAAGAGGGTACAATATTTTTTTTTCGGTATGTTCATAAAATTAAAATACATCTTGTTTTTTGAGAATTGATTCTTAATATAATTGTCTTTAAACATCCGACAATAGTTTGCTTAAAAATTTACTTATATCTATTGGGCTTATATTTGTATTATAGTAATGTAGTGAGTTTACATATATAGCTAAGTTTCCTCATAAAGTAAAATTTTTAACCTTCAAAAATGACACCCGTGAGACAAAATAGTTATCTTTTTCAGTCATGTGTTGTTGCGGTGTTGCAGTTTCTCCTTATTTTTGTTTAATATGTTTGGTTTGATATAAGAAAGATGATATTTGTGTCTTCTATATTCGGAATTGATCGAGAGATTTTAGTCACATATATCATAATTGCTCAAGTAAACCTCAATTTGGAAAACTACGTACATGAGTACGAAACTTGAAAATAACTAACTTAAATAATGCACACTTCAATAATGGGTTTAAATTCAAAATAATGTGAATAAAAGTCACAAAAGTAGTATAATATACATAAACATTGTGTAAAAGTTAACTAAAATTAATTTTTGCAAAAAATGTATAAAGTTCACAAAAATGGTATGTATATTACAAAAATAGAATAAAGTTTACTTTCTCTCTCTAAAAACCCTAAAAACTCTAAGCAATTTTATTAAGTAATTCATCATCTATTTTTAATCCAACCATTGAATTTTATTATTGTTTTTTGATTATGAATCTACTGTTCAAGATCTATGTTTTGATATAATAATCTCTTTGATACAGTAACCGGATCTCACCCATTTATTGCAATTCATTTTCTCGTTTTTTCCGTTATCCTCTCACTACAAAAACTATTCATCCATCCTTTTCCCCAATTTCATTTCTGCTAATCAAACCTTTGATTATGTAGTTTTGTTTACTGATTTCGTGTCCACCTTACATCAATTCCACCATGAATGAACCAGATCCTATAAACCCTAATTTTGTACCTCCCCCAATTCAGTCGTATGATGTTGTACGTCCCAAGAGGACTACTAGGAATTCAAGTAGTGATGTTAGAGTAGTTTTGAAGGGTTTTAATGTGATTTCTAAGGTGTCTAAGAAGGGTTCTAAGAAGGGTAGTGCTAGGAATAGGAAATTAACGAAAGATATGGATGGTTTAGAGTATGGTGATGATGGTACTGAAGAGATGGAAGCTAATGATGAGGAGTTGGAGGTTAAGGAGGAAGGTACTGAGGTTGAGTTTGAGAGTGGGTCTCAAAGCTTGAAGAAGGTTGTTATGGAGTCTGATACAGGGGTGGGTAGTCAGCGTATGAAGGTTGTAAATGGGAAGAGTACTGATGTGTCTAGGGAAGGTGTTATTGATGTTAGTTCTGAAGCTGGTGTACAAGGTAGTTCTCAAAAGTATGTGGCTATTAACAAGGGTAATGGTATGGTTAATGGTATGGTTAAGAATTTTGAAAACATTGTTAGCAAACCTAGTATTGTTCCTAATGAAATGCCTGTTCCTTTTCATGAAAACCCTGTTCTTAACCCTGGTTTGAACAATGTTGGTAGTACTAGTAATATTGGTAAGGCTCGTTTGAATGATGGGAATTTGGCGAGTAAGAATGGTGAGAATAGTGGGAGGATTTGGCCAAGTTTAAGTGAAGTTGTTAGTAAGGTAAGTGGTAACAATGGTGGTGGTAATGTGATTGGTAAGGATACTGAATGATAGATAGTGTGAATGGAAAGAAACATGTGTCTTTTATTAATGCTTTTCAGGGTACTGTTGGGGGTTTGGGTAATAAATTGTCTGAAATTCCTTTGAGAGTCAATGAGTTTGGTAGAAAAGTGGTTGATATGGATCCGGTAATTGAGGTAGGAAGCAAGAATTGGTGTATGACTTTAGTGGGGTATTTTGTGGGTGTGAATATGAGCTATAGGGAGATATCAGGGCATCTTAGAAGGATGTGGAGGCCATATCATGTTGATGAAATTTTAGTCAATGAGAGTGGTCTTCACTTTATTAAGTTTAAATCTGATGAAGGGATGAATTATGTTCTAGAGAATGGTCCATGGTTAGTGGATGGCAAGCCGTTTTTTGTTCAGAAATGGGAAGCGGGGTTGTGCATGGTGAAGCCTGAGCCTTCTAAAGCTCCTATTTGGGTGAAAATTTACAATGTGCCGTTAGAAGCGTGGAATACTGAGGGTATTAGCAGGATAGCTAGTAGTGTTGGAAATCCTATTATCATGGATAGGATTACAGAGTCTATGTGTTTAAGAGCGTATGGGAGAGCGAGTTTTGCTAGAATGCTTGTGGAGGTGGATGTGTCTAGGGAACTTGCTGAGTCTATAGAGATTTGTTATAGTAAGTTGGGTAAGTCTATGAACTTGAGGGTTGGATATGATTGGAAGCCACCGTTATGTACGCATTGCAAAGTGTTTGGGCATGATTATAAAGCTTGTAAGGTTAGGGTATGGACTGAGGAGGAGTTGGCTAAGGAAGTGGCGGAGAAGACGCCCAAGGTTTCTAGTGTAACTGAGAAGAATAAGGAGAAGGAAGTGTAGCATGAAACGAGGAAAGTGGATAAAAATGGTGCTAGTACCAGCAGGCCTGTGGGGGTTCAGAACTATGGTTATAGAGGTGGATATAATAATAGGGGAAGAGGTGGTTTGAATGGTAGAGGAGGAATGTCTCAAAGGCCTAGTTTTAGAGAGGTTCCGGTTAAGAGTAATAGTGAGAAGATATCTGTTGTTGATGATACGAGTAATGAAAGAAATGTGACTGAAACTGAGAAGAAGAAGAATACTGTTGGAGTTATTGGGGATGGTAAGAATAAGAAAATGGAAAAGGAAGTTATCAAAACAAGTAATAAGTTTGATGCATTGGCAAGTGATAAAATTGAAGTAGGAAGTCAGGAGTGGGAGGATATGAAGAAGAAAATTGATATGGCTTGTAAGTTAGATATGAGGATTTCTGATGATGATAGGAATAGATGGACTGAGGATTTGATATTGTTGTGGGAAGAATCTCAGGTTGCGAAGGTTAAGACTACTAAAATTGGGGAACTTAAGGGGAGGATTGCAAAACTACAAAAAGATATAGTTTATGGAAATAGGAATGTGGCGATGATTGCTAAGGAGGAAGCAGAAAAGAAAAGCGTGGAATTAATGAAAGGTAATGATCTTACTAAGAACCAAGCCTTTATACAGGTTTATGATGATATATATAGAGATAAGCTGTCCGAGATTATGCAATGGGTGAAATTAAAACAGATTGCAGAGGTTGATTTATTCTGTTTGAATGAACAAGAATTGACTGATGCAGTCAAGGAAAATTGGACAGAGGAAATGATCCAACATTATGAGTCCATTATGGGTCATAAG
Organism: Artemisia argyi; assembly: GCA_030686995.1. NCBI lineage: Eukaryota > Viridiplantae > Streptophyta > Magnoliopsida > Asterales > Asteraceae > Artemisia > Artemisia argyi. The sequence continues at coordinate 85,105 of CM060702.1, forward strand.
GTGGATAAAATGATGCAGGACCAGTTTTATGAAGATGTTATGGATGGTATTAAAGATGAAGTTGCAGCGGAAACCTATGGTACTGCAGATTTCATTACTAAGGATGAGGTTTCAAATGTGGTTGTTGGTGTGGATTCTCAGATGCTAGGTGATATGGCATCTGTCTCATCCCAAGTTTAATATGGTGATTAAAATAGCTTCATGGAATATTCCGGGAATGTGTAATTCCCTTAAGCAAAGTGAAGTCAAGAAATTTTTATATAGTAATAATATTAGTATGTGTGGTATTATAGAAACACAATTAAGGAAGAAGTTTGTGAATAAAGTTTGTGATGAGGTTTTTGGTAATTGGGTTTGGGTGTCGAATTCAGTGGATAGTAATAAGGGATGTAGAATAGTTGTCGGGTGGGATCATACTGTTTTTAGCGCCCAACTGATTTCTCAGAGTAGCCAAGTGATGCACTTTCTAGTTAGAAGGTTGTGTGATGATAAATTGATATACGTCTCTTTTGTATACGGGGAGACTAATGTTAAGGATAGGAAGTTGCTTTGGGAGAATCTTCGGGATCACTATAGTTTGGCTGGTAGTTGTCCGTGGGTTTTGCTTGGCGACTTTAATGTTATTCTTGACTATAACGAAAATTCAAATGGTATTGGGGTCAAATGTTTTGGTGTTCAAGACTATAGAAATTGTGTAGACTTTTTAGGTATTGAAGATGTCAAGATTACTGGGCTATTTTTTACTTGGATCCAAAAACGGAATGATCCTAGTAGTGGTGTCCTTAAAAAGCTTGATAGAGTTATGGCTAATAATATATTTGTGGATGATTATCCTGCTTCCTTTTCTAACTTTCTGCCATTCAATGTTTCCGATCATTCTCCGGCTGTATTGATTATTCCAGAGGTTGAAGGTAAGAAAAATAAAGCGTTTAGATTCATGAATTATTTAACTGAGAAGAAGGGGTTTTTGGATGTTGTTGAGAGTAAGTGGAATGTCCCAGTGGAAGGATATGCTATGTATATTCTTACTAAGAGGTTGAAATTCTTGAAAAAACATATGAGAGATCTTAATAAGAAAAATGGGGATGTTTGTGTTAAGGTTAAGTTGTTAAAAGATGAGTTGGATAGGGTTCAAAGTTCTTTGGGTAATGATCCTTCTAATAGCTTTTTAAGGGAAGAAGAGTCGTTATATGCTGCTGCCTATAAGAGAGCGTTATTAGACGAGGAATTGCTTTTGAAACAGAAGTCTAAGATTCAGTGGTTGAAAGAGGGGGACTTCAACAGTTCGTATTTCCATAATGTGGTGAAGAGTAGAGTTATTAAGAGTAGGATTGAAGATGTTCATGATATGGATGGCAATGTTCTTCATGGTGCTGATATGGTTAACAAGTTTGTTAACCATTTCAAAAGTTTCTTTGGTACCTGTGGTGAAGTTTATCCGATTGAAGAGCCTCACACATTATTCACTAATAAGTTGGATGCTGAGATTGCGGTTGATCTTATCAAACCTGTTTCTGATGAGGAAGTGAAGGCTGTGCTTTTTGACATTGAGGATAATAAAGCTTCAGGTCCGGATGGATATACTTCCAAATTCTTCAAGGCGGCTTGGAAGGTTGTTGGTCATGATACATGTGCTGCTATCAAAGAGTTCTTCAGTAGTGGTAAACTTCTTGGTGAGGTTAATGCTTCCATTATATCTTTAATTCCTAAAGTCGTTGCCCCTAAGTATGTCTCTGATTACAGGCCTATTAGTTGTTGTAATGTGGTTTATAAAACTATTAGTAAAATCATTACTAATAGGATTAAAGGTGTATTAAGTGAGCTGGTTGGTGAGAACCAAAGTGCGTTTATCCCGGGGAGGCAAATTAGTGATAATGTACTTTTAGCTCAAGAGTTTATGAGGGGATATTATTGGAAGTCTTGGAGTGGGTCTAGTAGGTGTGCCTTTAAAATAGATATACAAAAAGCATATGATACCATTAATTGGCAGTTTCTTGAATTCATTCTTAAATGTTTTGGATTCCACCCTGTTATAGTACACTGGATCATGGTGTGTCTAACAACTGCTTCATTCTCTGTTTGTATTAATGGTGAGCCTAACGGATACTTTAAAGCAGGAAGAGGTTTGAGACAAGGGGACCCCATTTCCCCTTATCTTTTTACTTTAGTTATGGAGGTGCTAAAGCTGATGGTTATGAGACAAATAAGGGCTGAGAATCTTTTTAAATACCATTGGGGGTGTAAAGAATTAAAGATTAGCAGCTTGTGTTTTGCGGATGATTTGTTGATGCTTTGTCATGGTGACCTTATTTCTGCATCAGTTTTAAGAAGAGGGTTGGATGAATTCTGTCTAAGTTCTGGTTTGCTTCCTAGTTTGGCGAAAAGTGAGGCTTTTTTTGGTAATGTTGCGGAACCTGTGAAAGCTGATATTAGTTTGGTTATGCCGTTTAAGGAAGGAGTCCTGCCTATTAGATATTTGGGTGTACCGTTGGTGTCTAAAAGATTGTCTGCTAATGATTGTAAGTGCATAATTGAAGTGATTAAGAAAAGAATTGGGGACTAGAGAAACAAGGTACTTTCTTTCACTGGTAGACTACAACTTATTTCTTCTATTCTTAACTCACTTCAAGTCTATTGGTCTTCCCTATTCCTGTTACCTAAGGAGACTTGTAATGATATTGATAGAATTCTTAAGAATTTCTGTGGACTAGAGGGGAATCAGTTAGGGGAATGGCGAGTGTTGCGTGGAAAGAGGTGTGTAAACCTAAGAGTCAAGGGGGGTTGGGATTGAGATCTGCTCATCAGTGGAATGTTGCTCTTATGGCCAAACACCTTTGGAACATTGCTAGTAGAAAGAAATCTATATGGGTTAGTTGGGTTAATATTTATTGGTTAAAGGGTGGAAATATTTGGGATCCGGAGATATATAGGGGTTATTCATGGAGTTGGAATAGTTTATTGGATCTTAGAGACAAAGTTAAGAGTTTTGTGTATGTTAAAGTTGGTAATGGGAGGGATTGTAACTTATGGTTTGTTAAGTGGCATCATTCTGGTCCGCTTATTAGATTTATTAATTATAGTATTATTGTTGAAGCTAATTTGAGTTTAAAAGCTAAAGTCAGGGATATTGTGAAGGATAATGAATGGGATTGGCCTATTGATTGGAGTGATAGGTTTAGTGAAGTTACTAATGTTCCGGTTCCTAAGTTGATTAATGAGTTGGATGATAAAACCATTTGGGTTGATAAAAATGGAAAGGATAGAGAATTTTCTGTTAAAGAGGTATGGAAAGCTGTTAGAGAGGATGGCCCAAAAGTGATGTGGTATAGACATGTTTGTATTCACAATGTATTATTTCTTTCATCTCTAATAAACCTGCTACTAATTCTATCTGGAGTGTGATCCAGAGATTAGTATTGGGTTCTTGTGTTTATTTTGTTTGGCAGGAAAGAAACTTCAGATGTTTCAGGAAGGAGTTTAGAGATGTGGACAGTTTACTCAATACTGTGGTTGGGACTGTGAGATTAAAGCTTCTGGGTCTTAATATTAGGTATTCTACTAACTCCATTGAAGCTGCTAATATTTGGGATTTAAAGATTATTAAAGATGAATACTATAGAAGAATGGTGGAAGAGATCTTGAAGAATAATTATGATAAGGATTAGTGCTATGGATGGTGCTTGGGTTAACTGGTTTCATGCTGGAACTGGTTTTTGGGAGTGTAACAGGGTATGGAATTTGTGGGAGATTGATGGTATATTTGGGAAGGTTTGGGAGAATGTTTTACTCTTTTTGTCCTTATTAATGGTTTTACCCTTTGGGTTTTACATTATAAGGTTTTTATAGAGGAAAATTCTTCTAAACAGCTTTTCTGGCACTTCCTTGATTATATGTTGATTGATGTATCTGGTCTCTTTGATGGTTTTTCTGGATTGCTGGAGGTTTCTATTTGGGCTGATGATGGATGGGATTTGTTATTTTGAATGGCATGGACTGTTTTCTTTATTGCTTTGATGGGTGATGAGTTGTTGATTTCTGTTAGCTTATGTATATTGTGCTGGTTTGGAGGTCCTTGGTTGGTCCCTTGGATTTCTGATGATGCAGAAGTATACTTGAGTTTCCAGTTTGAATTTGACTCATTTCTTTCATCTTGCTCTCTAGTTATTTGTATGAGATTATTGATTCGAGTGATTGTTACTTATGTTTTTGTATTTGAGCTAGGGATATGTCCTATGCCATTGTTTTTTGGTGGTGCTTAAGTGTGGAAGCTAGGGATGTGTCCTAGTCTTTTATTTACACTTAGCACTTGTTGTCTTGTATTGCCGTTTGGCTTCCTTTACTTAATAAAATTTGCCTTTAAGTAAAAAAAAATAGAATAAAGTTCACAAATTTGCATACCTGTAAAAAAGTTGCATTAATATCAGTATCAAGGTATACAATTTACTTAAACAGTGTACTGCTTATAAAACGGCTAATGAATTCCATAAAAGACGGTACAGTTTTGGTTTTTCAATGTGTTCATAAAATTAAAATACATCTTGTTTTTTGAGTATTGATTCTTAATAGTACAGACTTTAAACATCCGAGAATAGGTTGCTTAAAAATTTACTAAGATTTATTAGGCTTATGTTTGTAAACCCAAAACCCTAAAGCCTAAACCCCAAACCCCAAACCCCAAACCGAAACCCGAAACCCGATACCCAAAACCCGATACCCTATACCCGAAACCCGAAACCCGAAACCCAAAACCAGAAACCACAAACCCAAAACCCCAAACCCCAAACCCCAAACCCAAAACCTGAAACCCGAAACTCGAAACTCGAAACCTCCAACCCGAAACCCAAAACCCCCAACCCAAAAGCCCAAACCCGAAACCCGAAACCCGATACCCGAAACCCGAAACACAAAACCCGAAACCCCAAACCTCAAACCCCAACCCCGAAACCCCGAACCCGAAACTCCAAACCCCATACCCCAAACCCCAAACCCAAAACCCGAAACCCGATACATGAAACCCCAAACCCGAAACCTAAAACCCGATGCCCGAAGCCCAAATCTTGAAACCTGAATCCCCCAACCCAAAACCCCCAACCCCAAACCCAAAACCCCCAACCCCAAAACCCCGAAACCTCAAACCCCAAACCCCCAACCCCAACCCAAACCCGAAACTTTAAACCTGAAACCCCAAACCCCAAACCCCAAACTTGAAACCCGAAACCAAAAACCAAAAACCCAAAACCCCAAACCATTGACCCCTAACCCCAACCCTAAACCCCACACCCAAAACCCGAAACCCCAAACGCCAAACCTCAAATCCTAATCCCGAAACCCCAAACCCCAAACCCAAAACCCAAAACCCCCAACCCTAACTCCAACCCCAACCCACATCCCCAAACCCTAAACCCCAGACATGAAACCCTAAATATAATTTGCTTAAACGGTGTAACAATTGTAAAACGGCTAATGAATTCCATAAAAGAGGGTACAATATTGTTTTTTAGGTATATTCATAAAATTAAAGTACATCTTGTTTTTTGAGAATTGATTCTTAATATAATTGTCTTTAAACATCCGACAATAGTTTGCTTAAAAATTTAATTATATCTATTGCGCTTATATTTGTATTATAGTAATGTAGTGAGTTTACATATATAGCTTAGTTTCCTCATAAAGTAAAATTTTTAGCCTTCAAAAATGACACCCGTGAGACAAAATAGTTATCTTTTTCGGTCATGTGTTGTTGCGGTGTTGCAGTCTCTCCTTATTTTTGTTTAATATGTTTGGTTTGATATAAGAAAGATAATATTTGTGTCTTCTATATTCGGAATTGATCGAGAGATATTAGTCACATATATCATAATTGCTCAAGTAAACCTCAATTTTGAAAACTAAGTACATGAGTACGAAACTTGAAAATAACTAACTTAAATAACGCACACTTCAATAATGGGTTTAAATTAAAAATAATGTGAATAAAAGTCACAAAAGTAGTATAATATACATAAACATTGTGTAAAAGTAAACTAAAATTAATTTTTGCAAAAAATGTATAAAGTTCACAAAAATGGTATGTATATTACAAAAATAGAATAAAGTTCACAAATTTGCATACTTGCAAAAAAGTTGCATTAATATCGGTATCAAGGTATATAATTTACTTAAACGGTGTACTGCTTATATAACAGCTAATGAATTCCATAAAAGCGGGTACAGTTTTGGTTTTTTAGTGTGTTCATAAAATTAAAATTCATCTTGTTTTTTGAGTATTGATTCTTAATATAACTGACTTTAAACATCCAAGAATAGGTTGCTTAAAAATTTACTTACATCTATTAGGCTTATGTTTGTAAACCCTAAAGCCTAAACCCCAAACCACAAACCCGAAACCAAAACCCGAAACCTGAAACCCGATACCCAAAACCCGATACCCGAAACCCAAAACCCGAAACCCAAAACCAGAAACCACAAACCCAAAACCCCAAACCCCAAACCCGAAACCTGAAACCCGAAACTCGAAACCTCCAACCCGAAAACCCAAACCCCCAACCCAAAAGCCCAAACCCGAAATCCGAAACCCGAAACACAAAACCCGAAACCCCAAACCTCAAACTCCAAACCCAAAACCCCGAACCCGAAACCCAAAACCCCAAACCCGAAACCCCAAACCCAAAATCCAAACCCCAAACCCCAAAACCCGATACATGAAACCCGAAACCCGAAACCCGAAACTTAAAACCCGAAGCCCGAAGCCCAAAACCCGAAACCCAAATCCCCCAACCCACAACCCCCAACCCCTAACCCCAAACCCTAAATCTGAAACCAGAAACTCGAAACCCCAAACCCCAAACCCCCAACCCCTAATCCCAACCACAAACCCGAAACTTTAAACCTCAAACCCGAAACACCAAACACCAAACTTGAAACCCGAAACCCAAAACCAAAAACTCGAAACCCCAAACCCCTGACCCCTAACCCCAACCCTAAACCCCACACCCAAAACCCGAAACCCCAAACGCCAAACCCCAAACACTAATCTCAAAACCCAAAACCCCAAACCCAACCCCCATCCCCAAACACTATAACCCCAACCCCCATCCCCAAACCTTAAATCTGAAACCAGAAACTCGGAACCCCAAACCCCAAACCCCCAACCCCCAACCCCAACCCCAACCCCAAACCCGAAACTCGAAACCTGAAACCTGAAACCCCAAACCCAAAACGTGAAACCCCAAACCCAAAACGTGAAACCCGAAACCCGACACCCCAAACCCCTGACTCCTAACCCCAACCCTAAACCCCACACCCGAAACCCGAAACCCGAAACCCCAAACCCCAATCCCGAAACCCAAAACCCCAAACCCAAAACCCCAAACCCAAAACCCCAAACCCAAAACCCCAAACCCTAACTCCAAACCCAACCCCCATCCCCAAACCCTATACCCCAAACCCCAAACACGAAACCCTAAATATGATATGCTTAAACGGTGTAATGATTATAAAACGGCTAATGAATTCCATAAAAGAGGGTACAATTTTGGTTTTTTAGTGTGTTCATAAAATTAAAATACATCTTGTTTTTTGAATATTGATTCTTAATATAACTGACTTTATAGTAATGTAGTGAGTTTACATATATAGCTTAGTTTCCTCATAAAGTAATGATTATAGTAATGTAGTGAGTTTACATATATAGCTTACTTTCCTCATAAAGTAAAATATTTAGCCTTCAAAAATGACACCCGTGAGACAAAATAGTTATCTTTTTCGGTCATGTGTTGTTGCGGTGTTGCAGTCTCTCCTTATTTTTGTTTAATATGTTTGGTTTGACATAAGAAAGATGATATTTGTGTCTTCAATATTCGGAATTGATCGAGAGATTTTAGTCATATATATCATAATTGCTCAAGTGAACCTCAATTTTGAAAACTAAGTACATGAGTACGAAACTTGAAAATAACTAACTTAAATAATGCACACTTCAATAATGGGTTTAAATTCAAAATAATGTGAATAAAAGTCACAAAATTAGTATAATATACATAAACATTGTGTAAAAGTTAACTAAAATTAATTTTTGCAAAAAATGTATAAAGTTCAAAAAAATGGTATGTATATTACAAAAATAGAATAAAGTTCACAAATTTGCATACTTGCAAAAAAGTTGCATTAATATCAGTATCAAGGTATATAATTTACTTAAACGGTGTACTGCTTATAAAACGGCTAATGAATTCCATATAAGAGGGTACAGTTTTGGTTTTTTAGTGTGTTCATACAATTAAAATACATCTTGTTTTTTGAGTATTGATTCTTAATATAACTGAATTTAAATATCCGAGAATAGGTTGCTTAAAAATTTACTTAGATCTACTAGGCTTATGTTTGTAAACCCAAAACCCAAAAGGCTAAACCCCAAACCCCAAACCCGAAACCGAAACCCGAAACCCGATACCCAAAACTCGATACCCGATACCCGAAACCCAAAACCAGAAACCACAAACACGAAACCCCAAACCCCAAACCCCAAACCTGAAACCCGAAACTCGAAACCGCCAACCCGAAACCCCAAACCCCCAAACCAAAAGCCCAAACCCGAAACCCGAAACCCGAAACTCGAAACACAAAACCTGAAACCCCAAACCTCAAATCCCAAACCCGAAACCCTGAACCCGAAACCCGAAACCCGAAACCCGAAACCCCAAACCCCAAACTCGAAACCCCAAACCCGATACATGAAACCCCAAACCCGAAACATAAAACCCGAAGCCCGAAGCCCAAAACCCGAGACCCGAAACCCCCAACCCCGAACCCCCAACCCCGAACCCCAAACCCCAAACCCTAAATCTGAAACCAGGAACTCAATACCTCAAACCCCAAACCACCAACCCCCAACCCCAACCCCAACCCCAAACCCGAAACTTGAAACCTGAAACCCGAAACCCAAACCCAAAACTTGAAACCCGAAACCCAAAACCAGAAACCCGACACCCCAAACCCCTGACTCCTAACCCCAACCCTAAACCCCACACCCAAAACCCGTAACCACAAAACCCAAACCCCAATCCCGAAACCCAAAACCCCAAACCCCAAACCCAAAACCCCAAACCCTAACTCCAACCCCAACCCCCATCCCGAAACCCTAAACCCCAAACCCCAAACACGAAGCCCTAAATTTAATTTGCTTAAACAGTGTAATGATTATAAAACGGCTAATGAATTCCATAAAAGAGGGTACAGTTTTGGTTTTTTAGTGTGTTCATAAAATTAAAATACATCTTGTTTTTTGAGTATTGATTCTTAATATAACTGACTTTATAGTAATGTAGTGAGTTTACATATATAGCTTAGTTTCCTCATAAAGTAATGATTATAGTAATGTAGTGAGTTTACATATATAGCTTAGTTTCCTCATAAAGTAAAATTTTTAGCCTTCAAAAATGACACCCGTGAGACAAAATTGTTATCTTTTTCCGTCATGTGTTGTTGCGGTGTTGCAGTCTCTCCTTATTTTTGTTTAATATGTTTGGTTTGACATAAGAAAGATGATATTTGTGTCTTCAATATTTGGAATTGATCGAGATATTTTCGTCACATATATCATAATTGCTCAAGTAAACCTCAATTTTGAAAACTAAGTACATGAGTACGAAACTTGAAAATAACTAACTTAAATAATGCACACTTCAATAATGGGTTTAAATTCAAAATAATGTGAATAAAAGTCACAAAATTAGTATAATATACATAAACATTGCGTAAAAGTTAACTAAAATTAATTTTTGCAAAAAATGTATAAAGTTCAAAAAAATAGTACGTATATTACAAAAATAGAATAAAGTTCACAAATTTGCATACTTGCAAAAAAGTTGCATTAATATCAGTATCAAGGTATATAATTTACTTAAACGGTGTACTGCTTATAAAACGGCTAATGAATTCCATATAAGAGGGTACAGTTTTGGTTTTTTAGTGTGTTCATACAATTAAAATACATCTTGTTTTTTGAGTATTGATTCTTAATATAACTGACTTTAAATATCCGAGAATAGGTTGCTTAAAAATTTACTTAGATCTACTAGGCTTATGTTTGTAAACCCAAAACCATAAAGGCTAAACCCCAAACCCGAAACCCGAAACCGAAACCCGAAACCCGAAACCCGATACCCAAAACTCGATACCCGATACCCGAAACCCGAAACCCAAAACCACAAACCACAAACCCGAAACCCCAAACCCTAAACCCGAAACCTGAAACCCGAAACTCGAAACATCCAACCCGAAACCCCAAACCCCCAAACCAAAAGCCCAAACTCGAAACCCGAAACCCGAAACTCGAAACACAAAACCCGAAACCCCAAACCTCAAACCACAAACCCGAAACCCCGAACCCGAAACCCGAAACCCGAAACCCGAAACTCCAAAACCCAAAACCCCAAACCCGATACATGAAACCCCAAACCTGAAACCTAAAACCCGAAGCCCGAAGCCCAAAACCCGAGACTCGAATCCCCCAACCCCCAACCCCCAAACCCCAACCCCAAACCCTAAATCTGAAACCAGGAACTCAAAACCCCAAACCCCAAACCACCAACCCCCAACCCCAACTCCAACCCCAAACCGAAACTTGAAACTTGAAACCCGAAACCCCAAACCCAAAACTTGAAACCCGAAACCCAAAACCAGAAACCCGACACCCCAAACCCCTAACTCCTAACCCCAACCCTAAACCCCACACCCAAAACCCGTAACCACAAAACCCAAACCCCAATCCCGAAACCCAAAACCCCAAACCCCAAACCCTAACTCCTGCCCCAACCCCCATCCCCAAACCCTAAACCCCAAACCCCAAACGCAAAACCCTAAATTTAATTTGCTTAAACGGTGTAATGATTATAAAACGGCTAATGAATTCCATAAAAGAGGGTACAGTTTTGGTTTTTTAGTGTGTTCATAAAATTAAAATACATCTTGTTTTTTGAGTATTGATTCTTAATATAACTGACTTTATAGTAATGTAGTGAGTTTACATATATAGCTTAGTTTCCTCATAAAGTAATGATTATAGTAATGTAGTGAGTTTACATATATAGCTTTGTTTCCTCATAAAGTAAAATTTTTAGCCTTCAAAAATGACACCCGTGAGACAAAATTGTTATCTTTTTCGGTCATGTGTTGGTGCGGTGTTGCAGTCTCTCCTTATTTTTGTTTAATATGTTTGGTTTGATATAAGAAAGGTGATATTTGTGTCTTCTATATTCGGAATTGATCGAGAGATTTTAGTCACATATATCATAATTGCTCAAGTAAACCTCAATTTTGAAAACTAAGTACATGAGTACGAAACTTCAAAATAACTAACTTAAATAATGCACACTTCAATAATGGGTTTAAATTAAAAATAATGTGAATAAAAGTCACAAAAGTAGTATAATATACATAAACATTGTTTAAAAGTTAACTAAAATTAATTTTTGCAAAAAATGTATAAAGTTCACGAAAATGGTATGTATATTACAAAAATAGAATAAAGTTCACAAATTTGCATACTTGCAAAAAAGTTGCATTAATATCAGTATCAAGGTATATAATTTACTTAAACGGTGTACTGCTTATAAAACAGCTAATGAATTCCATAAAAGAGGGTACAGTTTTGGTTTTTTAGTGTGTTCATAAAATTAAAATACATCTTGTTTTTTGAGTATTGATTCTTAATATAACTGACTTTAGACATCCGAGAATAGGTTGCTTAAAAATTTACTTAGATCTATTAGGCTTATGTTTGTAAACCCAAAACCCTAAAGCCTAAACCCCAAACCACAAACCCGAAACTGAAACCCGAAACCCGATACCCAAAACCCGATACCCGAAACCCGAAACCCAAAACCAGAAACCACAAACCCAAAACCCCAATCCCCAAACCCGAAACCTGAAATTCGAAACTCGAAACCACCAACCCGAAACCCCAAACCCGAAATCCGAAACCAGATACCCGAAACCCCAAACCCCAAACCTCAAACCCCAAACCCAAAACCCCGAACCCGAAACCCTAAACCCCAAACCCAAAACCCCAAACCCAAAACCCAGACCCCAAACCTGAAACCCAAAACCCGATACATAAAACCCCAAACCCGAAAGCCGAAACCTAAAACCCGAAGCCCGAAGCCCAAAACCCAAAACCCGAAACCCGAATCCCCCAACCCACAACCCCCAACCCCTAACCCCAAACCTTAAATCTAAAACCAGAAACTCGAAACCCCAAACCTCAAACCCCTAACCCCAACCACAAACCCGAAACTTGAAACCTCAAACCCGAAACCCCAAACACCAAACTTGAAACCCGAAACCCAAAACCAAAAACCCGAAACCCGAAACCCCTGACACCTAACCCCAACCCTAAACCCCACACCCAAAATCCGAAACCCCAAACGCCAAACCCCAAACACTAATCCCGAAACCCAAAACCCCAAACCCCAAACCCCATACCCAAAACCCCCAACCCTAACTTTAACCCCAACCCCAACCCCCATCCCCAAACCCTAAACCCCAAACCCCAAACACGAAACCCTAAATATAATTTGCTTAAACGGTGTAATAATTATAATACGGCTAAGGAATTCCATAAAAGAGGGTACAATATTGTTTTTTCGGTATGTTCATAAAATTAAAATACATCTTGTTTTTTGAGAATTGATTCTTAATATAATTGTCTTTAAACATCTAACAATAGTTTGCTTAAAAATTTACTTATATCTCTATTGGGCTTATATTTGTATTATAGTAAAGTAGTGAGTTTACATATATAGCTTAGTTTCCTCATAAAGTAAAATTTTTAGCCTTCAAAAATGACACCCGTGAGAGAAAATAGTTATCTTTTTCGGTCATGTGTTGTTGCGGTGTTGCAGTCTCTCCTTATGTGGAAAACTAGAAAGGGGGGTTGAATAGTTTTACGTCCTTTTTAAATTTATTTCCAAAATATTTTGTTGGTTATAAAAACTTTCGATTCGATCTTAAGTGAATTCAAGTAGCAACCAATATGAGCAAGTCTAAACAAATATTGAAAGTATTGAAATATAATGAAGAAAAGATAGAGTTAGAAAGATCAAACCACAACACGCGAATTTATAGTGGTTCGGCTACAAGGACACCTTCCTTGCCCTACTCCACTCCCCGAGTACCACACTCGAGAGTTTTCTTCACTATGTCAACAAACTCCTTATGGTGGAGAAACCTTACACACCTTGGCTTACACAAGTTAACGACACTAAGCTAAATGTCGAGTTCTAATCGTAGCTAGAACCAATCTCACTCCAAATATCACACCACGTGATCTTCACACCTTAATCACACCTTCACACCTTCTTCAAGACTGCACACCGTCTTCACACCTAGTCAATCTTCACACCTTCTTCTATGCACAACTAAGTCACTACTACTAAACTAGTTTACAACACACCAAGATTCTACAATCAACAAGTATTCACAACACCTTAACAAATAGCTATCACTAGTGCTATATGAAACTAGCTATACACAACACCACTACAATAAGATGGATGTAGAGAAGTGTTCTTCTTCTTGCACTTGAATGGATGAAGCTTTGGATCACTTGGAAACAAAGACTTATGAAATATATGATCAAAGGATTTTAGATCTAGAGAAGAGGATTGGATCAGAAAGTTTATAGTGCAAAAAGGTGAGGAAAATGTGCAAAATGATCCAGTATTTAAAGGGCCAGATTTTACTGTTCGGGAGCGTTGCCGGTCCCCTTAATTATAGGCCGGTCCCCTTAATGATTAAGGGGGCCGCCTAGTAAAATTAAGGGGGCCGCCCTCCTGAACGTTTGAAAAGATTCTCTGGATAAAATTTGCCCTTTTTGGTTGGAAATTTGAAATCATATTTTTGTGGTTTAATAAAGCTTTACCAAAAATGATTTACAAATATATATAAAATGTTAAAATCATTTTATATAATGTTATGTATTAATATAAAATTTCCTTTGATCATGTAATGCATAAGTTACTAAGTTTATGCATACCTTAAGTGATATAAGATGTAGAGGTAAATATTTGTCACCAAATACTTGTTTATGCCTTATTCTTGACTTAATTTGATTTAAGTTTTGTGATTATCAAAACATAGGTTTATTGAAAAATATTAATAACATTCACAAACATTATTTATATCAACAATCTCCCCCTTTTTGATGATTACAAAACTTAAACTCATTATCTCAAAAATTAGTTTTTTAAACAAGTATTTTAGTGAGTTTATATGTACTTCTCCCCCTTTTTGTTACATCAAAAAGGTTAAGCCGACAAGTTTTCATTCGTGAAAATTTTGACGGGTAGAAACTCCCCCTTGATGTGTACTCCCCCTCGTTTGGGGGCACCAAGAGAACGAGCTATGGAATGCTTGCAAAACAAAAATATTAGAAGCACTAGTATAGACATGCACACAAATATAATGTAATAAGGAAAGAAAGAAACATTCATATTAGAACAATTATTGTGTCAAGACACAACAATGCAAGTACAAATAAAGAAAAGTACAAGATATTAGCAATTACATAAGCTAACATTAATAGAAATACATCATCATGCAAAGGGTACATAGACTTCATAGAGCTTGCAAGCAAAATGGAGGGTAAAGGCTTTATTTATTAAGCATGTCATATGCTTAATTTGGAGAGCATGATGGTGATGGTGGAGTAATGGGTGAGAATTGTGGTGGAGGGATTATTGGAGAGGATGGTGGAGTTGGTGGTGGTGGTGGGTTGGTAAGCAAATATTCAATATATGAAAACATATATTGAATTTCATCTCTAAGGCCAAAGATGACCGTGCGGTTGTGGATACAACAAAGGCAAGAATCACCATATGATTCAAGCATCCTCCAAGGTATGGGATTGGTAAAAAATGGTGGTGAAATTTGTGGTGATGAGAGATGAGAATCAAGTGGTGTTGTTGGTGAAAGTGAGATGGTAAGATGAGTAGACATGGGTTCTTGTGCAGGAGGTGGTGATGATACTTGTGGTGACAAGTGTAAGTGGATGTAATCATTGATTGATGAGGTTGAGGGTATGGATGATGAAGAAGCTCCATGAGTAGAAGGTGTTTTAGATAGTGCATTGGGTGCACTTGGGGATAAGCATTTGGGTGGAGGTGATGGTGTTTTGTTGTCTTCATTTGTTAAGTCAATGAAGAGTTGTTTTGGTGGGATGACCACAAGTTTTTGTTTCTTGGAGGTTTTGGAGTTTGAGGTACTTGGAGGAGTCATGGTGATATGATGAATGATGTGGTGAAGAATGGTGATAATGGAGGGAATTTATAGTATGGAAGTGGATAATTTAGGTAAATGTTTGAAATGGTGGAAAGAGATTCTAAAATCAGTTGGGTCAAAATGGGAAATGGTAGCTGAAACTAGAGAAAGGATTCACATGATGCAAAAGAATACAGTAAACCCAGTTCCAGATGGCCGGTCCCCTTAATTGTATGCCGGCCCCCTTAATCATTAAGGGGACCGCCTAGGGAATTAAGGGGGCCGCCCATCTGGTGTTTTCCCAGACGACCAGAAACCCAAAATTTGCAGAATTTGGCCATTTTTCAAGTTTGTTTTTCCAGCAAGCTCTATTAGAAGCATATACACTAGGAATGATGATATATAAATATATATATATATATATATATATATATATATATATATATATATATATATATATATATATATATATATATATATATATATATATATATATATAACCAAATTTTGCATGTAAAGAATCATATTATAATCCATATTAGAAAAGGGGCATAGCATAGCATGATAATTGTTCAAAGACAAAAAATAATTCAAGAGATGAACAAGAGCTAACTCAAGTATTTCCGAGTAAGTCGGACAAGTAGCAAATCATACAAATGTCAAATTAAAAACACATAATAAGTAGCAATACATCAAAATGTTCTACTTCTTTTTCTTTCCAACCATCTTCCTAAACATCTTCCCAATGGATTTGATTCCCCCTCGAAGTTCTTCGTGCATTTGTTGTTGACGATTGATGATAGACGTTTGACGAGTGAATAGAAGCTCATCGGTACGCTCATGAGGAAGAGGAATTTGATATTCGGTATCATCATGATCGGAAAGTTCTTCCACAAAGGTCGTGGGGGATGGAGTACTAACACGTGAGGTGTCCTCCTCCTCATCATCATCATCATCACGATGAGATGTAGAACCACGACCCCTAGAGTACAAAGGAACACGAGATTTTCCTTTGTCACTACGAGGACGACGAGTACGAACACGAGTAAGTTGGTTCAAAGTAGGAAGGATATGAACGTAGTAGTCTCTTTGAAGATGTAGGTAATGTTCCATCACATAACGGTAAAGTCGTGTGAGAAACATACCGTAAGGAAGATTGGCATTTGTGGTATTTTTGGCGGACATGATTCGATGAATAAAAAGATAAGCCAAGTTGTATTGCTCTTCAGCAATAACACAATAAAGCATGTGGGCAATGCTCGCCGTGACATGATCACGGTGACCACCAGTACCAAACGCATTCTCTCGAATGATTTCTTCCCACTTCTTCATATCTTGGCTTAGCTCTTTGAGGAGGATTTGATTGGCATGAATATCAACATTCTTCGACTTGATTACTCGACTAGTCGTACGACGTTCTAGTTCGAGCATTCGACGAATGTCTTCAGGACTAGGAATCTCAGAATAGTAGGGGCCATCCTGAGGACGATTTATTTCAAGAGTGGAAAGATCCCATTCATTTGAGAAAACGGCTTGGCCGTTGAATGGGATTCTAAGAATTTGCCCAAATTGAGCAAGAGATAGAGTGATGAATTGATTTTGAATCATGAAGGAAATGAGGAGATGACCATAGGGATCGGTTTGCACCGTCACTTGGCTATAGAAGTCGAGGATAAAACGGGGGATGATTGGTTCATTGATTTGGAGAAGACATTCAAAACGAATATTGGTGAACATTCGTTCGGTTTGATCATTTTCATAAAAAGATGGATCGACAATTCGTCCTTCGTGAATGTTTCTATTTTCAATGGGACGATAGAAACATGCAACTGAAGGAGACATGCCGGGAGTAGAAGAAACATTTGGAATGTATTGTTTGGTTTTGGATACATCACCAACCGTGGTCTTAGGCATTTTCACCTAAACAAAATAACAACAAGAATCGAATTAAAATATAAACAACCATCATGCATATATTGTTTATATATATATATATATATATATATATATATATATATATATATATATATATATATATATATATATATATATATATATATATATATATATATGTATATATATAATTATATGCAATATATGTGGAACGAAATTCTACTTCGACGCAAAAAAAAATTATTTAATGAAGTAGTTTCATGATGTTCCTTTTATTTTGATTTTAAACTTGTTTAGAATGTACAATATCAAAAGGGTATGATATCATAATTCATTTCGAAATAAGGCTAGATATATATTAGATTATATATCTTCCATTTCGTAAAAGTTTGACGCAACATAAACTTGTTTAAAAGATTGAAATGCGAATTTTAGTTTTCAAAATTATCATTTTAAAGATAAACCAAACGCTCCCTTAACTAGACAACAATATCATAAAAATATCAATATATATATTGATTATATATCTTGATGACCCTTATTGATTCTAGTATTATTAACAAAACTTATAAGCTAGTTATAGGTTTCAAATAACTTCAAATAGTTATGGTTTGTTCATGAACCAAACGCCCATGTTGTCTTCATGAACCATTTAATAACAACTTGAAAAGTATGCTTTGATTGTTTAGATTGTTAAAACAACGTAATGTAGTAAGTTTTAAATGGTTTTTAAGAGTTATATCAACAATGTGACTTATGAAAAATAAAATTCGACTAGGGTTTATGAGCGATTAATGATTTAGACAAGATGATATGTTATACTAATTTTAAGTTGCAAAACATCATCCTAATCCTATGGGGAGCATTTGGTAGTTCAATTTCTAGCTTCAATTACACTTAAAATTGAATAAAATGATTTTTAATAAAATGCATAATTATTGATTAGACACTAAATTGAATGAAATGTGATGAAATGCATGGTGGAAAACTTATAAAAGATGTTGTTATATGTTTGGTTGATGTTTGCCCCTTGCGAAACAACCCCAGATTGGTGATATGATGGAGGATTTTGAAGTTTTTGGGTGTTTTGGTTCGTACTCAGTAGCAGTGGGAGGAACAAATGAGTGATTGGAGTGTTTGGGAATGGAAATAAGAAGGAAAAACGGATTTGGATATTCTCAGATGGCCGGCCCCCTTAAACATTAAGGGGACCGCCCTCGATAACAAGCCGGTCCCCTTAATCATTAAGGGGGCCGCCTTTGAAATTTTCCAAATTTCGTTTCTGGAACAAAAATATTTATACGTATATACTTAGATTTAAAATATATCAAAAATACGTAAATGTCTATTGGCACGATGATAAGATACTTAACAACTTTTAATTACCGTTTCGATAATTAAAATATACCTTTGACAATTTTTGGATAAAATGATCAAAGTGTTAAGTTGATGAAGGGTTTGAGGTGTGTTCGGGAATATGTGAATAAGTGTGTGTGTATATATATATATATATATATATATATATATATATATATATATATATATAAGTATGAGTGTGTTTGAAAGATGGGTTGATAAGTGAGATTTGAAGGATAGTAACGGAGATAGGATATACTTGCCGAGAGGAGTTTGTTTCATCCATAGTGTTCATGTGCGAAGGCGTTCTTGCATTATAAAAGTCCACTTGACTCATATCCCTTCATCATCATGAGTCTCCTAAAAGAGGACTTACTAGAATAACGTGAGAGGGGGAAAGAAAGGGTTCGATAGAGAACGATTTCTTGGAGTTCTAGAAAGTCAACAAATGACGTATCTAGGTTATGTGCAAGTGAATTTATATATATCTATATATATATATATATATATATATATATATTTAATTATATTACGTATAATAGTATATATATATGTATATATAAGTATATATGTGATTCTAACACATAGAAGACAATGACAAATTATATCTAGATAATTAACGAAATCAAACAATACACATTTATCTAAGCATGGCAATGAGTTGTGAAAGAATGGCGTACCCGGTGGTCTTCAAAAGAAATCTTCAATATCATCAAGATGAAATATAGACTTTGAAAAAGTCTATGTTGAGAGGAAAACCAAGATTGCCTCAAGGAATGTTTGTCTAGCCATTTGATCTCCATTGTCCTTTTGGTCCAAAGTTATTTGGTCCAAACATGTTTAACATTTGGCTCGGGTGCATGAAAGGTGGAAGAATGCCCCAAGGATTGTAGCTTTGTTGGTAGTTCCACATTTGATTACTATTGTTATTATAGTTTTGTCTATTTTGATTTCTTCTTGGTTGAGGTGTTTTAGACCTAGGATGAGAATTATTTGGTTTTCTAGGTGGTGGAGTTTTAGATCTTATTTTGGGTTTAGACAATCCTACTTCGGTCTTTAAAGACGGTTTATAAAAATCTTTAACTTCTTCATCATTGGCAAGAGGTATTTTCTTATCATTAATATGTATATACTTAGGATTAGATTCTAAAGGTTTTTGTTTGTTGAGTTCACTTTCAAATTTTACATTTTTAATTTCGCTTGTTGAAGCCTCATTTGAATTAAATCCTAAGCCGGTTTTGTCTCCGGACGTTCTTTGAATACTTATTATTTTACTAAGTGATTGACTACTATTTTCAAATTTGTCAAGTTTGCGAATTTCTTTCCTAAGCATTTCGTTTTCACCTTTAAGCTCTTGACATGATTTACATTCTTCACAAATTTCTTTACCTTTTTCTAGTTGATGTATTTTAATTTTTAATTCAAGTACTTCATTTTCTAATTGATTGTTAATGTATTTTAGTGATTTGTTTTTGGTCATTACTAGTTGTCCTAGTTTGCATAGTTTAATATATTCATTATCTAAATCTTTTTCATCTAATGATATACTTTCATCACTAAAATATTCGGTTTCGGAACGTACCTCATTTGGTGTATTTGCCATGAGACATTTTTCTTCCTTTGTCGTTTCATTCTCATCATCATCACTATCACTCCAAGCACCTCCAACAAATGCTCTTTGATTTTGATCTCTTGTCATCATTGGACATTTTCCAATAAGGTGATTTGGATCTCCGCACTTGAAACATTTTCTTTCAATCTTGTTGTTCTTGTCATCTTTACTCTTTTGAAATGTTTTCTTTTCGTCGTACGGTTGTCTTACGAATCTTCCTCGCCTTTTGAAAAATTTCTTGAAATCTCTTACGGCCATGGCGTATTCTTCGTCATCACTTTTGGAAGATGAGCTATCTTCGATACTAGATTCCTTTCTAGCTTTCAAGGCAATTGACTTGCTTTGCTCTCGTTTTTCCTTGACCATTTCGGAGTCCTTTTTAATGATGACTTCGTAGACTTTTAGATTTCCAATTAATTCGTCAAGTTGCAAAGTTGACAAATTCTTCGATTCTTCAATAGCCGTCACTTTAGCTCGCCATTTTGGATGAAGAGCCCTAAGAAACTTCCTAACAAAATTCTTACTAGAAAAATTCTCATCAAGTGCTTTTAAACTTGTGATGATAGTGTTAAATCTAGCAAAAGCATTGTCAATTGATTCCTCTTCCGGAATCGTGAATTACTCGTATTGTTGAACAAGTAGATCTATCTTATTATCTTTGACTTGACTATTACCTTGGTGAGTTATTAGTAAAGAGTTCCAAATTTCTTTTGCGGTTTCACACATAAAGATCCTTTCGTACTCTTTACGTGGTAGCGCATTATAAATAACCATTTTTGCTTCATTATTTTTAGCAAGTTTTCTTTTTAAATCATCATTTTGTTTTTCAAAAGGTACGATTTCATCTTTCTTAGTTTTCGGGTTATTTTGAATAGGTAAAAAATCACCATTAGTAATAACATGCCAAAGATCTAGATCTTTTGACTTCACATAAGTTTCGAATCGATTTTTCCAATATAAAAATCCATCACTTTCAAATAGTGGTGGTCTTTGTATAGATTGCCCTTCTAAATATTTTTCAGATTCCATAGATCGTTAAAAGTTTTAAAATACAATATATTTTAAAGATCTTGCTCGACGTGGCTCCTGATACCAATTGTGGAAAACTAGAAGGGGGGGGTTGAATAGTTTTACGTCCTTTTTAAATTTATTTCCAAAATATTTTGTTGGTTATAAAAACTTTCGATTCGATCTTAAGTGAATTCAAGTAGCAACCAATATGAGCAAGTCTAAACTAATATTGAAAGTATTGAAATATAATGAAGAAAAGATAGAGTTAGAAAGATCAAACCACAACACGCGAATTTATAGTGGTTCGGCTACAAGGACACCTTCCTTGCCCTACTCCACTCCCCGAGTACCACACTCGAGAGTTTTCTTCACTATGTCAACAAACTCCTTATGGTGGAGAAACCTTACACACCTTGGCTTACACAAGTTAACGACACTAAGCTAAATGTCGAGTTCTAATCGTAGCTAGAACCAATCTCACACCAAATATCACACCACGTGATCTTCATACCTTAATCACACCTTCACACCTTCTTCAAGACTTCACACCGTCTTCACACCTAGTCAATCTTCACACCTTCTTCTATGCACAACTAAGTCACTACTACTAAACTAGTTTACAACACACCAAGATTCTACAATCAACAAGTATTCACAACACCTTAACAAATAGCTATCACTAGTGCTATATGAAACTAGCTATACACAACACCACTACAATAAGATGGATGTAGAGAAGTGTTCTTCTTCTTGCACTTGAATGGATGAAGCTTTGGATCACTTGGAAACAAAGACTTATGAAATATATGATCAAAGGATTTTAGATCTAGAGAAGAGGATTGGATCAGAAAGTTTATAGTGCAAAAAGGTGAGGAAAATGTGCAAAATGATCCAGTATTTAAAGGGCCAGATTTTACTGTTCGGGAGCGTTGTCGGTCCCCTTAATTATAGGCCGGTCCCCTTAATGATTAAGGGGGCCGCCTAGTAAAATTAAGGGGGCCGCCCTCCTGAACGTTTGAAAAGATTCTCTGGATAAAATTTGCCCTTTTTGGTTGGAAATTTGAAATCATATTTTTGTGGTTTAATAAAGCTTTACCAAAAATGATTTACAAATATATGTAAAATGTTAAAATCATTTTATATAATGTTATGTATTAATATAAAATTTCCTTTGATCATGTAATGCATAAGTTACTAAGTTTATGCATACCTTAAGTGATATAAGATGTAGAGGTAAATATTTGTCACCAAATACTTGTTTATGCCTTATTCTTGACTTAATTTGATTTAAGTTTTGTGATTATCGAAACATATGTTTATTGAAAAATATTAATAACATTCACAAACATTATTTATATCAACACCTTATTTTTGTTTAATATATTTGGTTTGATATAAGAAAGATGATATTTGTGTCTTCTATATTCAGAATTGATCGAGAGATTTTAGTCACATATATCATAATTGCTCAAGTAAACCTCAATTTTGAAAACTAAGTACATGAGTACGAAACATGAAAATAACTAACTTAAATAATGCACACTTCAATAATGGGTTTAAATTAAAAATAATGTGAATAAAAGTCACAAAAGTAGTATAATATACATAAACATTGTGTAAAAGTTAACTAAAATTAATTTTTTCAAAAAATGTATAAAGTTCACGAAAATGGTATGTATATTACAAAAATAGAATAAAGTTCACAAATTTGCATACTTGCAAAAAAGTTGCATTAATATCAGTATCAAGGTATATAATTTACTTAAACGGTGTACTGCTTATAAAACAGCTAATGAATTCCATAAAAGAGGGTACAGTTTTGGTTTTTTAGTGTGTTCCAAAAATTAAAATACATCTTCTTTTTTGAGTATTGATTCTTATTATAACTGACTTTAAACATCCGAGAATAGGTTGCTTAAAAATTTACTTAGATCTATTAGGCTTATGTTTGTAAACCCAAAACCCTAAAGCCTAAACCCCAAACCACAAACCCGAAACCGAAACCCGAAACCTGAAACCCGATACCCAAAACCCGATACCCGAAACCCGAAACCCGAAACCCAAAACCAGAAACCACAAACCCAAAACCCCAAACCCCAAACCCGAAACCTGAAACCCGAAACTCGAAACCTCCAACCCAAAACCCCCAACCCAAAAGCCCAAACCCGAAATCCGAAACCCGATACCCGAAACCCGAAACCCCAAACCTCAAACCCCAAACCCAAAACCCCGAACCCGAAACCCCAAACCCCAAACCCCAAACCCAAAACCCAAACCCCAAACCCGAAACCCAAAACCCGATACATGAAACCCCAAACCGAAAGCCGAAACCTAATACCCGAAGCCCGAAGCCCAAAACCCGAAACCCGAAACCCGAAACCCGAATCCCCCAACCCACAACCCCCAACCCCTAACCCCAAACACTAAATCTAAAACCAGAAACTCGAAACCCCAAACCTCCAACCCCCAACCCCTAACCCCAACCACAAACCCGAAACTTGAAACCTCAAACCCAAAACCCCAAACACCAAACTTGAAACCCGAAACCCAAAACCAAAAACCCGAAACCCCTGACCCCTAACCCCAACCCTAAACCCCACACCCAAAACCCGAAACCCCAAACGCCAAACCCAAACACTAATCCCGAAACCCAAAGTACATGATTACGAAACTTGAAAATAACTAACTTAAATAATGCACACTTCAATAATAGGTTTAATTTCAATATAATGTGAATAATAGTCAAAAAAGTAGTATAATATACATAAACATTGTGTAAAAGTTAATTAAAATTAATTTCTGCAAAAAATGTATAAAGTTCCCAAAATGGGTATGTATATTACAAAAATAGAATAAAGTTCACAAATTTGCATACTTGCAAAAAAGTTGCATTAATATCAGTACCAAGTTATATAATTTACATAAACGGTGTACTGCTTATAAAATGGCTAATGAATTCCATAAAAGTGGGTACAGTTTTGGTTTTTTAGTGTGTTAAAAAATTAAAATACATCTTGTTTTTTAAGTATTGATTCTTAATATAACCGACTTTAAACATCCGAGAATAGGTTGCTTAAAAATTTACTTAGATCTATTAGGCTTATGTTTGTAAACCCAAAACCCTAAAGCCTAAACCCAAAACCCCAAACCCGAAACCGAAACCCGATACCCAAAACCCGATACCCGATACCCGAAACCCGAAACCCAAAACCAGAAACCACAAACCCAAAACCCCAAACCCCAAACCCCAAACCTGAAACCCGAAACTCGAAACCTCCAACCCGAAACCCCAAACCCCCAACCCAAAAGCCCAAACCCGAAACCCGATACCCGAAACCCGAAACCCCAAACCTCAAACCCCAAACCCGAAACCCCGAACCCGAAACCTAAAACCCCAAACCCGAAACCCCAAACCCCAAACCCAAAACCCGATACATGAAACCCCAAACCCGAAACCTAAAACCCGAAGCCCGAAGCCAAAATCCCGAAACCCGAATCCCCCAACCCAAAATCCCCCAACCCCAAACCCAAAACCCCCAACCCCAAAACCCTGAAACCCCAAACCCCCAACCCCCAACCCCAAACCCGAAACTTAAACCCGAAACCCGAAACCCGAAACCCCAAACTTGAAACCCGAAACCAAAAACCAAAATTTTGAAAACTAAGTACATGAGTACGAAACTTGAGAATAACTAACTTAAATAATGCACACTTCAAAAATGGGTTTAAATTCAAAATAATGTGAATAAAAGTCACAAAAGTAGTATAATATACATAAACATTGTGTAAAAGTTAACTAAAATTAATTTTTGCAAAAAATATATAAAGTTCACAAAAATGGTATGTATATTACAAAAATAGAATAAAGTTCACAAATTTGCATACTTGCCAAAAAGTTGCATTAATATCAGTATCAAGGTATGTAATTTGCTTAAACGGTTTACTGCTTATAAAAATGCTAATGAATTCCATAAAAGAGGGTACAGTATTGGTTTTTTAGTGTGTTCATAAAATTAAAATACATCTTATTTTTTGAGTATTGATTCTTAATATAACTGACTTTAAACATCCAAGAATAGGTTGCTTAAAAATTTACTTAGATCTATTAGGCTTATGTTTGTAAACCCCAAACCCTAAACCCGAAACCGAAACCCGAAACCCGATACCCAAAACCCGATACCCGAAACCCGAAACCCGAAACCTAAAACCAGAAACCACAAACCCAAAACCCCAAACCAGAAACCCGAAACTCGAAACCTCCAACCCGAAACCCCAAACCCCCAACGCAAAAACCCAAACCGAAACCCGAAAAACAAAACCCCAAACCCCAAACCCAAAACCCCGAACCCGAAACCCCAAATCCCAAACCCCAAACCCCAAACCGCAAACCCAAAACCCAAACCCCAAACCCGAAACCCGAAATAAGATACATGAAACCCCAAACCCGAAACCTAAAACCCGAAGCCCGAAGCCCAAAACCCGAAACCCGAAACCCGAATCCCCCAACCCCTAACCCCAAACCCTAAATCTGAATCCAAAAACTCGAAACCCCAAACCCCAAACCCCCAACCCCTAACCTCAACCACAAACCTGAAACCCGAAACCCCAAACACAAAACTTGAATCCCGAAACCCAAAACCAAAAACCCCAAACCCCAAACCCCTGACCCCTGACCCCAACCCTAAACCCCACACCCAAAACCCGAAACCCCAAACGCCAAACCCCAAACCCTAATCCCGAAACCCAAAACCCCAAACCCCAAACCAAAAACCCCCAACCCTAACTCTAACCCCAACCCCCACCCCCAAACCCTAAACCCCAAACCCCAAACACGAAACCCTAAATATAATTTGCTTAAATGGTGTAATAATTATAAAACGGCTAATGAATTCCATAAAAGAGGGTACAATATTGTTTTTTCGGTATGTTCATAAAATTAAAATACATCTTGTTTTTTGAGAATTGATTCTAAATATAATTGTCTTTAAACATCTAACAATAGTTTGCTCAAAAATTTACCTATATCTCTATTGGGCTTATATTTGTATTATAGTAAAGTAGTGAGTTTACATATATAGCTTGGTTTCCTCATAAAGTAAAATTTTTAGCCTTCAAAAATGACACCCGTGAGACAAAATAGTTATCTTTTTCGGTCATGTGTTGTTGCGGTGTTGCAGTCTCTCCTTATTTTTGTTTAATATGTTTGGTTTGATATAAGAAAGATGATATTTGTGTCTTCTATATTCGGAATTGATCGAGAGATTTTAGTCACATATATCATAATTGCTCAAGTAAACCTCAATAATAGTAAAAAAAGTAGTATAATATACATAAACATTGTGTAAAAGTTAACTAAAATTAATTTCTGCAAAAAATGTATAGAGTTCACAAAAATGGTATGTATATTACAAAAATAGAATAAAGTTCACATATTTGCATACTTGCAAAAAAGTTGCATTAATATCAGTATCAAGTTATATAATTTACTTAAACGGTGTACTGCTTATAAAACGGCTAATGAATTTCATAAAAGAGGGTACAGTTTTGGTTTTTTAGTGTGTTAAAAAATTAAAATACATCTTGTATTTTGAGTATTGATTCTTAATATAACAGACTTTAAACATCCGAGAATAGGTTGCTTAAAAATTTACGTAGATCTATTAGGCTTATGTTTGTGAACCCAAAACCCTAAAGCCTAAACCCCAAACCCCAAACCCGAAACCGAAACCCGAAACCCGATACCCAAAACTCGATACCCGATACCCGAAACCCAAAACCAGAAACCACAAACCCAAAACCCCAAACCCCAAACCCGAAACCTGAAACCCGAAACTCGAAACCTCCAACCCGAAACCCCAAACCCCCAACCAAAAAGCCCAAACCCGAAACCTGAAACCCGATACCCGAAACCCGAAACACAAAACCCGAAACCCCAAACCTCAAACCCCAAACCCGAAACCCCGAACCCGAAACCCCAAACCCCAAACCCCAAACCCCAAACCCAAAACCCGAAACCCGATACATGAAACCCCAAACCCGAAACCTAAAACCCGAAGCCCGAAGCCCAAATCCCGAAACCCAAATCCCCAAGTCCAAAACCCCCAACCCCAAACCCAAAACCCCCAACCCCAAAACCCCGAAACGCCAAACCCCAAACCAACCCCCAACCCCAACCCAAACCCGAAACTTGAAACCTGAAACCCGAAACCCCAAACCCAAACTTGAAACCCGAAACCAAAAACCAAAAACCCTAAACCCCAAACCACTGACCCCTAACCCCAACCCTAAACTCCACACCCAAAACCCGAAACCCCAAACGCCAAACCCCAAACCCTAATCCTGAAACCCCAAACCCCAAACCCCAAACCCGAAACCCAAAACCCAAAACCCCCAACCCTAACTCCAACCCCAACCCCCATCCCCAAACCCTAAACCCCAAACCCCAAAAATGAAACCCTAAATATAATTTGCTTAAACGGTGTAACAATTGTAAAACGGCTAATGAATTCCATATAAGAGGGTACAATATTGTTTTTTCGGTATGTTCATAAAATTAAAATACATCTTGTTTTTTGAGAATTGATTCTTAATATAATTGTCTTTAAACATCCGACAATAGTTTGCTTAAAAATTTACTTATATCTATTGGGCTTATATTTGTATTATAGTAATGTAGTGAGTTTACATATATAGCTTAGTTTCCTCATAAAGTAAAATTTTTAACCTTCAAAAATGACACCCGTGAGACAAAATTGTTATCTTTTTCTGTCATGTGTTGTTGCGGTGTTGCAGTTTCTCCTTATTTTTGTTTAATATGTTTGGTTTGATATAAGAAAGATGATATTTGTGTCTTCTATATTCGGAATTGATCGAGAGATTTTAGTCACATATATCATAATTGCTCAAGTAAACCTCAATTTGGAAAACTACGTACATGAGTACGAAACTTGAAAATAACTAACTTAAATAATGCACACTTCAATAATGGGTTTAAATTCAAAATAATGTGAATAAAAGTCACAAAAGTTGTATAATATACATAAACATTGTGTAAAAGTTAACTAAAATTAATTTTTGCAAAAAATGTATAAAGTTCACAAAAATGGTATGTATATTACAAAAATAGAATAAAGTTTACTTTCTCTCTCTAAAAACCCCTAAAACTCTAAGCAACTTTATTAAGTAATTCATCATCTATTTTTAATCCAACCATTGAATTTTATTATTGTTTTTTGATTATGAATCTACTGTTCAAGATCTATGTTTTGATATAATAATCTCTTTGATACAGTAACCGGATCTCACCCATTTATTGCAATTCATTTTCTCGTTTTTTCCGTTATCCTCTCACTACAAAAACTATTCATCCATCCTTTCCCTAATTTCATTTCTGCTAATCAAACCTTTGATTATGTAGTTTTGTTTACTGATTTCGTGTCCACCTTACATCAATTCCACCATGAATGAACCAGATCCTATAAACCCTAATTTTGTACCTCCCCCAATTCAGTCGTATGATGTTGTACGTCCCAAGAGGACTACTAGGAATTCAAGTAGTGATGTTAGAGTAGTTTTGAAGGGTTTTAATGTGATTTCTAAGGTGTCTAAGAAGGGTTCTAAGAAGGGTAGTGCTAGGGATAGGAAATTAATGAAAGATATGGATGGTTTAGAGTATGGTGATGATGGTACTGAAGAGATGGAAGCTAATGATGAGGAGTTGGAGGTTAAGGAGGAAGGTACTGAGGTTGAGTTTGAGAGTGGATCTCAAAGCTTGAAGAAGGTTGTTATGGAGTCTGATACAGGGGTGGGTAGTCAGCGTATGAAGGTTGTAAATGGGAAGAGTACTGATGTGTCTAGGGAAGGTGTTATTGATGTTAGTTCTGAAGCTGGTGTACAAGGTAGTTCTCAAAAGTATGTGGCTATTAACAAGGGTAATGGTATGGTTAATGGTATGGTTAAGAATTTTGAAAACATTGTTAGCAAACCTAGTATTTTTCCTAATGAAATGCCTATTCCTTTTCATGAAAACCCTGTTCTTAACCCTGGTTTGAACAATGTTGGTAGTACTAGTAATATTGGTAAGGCTCGTTTGAATGATGGGAATTTGGCGAGTAAGAATGGTGAAAATAGTTGG
The DNA here is from genome assembly GCA_030686995.1 of Artemisia argyi. Lineage (NCBI taxonomy): Eukaryota > Viridiplantae > Streptophyta > Magnoliopsida > Asterales > Asteraceae > Artemisia > Artemisia argyi. Next base: position 114,369 of record CM060702.1, read on the forward strand.
AGGATTTGGCCAAGTTTAAGTGAAGTTGTTAGTAAGGTAAGTGGTAACAATGGTGGTGGTAATGTGATTGGTAAGGATACTGAAATGATAGATAGTGTGAATGGAAAGAAACATGTGTCTTTTATTAATGCTTTTCAGGGTACTGTTGGGGGTTTGGGTAATAAATTGTCTGAAATTCCTTTGAGAGTCAATGAGTTTGGTAGAAAAGTGGTTGGTATGGAACCGGTAATTGAGGTAGGAAGCAAGAATTGGTGTATGACTTTAGTGGGGTATTTTGTGGGTGTGAATATGAGCTATAGGGAGATATCAGGGCATCTTAGAAGGATGTGGAGGCCATATCATGTTGATGAAATTTTAGTCAATGAGAGTGGTCTTCACTTTATTAAGTTTAAATCTGATGAAGGGATGAATTATGTTCTAGAGAATGGTCCATGGTTAGTGGATGGCAAGCCGTTTTTTGTTCAGAAATGGGAAGCGGGGTTGTGCATGGTGAAGCCTGAGCCTTCTAAAGTTCCTATTTAGGTGAAAATTTACAATGTGCCGTTAGAAGCGTGGAATACTGAGGGTATTAGCAGGATAGCTAGTAGTGTCGGAAATCCTATTATCATGGATAGGATTACATAGTCTATGTGTTTAAGAGCGTATGGGAGAGCGAGTTTTGCTAGAGTGCTTGTGGAGGTGGATGCGTCTAGGGAACTTGCTGAGTCTATAGAGATTTGTTATAGTAAGTTGGGTAAGTCTATGAACTTGAGGGTTGGATATGATTGGAAGCCACCGTTATGTACGCATTGTAAAGTGTTTGGGCATGATTATAAAGCTTGTAAGGTTAGGGTATGGACTGAGGAGGAGTTGGCTAAGGAAGTGGCGGAGAAGGCGCCCAAGGTTTCTAGTGTAACTGAGAAGAATAAGGAGAAGGAAGTGTGGCATGAAACGAGGAAAGTGGATAAGAATGGTGCTAGTACCAGCAGGCCTGTGGGGGTTCAGAACTATGGTTATAGAGGTGGATATAATAATAGGGGAAGACGTGGTTTAAATGGTAGAGGAGGAATGTCTCAAAGGCCTAGTTTTAGAGAGGTTCCGGTTAAGAGTAATGGTGAGAAGAAATCTGTTGTTGATGATACGAGTAATGAAAGAAATGTGACTGAAACTGAGAAGAAGAAGAATACTGTTGGAGTTATTGGGGATGGTAAGAATAAGAAAATGGAAAAGGAAGTTATCAAAACAAGTAATAAGTTTGATGCATTGGCAAGTGATAAAATTGAAGTAGGAAGTCAGGAGTGGGAGGATATGAAGAAGAAAATTGATATAGCTTGTAAGTTAGATATGAGGATTTCTGATGATGATAGGAATAGATGGACTGAGGATTTGATATTGTTGTGGGAAGAATCTCAGGTTGCGAAGGTTAAGACTACTAAAATTGGGGAACTTAAGGGGAGGATTGCAAAACTACAAAAAGATATAGTTTATGGAAATAGGAATGTGGCGATGATTGCTAAGGAGGAAGCAGAAAAGAAAAGCGTGGAATTAATGAAAGGTAATGATCTTACTAAGAACCAAGCCTTTATACAGGTTTATGATGATATATATAGAGATAAGCTGTCCGAGATTATGCAATGGGTGAAATTAAAACAGATTGCAGAGGTTGATTTATTCTGTTTGAATGAACAAGAATTGACTGATGCAGTCAAGGAAAATTGGACAGAGGAAATGATCCAACATTATGAGTCCATTATGGGTCATAAGGTGGATAAAATGATGCAGGACCAGTTTTATGAAGATGTTATGGATGGTATTAAAGATGAAGTTGCAGCGGAAACCCATGGTACTGCAGATTTCATTACTGAGGATGAGGTTTCAAATGTGGTTGTTGGTGTGGATTCTCAGATGCTAGGTGATATGGCATCTGTCTCATCCCAAGTTTAATATGGTGATTAAAATAGCTTCATGGAATATTCCGGGAATGTGTAATTCCCTGAAGCAAAGTGAAGTCAAGAAATTTTTATATAGTAATAATATTAGTATGTGTTGTATTATAGAAACACAATTAAGGAAGAAGTTTGTGAATAAAGTTTGTGATGAGGTTTTTGGTAATTGGGTTTGGGTGTTGAATTCAGTGGATAGTAATAAGGGATGTAGAATAGTTGTCGGGTGGGATCATACTGTTTTTAGCGCCCAACTGATTTATCAGAGTAGCCAAGTGATGCACTTTCTAGTTAGAAGGTTGTGTGATGATAAATTGATATACGTCTCTTTTGTATACGGGGAGACTAATGTTAAGGATAGGAAGTTGCTTTGGGAGAATCTTCGGGATCACTATAGTTTGGCTGGTAGTTGTCCGTGGGTTTTGCTTGGCGACTTTAATGTTATTCTTGACTATAACGAAAATTCAAATGGTATTGGGGTCAAAAGTTTTGGTGTTCAAGACTTTAGAAATTGTGTAGACTTTTTAGGTATTGAAGATGTCAAGATTACTGGGCTATTTTTTACTTGGATCCAAAAACGGAATGATCCTAGTAGTGGTGTCCTTAAAAAGCTTGATAGAGTTATGGCTAATAATATATTTGTGGATGATTATCCTGCTTCCTTTTCTAACTTTCTGCCATTCAGTGTTTCCGATCATTCTCCGGCTGTATTGATTATTCCAGAGGTTGAAGGTAAGAAAAATAAAGCGTTTAGATTCATGAATTATTTAACTGAGAAGAAGGGGGTTTTGGATGTTGTTGAGAGTAAGTGGAATGTCCCAGTGGAAGGATATGCTATGTATATTCTTACTAAGAGGTTGAAATTCTTGAAAAAACATATGAGAGATCTTAATAAGAAAAATGGGGATGTTTGTGTTAAGGTTAAGCTGTTAAAAGATGAGTTGGATAGGGTTCAAAGTTCTTTGGGTAATGATCCTTCTAATAGCTTTTTAAGGGAAGAAGAGTCGTTATATGCTGCTGCCTATAAGAGAGCGTTATTAGACGAGGAATTGCTTTTGAAACAGAAGTCTAAGATTCAGTGGTTGAAAGAGGGGGACTTCAACAGTTCGTATTTCCATAATGTGGTGAAAAGTAGAGTTATTAAGAGTAGGATTGAAGATGTTCATGATATGGATGGCAATGTTCTTCATGGTGCTGATATGGTTAACAAGTTTGTTAACCATTTCAAAAGTTTCTTTGGTACCTGTAGTGAAGTTTATCCGATTGAAGAGCCTCACACATTATTCACTAATAAGTTGGATGCTGAGATTGCGGTTGATCTTATCAAACCTGTTTCTGATGAGGAAGTGAAGGTTGCGCTTTTTGACATTGAGGATAATAAAGCTTCAGGTCCGGATGGATATACTTCCAAATTCTTCAAGGCGGCTTGGAAGGTTGTTGGTCATGATACATGTGCTGCTATCAAAGAGTTCTTCAGTAGTGGTAAACTTCTTGGTGAGGTTAATGCTTCCATTATATCATTAATTCCTAAATTCGTTGCCCCTAAGTATGTCTCTGATTACAGGCCTATTAGTTGTTGTAATGTGGTTTATAAAACTATTAGTAAAATCATTACTAATAGGATTAAAGGTGTATTAAGTGAGCTGGTTGGTGAGAACCAAAGTGCGTTTATCCCGGGGAGGCAAATTAGTGATAATGTACTTTTAGCTCAAAAGTTTATGAGGGGATATAATTGGAAGTCTTGGAGTGGGTCTAGTAGGTGTGCCTTTAAAATAGATATACAAAAAGCGTATGATACTGTTAATTGGCAGTTTCTTGAATTCATTCTTAAATGTTTTGGATTCCACCCTGTTATGGTACACTGGATCATGGTGTGTCTAACAACTGCTTCATTCTCTGTTTGTATTAATGGTGAGCCTAACGGATACTTTAAAGCAGGAAGAGGTTTGAGACAAGGGGACCCCATTTCCCCGTATCTTTTTACTTTAGTTATGGAGGTGCTAAATCTGATGGTTATGAGACAAATAAGGGCTGAGAATCTTTTTAAATACCATTGGGGGTGTAAAGAATTAAAGATTAGCAGCTTGTGTTTTGCGGATGACTTGTTGATGCTTTGTCATGGTGACCTTATTTCTGCGTCAGTTTTAAGAAGAGAGTTGGATGAATTCTCTCTAAGTTCTGGTTTGCTTCTTAGTTTGGCGAAAAGTGAGGCTTTTTTTGGTAATGTTGCGGAACCTATGAAAGCTGATATTAGTTTGGTTATGCCGTTTAAGGAAGGAGTCCTGCCTATTAGATATTTGGGTGTACCGTTGGTGTCTAAAAGATTGTCTGCTAATGATTGTAAGTGCATAATTGAAGTGATTAAGAAAAGAATTGGGGACTGGAGAAACAAGGTACTTTCTTTCGCTGGTAGACTACAACTTATTTCTTCTATTCTTAACTTACTTCAAGTCTATTGGTCTTCCCTATTCATGTTACCTAAGGAGACTTGTAATGATATTGATAGAATTCTTAAGAAATTTCTGTGGACTAGAGGGGAATCGGTTAGGGGAATGGCGAGTGTTGCGTGGAAAGAGGTGTGTAAACCTAAGAGTCAAGGGGGGTTGGGATTGAGATCTGCTCATCAGTGGAATGTTGCTCTTATGGCCAAACACCTTTGGAACATTGCTAGTAGAAAGAAATCTATATGGGTTAGTTGGGTTAATATTTATTGGTTAAAGGGTGGAAATATTTGGGATCCGGAGATATATAGGGGTTATTCATGGAGTTGGAATAGTTTATTGGATCTCAGAGACAAAGTTAAGAGTTTTGTGTATGTTAAAGTTGGTAATGGGAGGGATTGTAACTTATGGTTTAATAAGTGGCATCATTCTGGTCCGCTTATTAGATTTATTAATTATAGTATTATTGTTGAAGCTAATTTGAGTTTAAAAGCTAAAGTCAGGGATATGGTGAAGGATAATGAATGGGATTGGCCTATTGATTGGAGTGATAGGTTTAGTGAAGTTACTAATGTTCCGGTTCCTAAGTTGATTAATGAGTTGGATGATAAAACCATTTGGGTTGATAAAAATGGAAAGGATAGAGAATTTTCTGTTAAAGAGGTATGGAAAGCTGTTAGAGAGGATGGCCCAAAAGTGATGTGGTATAGACATGTTTGGTATTCACAATGTATCCCAAGGCACGCGTTTATTCTTTGGGTTGCTATTAAGGGCAGGTTGAAAACTCTTGATAGAATTTCTAAGTGGATGGATGTTTAGAGTATGGTGTGTCATCTATGTAATCATGAACTTGAATCTCACAGTCATCTATTCTTCTCGTGCCCGTTTTCGAAGAGACTTTGGGAAAAGTGTAAGTTTATGGCTAAACTTGAGGATATTTATTGGGCTAGTATTATTTCTTTCATCTCTAATAAACCTGCTACTAATTCTATCTGGAGTGTGATCCAGAGATTAGTATTGGGTTCTTGTGTTTATTTTGTTTGGCATGAAAGAAACTTCAGATGTTTCAGGAAGGAGTTTAGAGATGTGGACAGTTTACTCAATACTGTGGTTGGGACTGTGAGATTAAAGCTTCTGGGTCTTAATATTAGGTATTCTCCTAACTCCATTGAAGCTGCTAATATTTGGGATTTAAAGATTATTAAAGATGAATACTATAGAAGAATGGTGGAAGAGATCTTGAAGAATAATTATGATAAGGATTAGTGCTATGGATGGTGCTTGGGTTAACTGGTTTCATGCTGGAACTGGTTTTTGGGAGTGTAACAGGGTATGGAATTTGTGGAAGATTGATGGTATATTTGGGAAGGTTTGGGAGAATGTTTTACTCTTTTTGTCCTTATTAATGGTTTTACCCTTTGGGTTTTACATTATAAGGTTTTTAAAGAGGAAAATTCTTCTAAACAGCTTTTCTGGCACTTCCTTGATTATATGTTGATTGATGTATCTGGTCTCTTTGATGGTTTTTCTGGATTGCTGGAGGTTTCTATTTGGGCTGATGATGGATGGGATTTGTTATTTTGAATGGCATGGACTGTTTTCTTTATTGCTTTGATGGGTGATGAGTTGTTGATTTCTGTTAGCTTATGTATATTGTGCTGGTTTGGAGGTCCTTGGTTGGTCCCTTGGATTTCTGATGATGCAGAAGTATACTTGAGTTTCCAGTTTGAATTTGACTCATTTCTTTCATCTTGCTCTCTAGTTATTTGTATGAGATTATTGATTCTAGTGATTGTTACTTATGTTTTTGTATTTGAGCTAGGGATATGTCCTATGCCATTGTTTTTTGGTGGTGCTTAAGTGTGGAAGCTAGGGATGTGTCCTAGTCTTTTATTTACACTTAGCACTTGTTGTCTTGTATTGCCGTTTGGCTTCCTTTACTTAATAAAATTTGCCTTTAAGTAAAAAAAAATAGAATAAAGTTCACAAATTTGCATACCTGTAAAAAAGTTGCATTAATATCAGTATCAAGGTATACAATTTACTTAAACAGTGTACTGCTTATAAAACGGCTAATGAATTCCATAAAAGACGGTACAGTTTTGGTATTTTAATGTGTTCATAAAATTAAAATACATCTTGTTTTTTGAGTATTGATTCTTAATAGTACAGACTTTAAACGTCCGAGAATAGGTTGCTTAAAAATTTACTTAGATCTATTAGGCTTATGTTTGTAAACCCAAAACCCTAAAGCCTAAACCCCAAACCACAAACCCGAAACCGAAACCCGAACCCCAAAACCCGATACCCGATACCCGAAACCCGAAACCCAAAACTAGAAACCACAAACCCAAAACCCCAAACCCCAAACCTGAAACCCAAACTCGAAACCTCCAACCCAAAACCCCAAACCCCCAACCCAAAAGCCAAAACACGAAACCCGAAACCCGAAACACAAAACCCGAAACCACAAACCTCAAACCCCAAACCCGAAACCCCGAACCCGAAACCCCAAACCCCAAACACGAAACCCCAAACCACAAACCCGAAACCCGATACATGAAACCCCAAACCCGAAACCCAAAATCCGAATCCCGCAACCCACAACCCCCAACCCCTAACCCCAAACCCCAAACCCTAAATCTGAAACCAGAAACTCGAAACCCCAAACCCCATACCCCCAACCCCCAACCCCAAACCCGAAACTTGAAATCTGAAACCCGAAATGCCAAACCCAAAACTTGAAACCTGAAACCCAAAACCACAAACCCGAAACCCCAAACCCCTGACCCCTAACCCCAACCCTAAACCCCACACCCAAAACCCGAAATCCCAAACGCCAAACCCCAATCTCGAAACCCAAAACCCCCAACCCTAACTCTAACCCCAACCCCCATCCCCAAACCCTAAACCCCAAACCCCAAACACGAAACCCTAAATATAATTTGCTTAAACGGTGTAATAATTATAAAACGGCTAATGAATTCCATAAAAGAGGGTACAATATTGTTTTTTCGGTATGTTCATAAAATTAAAATACATCTTGTTTTTTGAGAATTGATTCTTAATATAATTGTCTTTAAACATCTAACAATAGTTTGCTTAAAAATTTACTTATATCTCTATTGGGCTTATATTTGTATTATAGTAAAGTAGTGAGTTTACATATATAGCTTAGTTTCCTCATAAAGTAAAATTTTTAGCCTTCAAAAATGACACCCGTGAGACAAAACAGTTATCTTTTTCGGTCATGTGTTGTTGCGGTGTTGCAGTCTCTCCTTATTTTTGTTTAATATATTTGGTTTGATATAAGAAAGATGATATTTGTGTCCTCTATATTCGGAATTGATCGAGAGATTTTAGTCACATATATCATAATTGCTCAAGTAAACCTCAATTTTGAAAACTAAGTACATGAGTACGAAACATGAAAATAACTAACTTAAATAATGCACACTTCAATAGTGGGTTTAAATTCAAAATATTGTGAATAATAGTCAAAAAAGTAATATAATATACATAAACATTGTGTAAAAGTTAACTAAAATTAATTTTTGCAAAAAATGTATAAAGTTCACAAAAATGGTATGTATATTACAAAAATAGAATAAAGTTCACAAATTTGCATACTTGCAAAAAAGTTGCTTTAATATCAGCATCAAGTTATATAATTTACTTAAACGGTGTACTGCTTATAAAACTACTAAGTAATTCCTTAAAAGAGGGTACAGTTTTGGTTTTTTAGTGTGTTAAAAAATTAAAATACATCTTGTTTTTTGAGTATTGATTCTTAATATAACTGACTTTAAACATCCGGGAATAGGTTGCTTAAAAATTTACTTAGATCTATTAGGCTTATGTTTGTAAACCCAAAACCCTAAACCCTAAACCCCAAACCTCAAACCCGAAATCGAAACCCGAAACCCGATACCCAAAACCCGATACCCGATACCCGAAACCCGAAACCCAAAACCAGAAACCACAAACCCAAAACCCCAAACCCGAAACCCAAAACCTGAAACCCGAAACTCAAAACCTCCAACCCGAAACCCCAAACCCCCAACCCAAAAGCCCAAACCCGAAACCCGATACCCGAAACCCGAAACACAAAACCCGAAACCCCAAACCTCAAACCCCAAACCCGAAACCCCGAACCCGAAACCCGAAACCCGAAACCCCAAACCCCAAACCCCAAACCCCAAACCCCAAACCCGAAACCTGATACATGAAACCCCAAACCCGAAACCAAAAACCCGAAGCCCGAAGCACAAATCCCGAAACCCGAATCCCCCAACCCAAAACCCCCAACCCCAAACCCAAAACACCCAACCCCAAAACCCCGAAACCCGAAACCCGAAACCCCCAACCCCCAACCCCAACCCCAAACCCAAAACTTGAACCTGAAACCCGAAACCCCAAACCCCAAACTTGCAACCCGAAACCAAAAACCAAAATTTTGAAAACTAAGTACATGAGTACGAAACTTGAAAATAACTAACTTAAATAATGCACACTTCAAAAATGGGTTTAAATTCAAAATAATGTGAATAAAAGTCACAAAAGTAGTATAATATACATAAACATTGTGTAAAAGTTAACTAAAATTAATTTTTGCAAAAAATGTATAAAGTTCACAAAAATGGTATGTATATTACAAAAATATAATAAAGTTCACAAATTTGCATACTTGCAAAAAAGTTTCATTAATAACAGTATCAAGGTATGTAATTTGCTTAAACGGTTTACTGCTTATAAAAATGCTAATGAATTCCATCAAAAAGGGTACAGTATTGGTTTTTTAGTGTGTTCATAAAATTAAAATACATATTGTTTTTTGAGTATTGATTCTTAATATAACTGACTTTAAAAATCCGAGAATAGGTTGCTTAAAAATTTACTTAGATCTATTAGGCTTATGTTTGTAAACCCCAAACCCTAAATCCTAAACCCCAAACCACAAACCCGAAACCGAAACCCGAAACCCGATACCCAAAACCCGATACCCGAAACCCGAAACCCAAAACCAGAAACCACAAACCCAAAACCCCAAACCCCAAACCTAAAACCTGAAACACGAAACTCGAAACCTCCAACCCGAAACCCCAAACCCCCAACCCAAAAGCCCAAACCGAAATCCGAAACCCGATACCCGAAACCCGAAACATAAAACCCGAAACCCGAAACCTCAAACCCCAAACCCAAAACCCCGCACCCGAAATCCCAAACCCCAAACCCAAAACCCAAACCCGAAACCCGAAACCCGAAACAAGATACATGAACCCGAAACCCGAAGCCCGAAGCCCAAAACCCGAAACCCGAATCCCCCAACCCACGACCCCCAACCCCTAACCCCAAACCCTAAATCTGAAACCAGAAACTCGAAACCCCAAACCCCAAACCCCCAACCCCTACCCCAACCACAAACCCGAAACTTGAAACCTGAAACCCGAAACCCCAAACACCAAACTTGAAACCCGAAACCCCAAACCCCTGACCCGTAACCCCAACCCTAAACCCCACAACCAAAACCCGAAACCCCAAACGCCAAACCCCAAACCCTAATCCCAAAACCCAAAACCCCAAACCCCAAACCCAAAACCCCCAACCCTAACTCTAACCCCAACCCCCATCCCCAAACCCTAAACCCCAAACCCCAAACACGAAACCCTAAATATAATTTGCTTAACCGGTGTAATAATTATAAAACGGCTAATGAATTCCCTAAAAGAGGGTACAATATTGTTTTTTTCGGTATGTTCATAAAATTAAAATACATCTTGTTTTTTGAGAACAGATTCTTAATATAATTGTCTTTAAACATCTAACAATGGTTTGCTTAAAAATTTACCTATATCTCTATTGGGCTTATATTTGTATTATAGTAAAGTAGTGAGTTTACATATATAGCTTAGTTTCCTCATAAAGTAAAATTTTTAGCCTTCAAAAATGACACCCGTGAGACAAAATAGTTATCTTTTTCGGTCACGTGTTGTTGCGGTGTTGCAGTCTCTCCTTATTTTTGTTTAATATGTTTGGTTTGATATAAGAAAGATGATATTTGTGTCTTCTATATTCGGAATTGATCGAGAGATTTTAGTCACATATATCATAATTGCTCAAGTAAACCTCAATTTTGAAAACTAAGTACATGAGTACGAAACTTAAAAATAACTAACTTAAATAATGCACACTTCAATAATGGGTTTAAATTCAAAATAATGTGAATAATAGTCAAAAAAGTAGTATAATATACATAAACATTGTGTAAAAGTTAACTAAAATTAATTTCTGTATAAAATGTATAAAGTTCTCAAAAATGGTATGTATATTACAAAAATAGAATAAAGTTCACAAATTTGCATACTTGCAAAAAAGTTACATTAATATGAGTATCAAGTTATATAATTTACTTAAACGGTGTACTGCTTATAAAACGGCTAATGAATTCCATAAAAGAGGGTACAGTTTTTGTTTTATAGTGTGTTAAAAAATTAAAATACATCTTGCTTTTTGAGTATTGATACTTAATATAACAGACTTTAAACATCCAAGAATAGGTTGCTTAAAAATTTACTTAGATCTATTAGGCTTATGTTTGTAAACCCAAAACCCTAAAGCCTAAACCCCAAACCCCAAACCCCAAACCCGAAACCGAAACCGAAACCCGAAACCCGATACCCAAAACCCGATACCCGATACCCGATACCCGAAATCCGAAACCCAAAACCAGAAACCACAAACCCAAAACCCCAAACCCGAAACCCGAAACCTGAAACCCGAAACTCGAAACGTCCAACCCGAAACCCCAAACCCCCAACCCAAAAGCCAAAACCCGAAAGCCGAAACCCGAAACCCGAAACCCGAAACACAAAACCCGAAACCCCAAACCTCAAACCCCAAACCCGAAACCCCGAACCCGAAACCCGAAACCCCAAACCCGAAACCCCAAACCTTAAACCCAAAACCCGAAACCCGATACTTGAAACCCCAAACCCGAAACCTAAAACCCGAAGCCCGAAGCCCAAATCCCAAACCCGAATCCCCCAACCCAAAACCCCCAACCCCAAACCCAAAATCCCCAACCCCAATACCCCGAAACCCCAAACCCCCAACCCCCAACCCCAACCCAAACCAGAAACTTGAAACCTGAAACCCCAAACCCTAAACCCGAAACTTGAAACCCGAAACCAAAAACCAAAAACCCGAAACCCCAAACCACAGACCCCTAACCCCAACCTTAAACTTCACACCCAAAACACGAAAACCGAAACGCCAAACCCCAAACCCTGATCCAGAAACTCCAAACCACAAACTCCAAACCCAAAACCCAAAACCCCCAACCCTAACTCCAACCCCAACCCCCATCCCCAAACCCTAAACCGCAAACCCCAAACATGAAACCCTAAATATCATTTGCTTAAACGGTGTAACAATTGTAAAACGGCTAATGAATTCATAAAAGAGGGTACAATATTGTTTTTTCGGTATGTTCATAAAATTAAAATACATCTTGTTGGGCTTATATTTGTATTATAGTAATGTAGTGAGTTTACATATATAGCTTAGTTTCCTCATAAAGTAAAATTTTTAGCCTTCAAAAATGACACCCATGAGACAAAATAGTTATCTTTTTCGGTCATGTGTTGTTGCGGTGTTGCGGTCTCTCCTTATTTTTGTTTAATATGTTTGGTTTGATATAAGAAAGATGATATTTGTGTCTTCTATATTCGGAATTGATCGCGAGATTTTAGTCACATATATCATAATTGCTCAAGTAAACCTCAATTTTGAAAACTATGTACATGAGTACGAAACTTGAAAATAACTAACTTAAATAATGCACACTTCAATAATGGGTTTAAATTCAAAATAATGTGAATAAAAGTCACATAAGTAGTATAATATACATAAACATTGTGTAAAAGTTATCTAAAATTAATTTTTGCAAAAAATGTATAAAGTTCACAAAAATGGTATGTATATTACAAAAATAGAATAAAGTTTACAAATTTGCATACTTGCAAAAAAGTTGCATTAATATCAGTATCAAGTTATATAATTTACTTAAGTGGTCTACTGCTTATAAAACGGCTAATGAATTCCATAAAAGAGGGTACAGTTTTGGTTTTTTAGTGTGTTAATAAAATTAAAATACATCTTGTTTTTTGGGTATTGATTCTTAATATAACTGACTTTAAATATCCGAGAATATGTTGCTTAAAAATTTACTTAGATCTATTAGGCTTATGTTTGTAAACCCAAAACCCTAAAGCCTAAACCCCAAACCACAAACCCGAAACCTAAACCCGAAACCCGATACCCAAAACCGGATACCCGAAACCCGAAACCCAAAACCAGAAACCACAAACCCAAAACCCCAAACCCGATACCTAAAACCCGAAACTCGAAACCTGCAACCCGAAACCCCAAACTCCCAACCCAAAAGCCCAAACCCGAAACCCGAAACCAGATACCCGAAACACAAAACCCGAAACCTCAAACCTCAAACCCCAAACCCGAAACCCCGAACCCGAAACCCGAAACCCCAAACCCCAAACCCCAAACCCAAAACCCGATACATGAATCCCCAAACCCGAAACCCAAAACCTGAAGCCCGAAGCCCAAAACCCGAATCCCCCAACCCAAAACCCCGAACCCCAAACCCAAAACCCCCAACCCCGAATCCCCAAACCCCCAACCCCCAACCCCAACCCCAAACCCGAAACATGAAACCTGAAACCCGAAACCCCAAACCCCAAACTTGAAACCCGAAACCAAAAACCAAAAACCCGAAACCCCAAACCACTGACCCCTAACCACAACCCTAAACCCCACACCAAAAACCCGAAACCCCAAACGCCAAACCCCAAACCCTAATTCCGAAACCCCAAACCCCAAACCCAAAACCCAAAACCCCCAACCCTAACTCCAACCCCAACCCCCATACCCAAACCTTAAACCCCAATCCCCAAACATGAAACCCTAAATATAATTTGCTTAAATGGTGTAATAATTGTAAAACGGCTAATGAATTCCATAAAAGAGGCTACAATATTTTTTTTCGGTATGTTCATAAAATTAAAATACATCTTGTTTTTTGAGAATTGATTCTTAATATAATTGTCTTTAAACATCCGACAATAGTTTGCTTAAAAATTTACTTATATCTATTGGGCTTATATTTGGATTATAGTAATGTAGCGAGTTTACATATATAGCTTAGTTTCCTCATAAAGTAAAATTTTTAGCCTTCAAAAATGACACCCGTGAGACAAAATAGTTATCTTTTTCAGTCATGTGTTGTTGCGGTGTTGCAGTCTCTCCTTATTTTTGTTTAATATGTTTGGTTTGATATAAGAAAGATGATATTTGTGTCTTCTATATTCGGAATTGATCGAGAGATTTTAGTCACATATATCATAGTTGCTCAAGTAAACCTCAATTTTGAAAACTACGTACATGAGTACGAAACTTGAAAATAACTAACTTAAATAATGCACACTTCAATAATGGGTTTAAATTCTAAATAATGTGGATAAAAGTGACAAAAGTAGTATAGTATACTTAAACATTGTGTAAAAGTTAACCAAAATTAATTTTTGCAAAAAATGTATAAAGTTCACAAAAATGGTATGTATATTACAAAAATAGAATAAAGTTCACCAATTTGCATACTTGCAAAAAAGTTGCATTAATATCAGTATCAAGGTATATAATTTACTTAAACGGTGTACTACTTATAAAACTGCTAATGAATTCCAAAAAAGAGGGTACAGTTTTGGTTTTTTAGTGTGTTAAAAAATTAAAATACATCTTGTTTTTTGAGTATTGATTCTTAATATAACTGACTTTAAACATCCGAGAATAGGTTGTTTAAAAATTTACTTAGATCTATTAGGCTTATGTTTGTAAACCCAAAACCCTAAAGCCTAAACCCCAAACCACAAACCCGAAACCGAAACCCGAAACCCGATACCCAAAACCCGATACCCGATTCCCGAAACCCGAAACCCAAAACCAGAAACCACAAACCCAAAACCCCAAACCCCAAACCCCAAACCCCAAACCTGAAACCCAAACTCGAAACCTCCAACCCGAAACCCCAAACCCCGAACCCAAAAGCCCAAACCCGAAACCCGAAACCCGAAACCCTAAACCTCAAACCCCGAACCCGAAACCCCAAACCCCAAACACGAAACCCCAAATCCCAAACCCGAAACCCAATACATGAAACCCTAAACCCGAAACCCTAAACCCGAAGCATGAAGCCCAAAACCCGAAACCCAAAACTTGAATCCCCCAACCCCAACCCCTAACCCCAAACCCCAATCCCTAAATCTGAAACCAGAAACTCGAAACCCCAAACCCCCAACCCCAAACCCGAAACTTGAAACTTGAAACCCAAAATGCCAAACCCAAAACTTGAAACCCGAAACCCAAAACCAGAAACCCGAAACCCCAAACCCCTGACCCCTAACCCCAACCCTAAACCCCACACCCAAAACCCGAAACCTCAAACGCCAAACCCCAATCTCGAAACCCAAAACCCCAAACCCCAAACCCAAAACCCCCAACCCTAACTCCAACCCCAACCCCCATCCCCAAACCCTAAACCCCAAACCCCAAACACAAAACCCTAAATATAATTTGCTTAAACGGTGTAATAATTATAAAACGGCTAATGAATTCCATAAAAGAGGGTACAATATTGTTTTTTCGGTATGTTCATAAAATTAAAATACATCTTGTTTTTTGATTATTGATTCTTAATATAATTGTCTTTAAACATCCGACAATAGTTTGCTTAAAAATTTACTTATATCTATTGGGCTTATATTTGTATTATAGTAATGTAGTGAGTTTACGTATATAGCTTAGTTTTCTCATAAAGTAAAATTTTTAGCCTTCAAAAATGACACCCGTGAGACGAAATAGTTATCTTTTTCGGTCATGTGTTGTTGCGGTGTTGCAGTCTCTCCTTATTTTTGTTTAATATGTTTGGTTTGAAATAAGAAAGATGATATTTGTGTCTTCTATATTCGGAATTGATCGAGAGATTTTAGTCACATATATCATAATTGCTCAAGTAAACCTCAATTTTGAAAACTAAGTACATGAGTACGAAACTTGAAAATAACTAACTTAAATAATGCACACTTCAATAATGGGTTTAAAATCAAAATAATGTGAATAAAAGTCACAAAAGTAGTATAATATACATAAACATTGTGTAAAAGTTAATAAAAATTAATTTTTGCAAAAAATGTATAAAGTTTATCAAAATGGTATGTATATTACAAAAATAGAATAAAGTTCACAAATTTGCATACTTGCAAAAAAGTTGCATTAATATCAGTATCAAGGTATATAATTTACTTAAACGGTGTACTGCTCATAAAACGGCTAATGACTTCCATAAAAGAGGGTACAGTTTTAGTTTTTTAGTGTGTTCATAAAATTAAAATACATCTTGTTTTTTGAGTATTGATTCTTAATATAACTGACTTTAAACATCCGAGAATAGGTTGCTTAAAAATTTACTTAGATCTATTTGGCTTATGTTTGTAAACCCTAAAGCCTAAACCCCAAACCCCAAACCCGAAACCGAAACCCGATCCCTAAAACCCGATACCCGATACCCGAAACCCGATACCCAAAACCAGAAACCACAAACCCAAAACCCCAAACCGCAAACCCCAAACCTGAAACCCAAAACACGAAACCTCCAACCCGAAACCCCAAACCCCCAACCCGAAACCCGAAACCCGAAACCCGAAACCCGAAACCCGAAACCTGAAACCCGAAACCTGAAACGCAAAACCCGAAACCCCAAACCTGAAACCCGAAACCCGAAACCCTGAACACGAAACCCCAAACCCCAAACACGAAACCCCAAACCCCAAACCCCAAACCTAAAACCCGGAGCATGAAGCCCAAAACCCGAAACCCGAATCCCCCAACCCTCAACCCCCAACCCCTAACCCCAAACCCTAAATCTTAAACCAGAAACTCAAAACCCCAAACCCCAAACCCCCAACCCCAAACCCGAAACTCAAATCCTTAAACTTGAAACCCCAAACCCAAAACTTAAAACCCGAAACCCGAAACCCGAAACCCTAAACCCCTGACCCCTAAACCCCACACCCAAAACCCGAAACCCCAAACCCCAGTCTCGAAACCCAAAACCCCATACCCCAAACCCAAAACCCCCAAACCTAACTCCAACCCCAACCCCCATCACCCTAAACCCCAAACCCCAAACACGAAACCCTAAATATAATTCGCTTAAATGGTCTAATAATTATAAAACAACTAATGAATTCAATAAAAGTGGGTACAATATTGTTTTTCCAGTATGTTCATAAAATTAAAATACATCTTGTTTTTTGAGAATGATTCTTAATATAATTGACTTTAAACATCCGACAATAGTTTGCTTAAAAATTTACTTATATCTATTGGGCTTATATTTGTATTATAGTAATGTAGTGAGTTTACATATATAGCTTAGTTTCCTCATAAGGTAAAATTTTTAGCCTTCAAAAATGACACCCGTGAGACAAAATAGTTAGCTTTTTCGGTCATGTGTTGTTGCGGTGTTGCAGTCTCTCCTTATTTTTGTTTAATATGTTTGGTTTGATATAAGAAAGATGATATTTGTGTCTTCTATATTCGGAATTAATCGAGAGATCTTAGTCACATATATCATAATTGCTCAAGTAAACCTCAATTTTGAAAACTAAGTACATGAGTACGAAACTTGAAAATAACTAACTTAAATAATGCACACTTCAATAATGGGTTTAAATTCAAAACAATGTGAATAAAAGTCACAAAACTAGTATAATATACATAAACATTGTGTAAAAGTTAACTAAAATTAATTTTTGCAAAAAATGTTTAAAGTTCACAAAAATGGTATGTATATTACAAAAATAGAATAAAGTTCACAAATTTGCATACCTGTAAAAAAGTTGCATTAATATCAGTATCAAGGTATACAATTTACTTAAACAGTGTACTGCTTATAAAACGGCTAATGAATTCCATAAAAGAGGGTACAGTTTTGGTTTTTTAGTGTGTTCATAAAATTAAAATACATCTTGTTTTTTGAGTATTGATTCTTAATATTACTGACTTTAAACATCCGAGAATAGGTTGCTTAAAAATTTACTTAGATTTATTAGGCTTATGTTTGTAAACCCAAAACCCTAAAGCCTAAACCCCAAACCCCAAACCCCAAACCGAAACCCGAAACCCGATACCCAAAACCCGATACCCTATACCCGAAACCCGAAACCCAAAACCAGAAACCACAAACCCAAAACCCCAAACCCCAATCCCAAAACCTGAAACCCGAAACTCGAAACCTCCAACCCGAAACCCAAAACCCCCAACCCAAAAGCCCAAACCCGAAACCCTAAAAACTCTAAGCAATTTTATTAAGTAATTCATCATCTATTTTTAATCCAACCATTGAATTTTATTATTGTTTTTTGATTATGAATCTACTGTTCAAGATCTATGTTTTGATATAATAATCTCTTTGATACAGTAACCGGATCTCACCCATTTATTGCAATTCATTTTCTCATTTTTTCCGTTATCCTCTCACTACAAAAACTATTCATCCATCCTTTTCCCCAATTTCATTTCTGCTAATCAAACCTTTGATTATGTAGTTTTGTTTACTGATTTCGTGTCCACCTTACATCAATTCCACCATGAATGAACCAGATCCTATAAACCCTAATTTTGTACCTCCCCCAATTCAGTCGTATGATGTTGTACGTCCCAAGAGGACTACTAGGAATTCAAGTAGTGATGTTAGAGTAGCTTTGAAGGGTTTTAATGTGATTTCTAAGGTGTCTAAGAAGGGTTCTAAGAAGGTTGGTGTTAGGAATAGGAAATTAATGAAAGATATGGATGGTTTAGAGTATGGTGATGATGGTACTGAAGAGATGGAAGCTAATGATGAGGAGTTGGAGGTTAAGGAGGAAGGTACTGAGGTTGAGTTTGAGAGTGGGTCTCAAAGCTTGAAGAAGGTTGTTATGGAGTCTGATACAGGGGTGGGTAGTCAGCGTATGAAGGTTGTAAATGGGAAGAGTACTGATGTGTCTAGGGAAGGTGTTATTGATGTTAGTTCTGAAGCTGGTGTACAAGGTAGTTCTCAAAAGTATGTGGCTATTAACAAGGGTAATGGTATGGTTAATGGTATGGTTAAGAATTTTGAAAACATTGTTAGCAAACCTAGTATTGTTCCTAATGAAATGCCTGTTCCTTTTCATGAAAACCCTGTTCTTAACCCTGGTTTGAACAATGTTGGTAGTACTAGTAATATTGGTAAGGCTCGTTTGAATGATGGGAATTTGGCAAGTAAGAATGGTGAGAATAGTGGGAGGATTTGGCCTAGTTTAAGTGAAGTTGTTAGTAAGGTAAGTGGTAACAATGGTGGTGGTAATGTGATTGGTAAGGATACTAAAATGATAGATAGTGTGAATGGAAAGAAACATGTGTCTTTTATTAATGCTTTTCAGGGTACTATTGGGGGTTTGGGTAATAAATTGTCTGAAATTCCTTTGAGAGTCAATGAGTTTGGTAGAAAAGTGGTTGATATGGATCCGGTAATTGAGGTAGGAAGCAAGAATTGGTGTATGACTTTAGTGGGGTATTTTGTGGGTGTGAATATGAGCTATAGGGAGATATCAGGGCATCTTAGAAGGATGTGGAGGCCATATCATGTTGATGAAATTTTAGTCAATGAGAGTGGTCTTCACTTTATTAAGTTTAAATCTGATGAAGGGATGAATTATGTTCTAGAGAATGGTCCATGGTTAGTGGATGGCAAGCCGTTTTTTGTTCAGAAATGGGAAGCGGGGTTGTGCATGGTGAAGCCTGAGCCTTCTAAAGTTCCTATTTAGGTGAAAATTTACAATGTGCCGTTAGAAGCGTGGAATACTGAGGGTATTTGCAGGATAGCTAGTATTGTTGGAAATCCTATTATCATGGATAGGATTACAGAGTCTATGTGTTTAAGAGCGTATGGGAGAGCGAGTTTTGCTAGAGTGCTTGTGGAGGTGGATGCGTCTAGGGAACTTGCTGAGTCTATAGAGATTTGTTATAGTAAGTTGGGTAAGTCTATGAACTTGAGGGTTGGATATGATTGGAAGCCACCGTTATGTACGCATTGCAAAGTGTTTGGGCATGATTATAAAGCTTGTACGGGTAGGGTATGGACTGAGGAGGAGTTGGCTAAGGAAGTGGCGGAGAAGACGCCCAAGGTTTCTAGTGTAACTGAGAAGAATAAGGAGAAGGAAGTGTGGCATGAAACGAGGAAAGTGGATAAGAATGGTGCTAGTACCAGCAGGCCTGTGGGGGTTCAGAACTATGGTTATAGAGGTGGATATAATAATAGGGGAAGAGGTGGTTTGAATGGTAGAGGAGGAATGTCTCAAAGGCCTAGTTTTAGAGAGGTTCCGGTTAAGAGTAATGGTGAGAAGAAATCTGTTGTTGATGATACGAGTAATGAAAGAAATGTGACTGAAACTGAGAAGAAGAAGAATACTGTTGGAGTTATTGGGGATGGTAAGAATAAGAAAATGGAAAAGGAAGTTATCAAAACAAGTAATAAGTTTGATGCATTGGCAAGTGATAAAATTGAAGTAGGAAGTCATGAGTGGGAGGATATGAAGAAGAAAATTGATATGGCTTGTAAGTTAGATATGAGGATTTCTGATGATGATAGGAATAGATGGACTGAGGATTTGATATTGTTGTGGGAAGAATCTCAGGTTGCGAAGGTTAAAACTACTAAAATTGGGGAACTTAAGGGGAGGATTGCAAAACTACAAAAAGATATAGTTTATGGAAATAGGAATGTTGCGATGATTGCTAAGGAGGAAGCAGAAAAGAAAAGCGTGGAATTAATGAAAGGTAATGATCTTACTAAGAACCAAGCCTTTATACAGGTTTATGATGATATATATAGAGATAAGCTGTCCGAGATTATGCAATGGGTGAAATTAAAACAGATTGCAGAGGTTGATTTATTCTGTTTGAATGAACAAGAATTGACTGATGCAGTCAAGGAAAATTGGACAGAGGAAATGATCCAACATTATGAGTCCATTATGGGTCATAAGGTGGATAAAATGATGCAGGACCAGTTTTATGAAGATTTTATGGATGGTATTAAAGATGAAGTTGCAGCGGAAACCCATGGTACAGCAGATTTCATTACTAAGGATGAGGTTTCAAATGTGGTTGTTGGTGTGGATTCTCAGATGCTAGGTGATATGGCATCTGTCTCATCCCAAGTTTAATATGGTGATTAAAATAGCTTCATGGAATATTCAGGGAATGTGTAATTCCCTGAAGCAAAGTGAAGTCAAGAAATTTTGATATAGTAATAATATTAGTATGTGTGGTATTATAGAAACACAATTAAGGAAGAAGTTTGTGAATAAAGTTTGTGATGAGGATTTTGGTAATTGGGTTTGGGTGTCGAATTCAGTGGATAGTAATAAGGGATGTAGAATAGTTGTCGGGTGGGATCATACTGTTTTTAGCGCCCAACTGATTTTTCAGAGTAGCCAAGTGATGCACTTTCTAGTTAGAAGGTTGTGTGATGATAAATTGATATACGTCTCTTTTGTATACGGGGAGACTAATGTTAAGGATAGGAAGTTGCTTTGGGAGAATCTCCGGGATCACTATAGTTTGGCTGGTAGTTGTCCGTGGGTTTTGCTTGGCGACTTTAATGTTATTCTTGACTATAACGAAAATTCAAATGGTATTGGGGTCAAAAGTTTTGGTGTTCAAGACTTTAGAAATTGTTTAGACTTTTTAGGTATTGAAGATGTCAAGATTACTGGGATATTTTTTACTTGGATCCAAAAACAGAATGATCCTAGTAGTGGTGTCCTTAAAAAGCTTGATAGAGTTATGGCTAATAATATATTTGTGGATGATTATCCTGCTTCCTTTTCTAACTTTCTGCCATTCAATGTTTCCGATCATTCTCCGGCTGTATTGATTATTCCAAAGGTTGAAGGTAAGAAAAATAAAGCGTTTAGATTCATGAATTATTTAACTGAGAAGAAGGGGTTTTTGGATGTTGTTGAGAGTAAGTGGAATGTCCCAGTGGAAGGATATGCTATGTATATTCTTACTAAGAGGTTGAAATTCTTGAAAAAACATATGAGAGATCTTAATAAGAAAAATGGGGATGTTTGTGTTAAGGTTAAGCTGTTAAAAGATGAGTTGGATAGGGTTCAAAGTTCTTTGGGTAATGATCCTTCTAATAGCTTTTTAAGGGAAGAAGAGTCGTTATATGCTGCTGCCTATAAGAGAGCGTTATTAGACGAGGAATTGCTTTTGAAACAGAAGTCTAAGATTCAGTGGTTGAAAGAGGGGGACTTCAACAGTTCGTATTTCCATAATGTGGTGAAGAGTAGAGTTATTAAGAGTAGGATTGAAGATGTTCATGATATGGATGGCAATGTTCTTCATGGTGCTGATATGGTTAACAAGTTTGTTAACCATTTCAAAAGTTTCTTTGGTACCTGTGGTGAAGTTTATCCGATTGAAGAGCCTCACACATTATTCACTAATAAGTTGGATGCTGAGATTGCGGTTGATCTTATCAAACCTGTTTCTGATGAGGAAGTGAAGGCGGCGCTTTTTGACATTGAGGATAATAAAGCTTCAGGTCCAGATGGATATACTTCCAAATTCTTCAAGGCGGCTTGGAAGGTTGTTGGTCATGATACATGTGCTGCTATCAAAGAGTTCTTCAGTAGTGGTAAACTTCTTGGTGAGGTTAATGCTTCCATTATATCTTTAATTCCTAAAGTCGTTGCCCCTAAGTATGTCTCTGATTACAGGCCTATTAGTTGTTGTAATGTGGTTTATAAAACTATTAGTAAAAGCATTACTAATAGGATTAAAGGTGTATTAAGTGAGCTGGTTGGTGAGAACCAAAGTGCGTTTATCCCGGGGAGGCAAATTAGTGATAATGTACTTTTAGCTCAAGAGTTTATGAGGGGATATAATTGGAAGTCTTGGAGTGGGTCTAGTAGGTGTGCCTTTAAAATAGATATACAAAAAGCGTATGATACCGTTAATTGGAAGTTTCTTGAATTCATTTTTAAATGTTTTGGATTCCACCCTGTTATGGTACACTGGATCATGGTGTGTCTAACAACTGCTTCATTCTCTGTTTGTATTAATGGTGAGCCTAACGGATACTTTAAAGCAGGAAGAGGTTTACGACAAGGGGACCTCATTTCCCCGTATCTTTTTACTTTAGTTATGGAGGTGCTAAATCTGATGGTTATGAGACAAATAAGGGCTGAGAATCTTTTTAAATACCATTGGGGGTGTAAAGAATTAAAGATTAGCAGCTTGTGTTTTGCGGATGACTTGTTGATGCTTTTTCATGGTGACCTTATTTCTGCGTCAGTTTTAAGAAGAGGGTTGGATGAATTCTGTCTAAGTTCTGGTTTGCTTCCTAGTTTGGCGAAAAGTGAGGCTTTTTTTGGTAATGTTGCGGAACCTGTGAAAGCTGATATTAGTTTGGTTATGCCGTTTAAGGAAGGAGTCCTGCCTATTAGATATTTGGGTGTACCGTTGGTGTCTAAAAGATTGTCTGCTAATGATTGTAAGTGCATAATTGAAGTGATTAAGAAAAGAATTGGGGACTGGAGAAACAAGGTACTTTCTTTCGCTGGTAGACTACAACTTATTTCTTCTATTCTTAACTCACTTCAACTCTATTGGTCTTCCCTATTCATGTTACCTAAGGAGACTTGTAATGATATTGATAGAATTCTTAAGAAATTTCTGTGGACTAGAGGGGAATCGGTTAGGGGAATGGCGAGTGTTGCGGGGAAAGAGGTGTGTAAACCTAAGAGTCAAGGGGGGTTCGGATTGAGATCTGCTCATCAGTGGAATGTTGCTCCTATGGCCAAACACCTTTGGAACATTGCTAGTAGAAAGAAATCTATATGGGTTAGTTGGGTTAATATTTATTGGTTAAAGGGTGGAAATATTTGGGATCCGGAGATATATAGGGGTTATTCATGGAGTTGGAATAGTTTATTGGATCTTAGAGACAAAGTTAAGAGTTTTGTGTATGTTAAAGTTGGTAATGGGAGGGATTGTAACTTATGGTTTGATAAGTGGCATCATTCTGGTCCGCTTATTAGATTTATTAATTATAGTATTATTGTTGAAGCTAATTTGAGTTTAAAAGCTAAAGTTAGGGATATGGTGAAGGATAATGAATGGGATTGGCCTATTGATTGGAGTGATAGGTTTAGTGAAGTTACTAATGTTCCGGTTCCTAAGTTGATTAATGAGTTGGATGATAAAACCATTTGGGTTGATAAAAATGGAAATGATAGAGAATTTTCTGTTAAAGAGGTATGGAAAGCTGTTAGAGAGGATGGCCCAAAAGTGATGTGGTATAGACATGTTTGGTATTCACAATGTATCCCAAGGCACGCGTTTATTCTTTGGGTTGCTATTAAGGGCAGGTTGAAAACTCTTGATAGAATTTCTAAGTGGATGGATGTTCAGAGTATGGTGTGTCATCTATGTAATCATGAACTGGAATCTCACAGTCATCTATTCTTCTCGTGCCCATTTTCGAAGATACTTTGGGAAAAGTGTAAGTTTATGGCTAAACTTGAGGATATCTCAAATGATTGGGCTAGTATTATTTCTTTCATCTCTAATAAACCTGCTACTAATTCTATCTGGAGTGTGATCCAGAGATTAGTATTGGGTTCTTGTGTTTATTTTGTTTGGCAGGAAAGAAACTTCAGATGTTTCAGGAAGGAGTTTAGAGATGTGGATAGTTTACTCAATACTATGGTTGGGACTGTGAGATTAAAGCTGGGTCTTAATATTAGGTATTCTCCTAACTCCATTGAAGCTGCTAATATTTGGGATTTAAAGATTATTAAAGATGAATACTATAGAAGAATGGTGGAAGAGATCTTGAAGAATAATTATGATAAGGATTAGTGCTATGGATGGTGCTTGGGTTAACTGGTTTCATGCTGGAACGGGTTTTTAGGAGTGTAACAGGGTATGGAATTTGTGGGAGATTGATGGTATATTTGGGAAGGTTTGGGAGAATGTTTTACTCTTTTTGTCCTTATTAATGGTTTTACCCTTTGGGTTTTACATTATAAGGTTTTTAAAGAGGAAAATTCTTCTAAACAGCTTTTCTGGCACTTCCTTGATTATATGTTGATTGATGTATCTGGTCTCTTTGATGGTTTTTCTGGATTGCTGGAGGTTTCTATTTGGGCTGATGATGGATGGGATTTGTTATTTTGAATGGCATGGATTGTTTTCTTTATTGCTTTGATGGGTGATGAGTTGTTGATTTCTGTTAGCTTATGTATATTGTGCTGGTTTGGAGGTCCTTGGTTGGTCCCTTGGATTTCTGATGTTGCAGAAGTATACTTGAGTTTCCAGTTTGAATTTGACTCATTTCTTTCATCTTGCTCTCTAGTTATTTGTATGAGATTATTGATTCTAGTGATTGTTACTTATGTTTTTGTATTTGAGCTAGGGATAGCTAGGGATGTGTCCTAGTCTTTTATTTACACTTAGCACTTGTTGTCTTGTATTGCCGTTTGGCTTCCTTTACTTAATAAAATTTGCCTTTAAGTAAAAAAAAAAAGAATAAAGTTCACAAATTTGCATACCTGTAAAAAAGTTGCATTAATATCAGTATCAAGGTATACAATTTACTTAAACAGTGTACTGCTTATAAAACGGCTAATGAATTCCATAAAAGAGGGTACAGTTTTGGTTTTTTAGTTTGTTCATAAAATTAAAATACATCTTGTTTTTTTAGTATTGATTTTTAATATTACTGACTTTAAACATCCGAGAATAGGTTGCTTAAAAATTTACTAAGATTTATTAGGCTTATGTTTGTAAACCCAAAACCCTAAAGCCTAAACCCCAAACCCCAAACCCCAAACCGAAACCCCAAACCCGATACCCAAAACCCGATACCCTATACCCGAAACCCGAAACCCGAAACCCAAAACCAGAAACCACAAACCCAAAACCCCAAACCCCAAACCCCAAACCCAAAACCTGAAACCCGAAACTCGAAACCTCCAACCCGAAACCCAAAACCCCCAACCCAAAAGCCCAAACCCGAAACCCGAAACCCGATACCCGAAACCCGAAACCCCAAACCTCAAACCCCAACCCCGAAACCCCGAACCCGAAACCCCAAACCCCAAACCCCAAACCCCAAACCCCAAACCCCAAACCCCAAACCCAAAACCCGAAACCCGATACATGAAACCCCAAACCCGAAACCTAAAACCCGAAGCCCGAAGACCAAATCTTGAAACCTGAATCCCCCAACCCAAAACCCCCAACCCCAAACCCAAAACCCCCAACCCCAAAACCCCGAAACCTCAAACCCCAAACCCCCAACCCCCAACCCCAACCCAAACCCGAAACTTGAAACCTGAAACCCCAAACCCCAAACCCCAAACTTGAAACCCGAAACCAAAAACCAAAACCCGAAACCCCAAACCACTGACCCCTAACCCCAACCCTAAACCCCACACCCAAAACCCGAAACCCCAAACGCCAAACCCCAAACCCTAATCCCGAAACCCCAAACCCCAAACCCAAAACCCCCAACCCTAACTCCAACCCCAACCCACATCCCCAAACCCTAAACCCCAAACATGAAACCCTAAATATAATTTGCTTAAACGGTGTAACAATTGTAAAACGGCTAATGAATTCCATAAAAGAGGGTACAATATTGTTTTTTAGGTATATTCATAAAATTAAAGTACATCTTGTTTTTTAAGAATTGATTCTTAATATAATTGTCTTTAAACATCCGACAATAGTTTGCTTAAAAATTTAATTATATCTATTGGGCTTATATTTGTATTATAGTAATGTAGTGAGTTTACATATATAGCTTAGTTTCCTCATAAAGTAAAATTTTTAGCCTTCAAAAATGACACCCGTGAGACAAAATAGTTATCTTTTTCGGTCATGTGTTGTTGCGGTGTTGCAGTCTCTCCTTATTTTTGTTTAATATGTTTGGTTTGATATAAGAAAGATGATATTTGTGTCTTCTATATTCGGAATTGATCGAGAGATATTAGTCACATATATCATAATTGCTCAAGTAAACCTCAATTTTGAAAACTAAGTACATGAGTACGAAACTTGAAAATAACTAACTTAAATAATGCACACTTCAATAATGGGTTTAAATTCAAAATAATGTGAATAAAAGTCACAAAAGTAGTATAATATACATAAACATTGTGTAAAAGTTAACCAAAATTAATTTTTGCAAAAAATGTATAAAGTTCACAAAAATGGTATGTATATTACAAAAATAGAATAAAGTTCACAAATTTGCATACTTGCAAAAAAGTTGCATTAATATCAGTATCAAGTTATATAATTTACTTAAACGGTGTACTGCTTATAAAACGGCTAATGAATTCCATAAAAGAGGGTACAGTTTTGGTTTTTTAGTGTGTTCATAAAATTAAAATACATATTGTTTTTTGAGTATTGATTCTTAATATAACTGACTTTAAACATCTGAGAATAGGTTGCTTAAAAATTTACTTAGATCTATTAGGCTTATGTTTGTAAACCCAAAACCCTAAAGCCTAAACCCCAAACCACAAACCCGAAACCGAAACCCGAAACCCGATACCCAGAACCGGATACCCGAAACCCGAAACCCAAAACCAGAAACCACAAACCTAAAACCCCAAACCCCAAACCCGAAACCTGAAACCCGAAACTCGAAACCTCCAACCCGTAACCCCAAACCCCCAACCCAAAAGCCCAAACCCGAAACCCGAAACCCGATACCCGAAACCCGAAACACAAAACCCGAAACCCCAAACCTCAAACCCCAACCCCGAAACTCCGAACCCGAAACCCCAAACCCCAAACCCCAAACCCAAAACCCGAAACCCGATACATGAAACCCCAAACCCGAAACCTAAAACCCGAAGCCCGAAGCCCAAATCTTGAAACCTGAATCCCCCAACCCAAAACCCCCAACCCCAAACCCAAAACCCCCAACCCCAAAACCCCGAAACCTCAAACCCCAAACCCCCAACCCCCAACCCCAACCCAAACCCGAAACTTGAAACCTTAAACCCCAAACCCCAAACTTGAAACCCGAAACCAAAAACCAAAAACCCGAAACCCCAAACCACTGACCCCTAACCCCAACCCTAAACCCCACACCCAAAACCCGAAAACCCAAACGCCAAACCCCAAACCCTAATCCCGAAACCCGAAACCCCAAACCCAAAACCCAAAACCCCCAACCCTAACTCCAACCCCAACCCACATCCCCAAACCCTAAACCCCAAACATGAAACCCTAAATATAATTTGCTTAAACGGTGTAACAATTCTAAAACGGCTAATGAATTCCATAAAAGAGGGTACAATATTGTTTTTTAGGTATGTTCATAAAATTAAAGTACATCTTGTTTTTTGAGAATTGATTCTTAATATAATTGTCTTTAAACATCCGACAATAGTTTGCTTAAAAATTTAATTATATCTATTGGGCTTATATTTGTATTATAGTAATGTAGTGAGTTTACATATATAGCTTAGTTTCCTCATAAAGTAAAATTTTTAGCCTTCAAAAATGACACCCGTGAGACAAAATAGTTATCTTTTTCGGTCATGTGTTGTTGCGGTGTTGCAGTCTCTCCTTATTTTTGTTTAATATGTTTGGTTTGATATAAGAAAGATGATATTTGTGTCTTCTATATTCGGAATTGATCGAGAGATATTAGTCACATATATCATAATTGCTCAAGTAAACCTCAATTTTGAAAACTAAGTACATGAGTACGAAACTTGAAAATAACTAACTTAAATAATGCACACTTCAATAATGGGTTTAAATTCAAAATAATGTGAATAAAAGTCACAAAAGTAGTATAATATACATAAACATTGTGTAAAAGTTAACAAAAATTAATTTTTGCAAAAAATGTATAAAGTTCACAAAAATGGTATGTATATTACAAAAATAGAATAAAGTTCACAAATTTGCATACTTGCAAAAAAGTTGCATTAATATCAGTATCAAGTTATATAATTTACTTAAACGGTGTACTACTTATAAAACGGCTAATGAATTCCATAAAAGAGGGTACAGTTTTGGTTTTTTAGTGTGTTCATAAAATTAAACTACATATTGTTTTTTGAGTATTGATTCTTAATATAACTGACTTTAAACATCCGAGAATAGGTTGCTTAAAAATTTACTTAGATCTATTAGGCTTATGTTTGTAAACCCAAAACCCTAAAGCCTAAACCCCAAACCACAAACCCGAAACCGAAACCCGAAACCCGATACCCAAAACCGAATACCCGAAACCCAAAATCAGAAACCACAAACCCAAAACCCCAAACCCCAAACCTGAAACCCGAAACCCGAAACTCGAAACCTCCAACCCGTAACCCCAAACCCCCAACCCAAAAGCCCAAACCCGAAACCCGAAACCCGAAACCCGATACCCGAAACCCGAAACACAAAACCCGAAACCCCAAACCTCAAACCCCAACCCCGAAACTCCGAACCCGAAACCCGAAACCCCAAACCCCAAACCCCAAACCCCAAACCAAAAACCCGAAACCCGATACATGAAACCCCAAACCCGAAACCTAAAACCCGAAGCCCGAAGCCCAAATCTTGAAACCTAAATCCCCCAACCCAAAACCCCCAACCCCAAACCCAAAACCCCCAACCCCAAAACCCCGAAACCTCAAACCCCAAACCCCCAACCCCCAACCCCAACCCAAACCCGAAACTTGAAACCTGAAACCCCAAACCCCAAACCCCAAACTTGAAACCCGAAACCAAAAACCAAAAACCCGAAACCCCAAACCACTGACCCCTAACCCCAACCCTAAACCCCACACCCAAAACCCGAAAACCCAAACGCCAAACCCCAAACCCTAATCCCGAAACCCCAAACCCCAAACCCAAAACCCAAAACCCCCAACCCTAACTCCAACCCCAACTCACATCCCCAAACCCTAAACCCCAAACATGAAACCCTAAATA
Organism: Artemisia argyi; assembly: GCA_030686995.1. NCBI lineage: Eukaryota > Viridiplantae > Streptophyta > Magnoliopsida > Asterales > Asteraceae > Artemisia > Artemisia argyi. Next base: position 143,860 of record CM060702.1, read on the forward strand.
TAATTTGCTTAAACGGTGTAACAATTCTAAAACGGCTAATGAATTCCATAAAAGAGGGTACAATATTGTTTTTTAGGTATGTTCATAAAATTAAAGTACATCTTGTTTTTTGAGAATTGATTCTTAATATAATTGTCTTTAAACATCCGACAATAGTTTGCTTAAAAATTTAATTATATCTATTGGGCTTATATTTGTATTATAGTAATGTAGTGAGTTTACATATATAGCTTAGTTTCCTCATAAAGTAAAATTTTTAGCCTTCAAAAATGACACCCGTGAGACAAAATAGTTATCTTTTTCGGTCATGTGTTGTTGCGGTGTTGCAGTCTCTCCTTATTTTTGTTTAATATGTTTGGTTTGATATAAGAAAGATGATATTTGTGTCTTCTATATTCGGAATTGATCGAGAGATATTAGTCACATATATCATAATTGCTCAAGTAAACCTCAATTTTGAAAACTAAGTACACGAGTACGAAACTTGAAAATAACTAACTTAAATAATGCACACTTCAATAATGGGTTTAAATTCAAAATAATGTGAATAAAAGTCACAAAAGTAGTATCTATCTATACTAATAAACCAGTAAAGTTTACAAGCCCCTTAAAGCACACATTGTAATTAATACGCTGATGTGTCTCGAATCTAATTGGTCGATGATTTAATGCGTACAAGTAGTCTATGCATCCTCTTTCACTCCAACTCATATTAATAAACGAAAATATTTTACAACCTCATTCACTCTCCTCATTAAACCCAGTAAATGAAAGTATCAATTCAAATAATCTTCCAAAAATACCTCACATAATATCACGGATTCAAAAAACCTATACACAAAAATTCTTTGATACTCATCACAATATTCTTTATCTCAAAATTTGCTCCATTTTCTTTCATCCCTAATATCTAAATATGTTATCAATGAAACTCTATTCCAAGCGGCTGGATCTACTACTCAATTACAGGTTTGTTTTTATCATTTTCGTTTCAATGTTTGTATTTGGGTCTCAAGTTGGTCCGTTTTGGTGCTTTTGATTTGTGAAATTCAACTTTCTGGTGTTATTTATTTTGTTTTCGATTAAACTATAAGATTTTTTCCATTGATTATGTTCAAATTTAATTGTGTTTTACCATGACCCTAGAAAAGAATTGGGAAATCACGTTCATGAATTACATTTTGTTTTCGTTTTAACTTTGTATAAGCTTTTTTGAAGATAGGCACCATATTGTGATTTTGTTGTTTTAGTTTATGCGTACCAAGTGTTTGTGAAAATGTCTATGTGAATTAAAAGGTTAAAATGGTGTTAATGATTATTTTCTGCTTTGGTTTTTAGAAAAAGATTTTAGGGATTTTGTGTTTGTTTGTATCAAGTCGATCAATATACTGTTGCTTTTAAGAAAAATTGTAGAAATTTTGATCATGTCCTTGAACCAGGTTGTCATTATGTGTCATGGGTTTTCTGTAGATGGAGACTCGCTTTTGATGCAAAATGTACCAAGGAAAGCACAACATGGTAATGAGCAGGTGAAACAGAGAATCTTATACTTTTGGTTTATGAATAAGCATGAGTACAATGCTGCATTTTAGATATTTTATAACCACTTTTGATAGTGTAATTATGAAGCACCGTTGCAGGTAGTCGTTATTGATGGAATAGAACACCATGCCTCAAGCACCAATTCAGGTAGTAGAATTCAGGTTAAACTTTTTGATCATTTGTTCATCAGTTTTGCACATGGTTTATGCATAAAGCTTTAGTATCATAATATATATTAAAGAAATCATTCTATAGCTCATCAATATGATATTAAAACTTCACATCGGAATTTACTTGATTACCTCATAAGAACTTTTTTTGGCCAATAGCACGGGTATATAGGCTCACAGTATGATGAGTTTGGCCAATATCATTTGTATGTTTATTAGTCAAATAACCAAGAAGAAATCACATAACTCATTGATACAAAAGATGGATATTTAAAGGTACAATTCATTTTATTTTAAAGTAACATGCTATTAATAAATTTGTATAGACCGTTGAATTGTATCGATGGTAACTACTTTTAGGTCCTATATAAATTTCTTATCGAAAGTTCATATAGCGGCTGTTTTGGATTAGCTATTAGAATGAATACATTCATAGGTTGTTTGGGATCGCTTATAAATTGCTTTCAGGGATAGCTTATTAGATTGCTTTGAGATCGCTTATTGAAACTGCTAATAGTGGTTGTATGGGATTGCTTATTAGAATAACTACTCATAAAGATGTTTGGATTGCTTATTGAATAATGATTATAGAGGTTGATTGGGTTTACAGGACTGGATGCAGCCGAGTATAAAGAGTTTCCTGCAATACCTTTTAATTATCGACAGGTAAGTAAGGCTTATTTTCATTTATCCAGTTATTAACTAGATAATAAGTTTAAGTTAGTTGCAAATGGCCATTTTGCAAATAATCTTCAAAGGGTTTGTGGCACGTAATACTAAACTACTTTGTACATCAGAGTGTTTTGAAGCTAAAAGCCCCTTATAACCGGGTTTTAGGAATGATTCCAAACTCACCTCTGTTTACAAACTTTGAACCTCTTTAAAACCTATTTCGATTGAAATCGTCTTTGTTATTGTTTATAACTAAATAGTTTAATGTTGCATCCTTAAAAATAAGTTGCTATTATTTATAACTAAATAATTTTAAGTACGGGTCCATATTGGTCAATTCTTTAGAAATAAGAATTGGAAGTTCTTGATCTAGGGAGCCATATTATTTATGTAGGGGTTAAACATCTATAGAGTGTTGTAAGTTAAAACTTTAGTAGACCGTCTGTCTATATGTCTTTCAAACTGAGTTTCAAGCTCTTCATGGAGAATATAAGTGACGTCAATGGCTTAATTCCAGGTAGGAAGCCTGTGTCAGAAATGGTGGATGATTGGAAAAGAAAAGCCCTTGAGGATCGGTCTGCATATTGGGAAGTTTTTGAAATGACCAAAAACCTCTCAAAGTATATCTACTTTTCAATGTATTTTCTTTGTCTCACAATAGTTGCAATCTTACTTATTCATTTTTTGTTTCTTATTCCAAGGCTAAACGAGAGGAACCTAAAATCACTACTTGGGAGAACCTGCACATAGCAAAAGCAGAAGCTTCTATTCAGAAAGTTGAGGTTCATTTTACTTTTCTTGACATGGCAATTTCACTTATCATGTATAAATCGGTCAATTTTGACATGAGGTATGTTTTTTAGATGAAACTGGAAAAGAAGAGATCATCCTCAATGGATAAGATTATCAATAAACTACGATCAGCTTAGAAGAAGGCTCAAGATACTATACCAGGGTTCAATGGTGGCGGTATGTTTCTACACTTTAAGAGATTGACTTTCGAGTACTCTTTTTTCTTCTATGATACTCGAAGTTTTTTATAATCAGATAACCAGTTGATTAGAATTTTAACAATGTCTGAATCTTCAAGTAAGTCATAACAGACGTATATTGGCTAAAGGGACATCTTTATATGTTGTTGAGCAATTTAAGCTGAAATCATATCTTTTATATCAATTTCTTCTATATAATATTTTTAAAGAGTAAAGTAAAAAAATTAGGACTAAATAATCATTGTTTTACAACTACTATGGAGTTGATTATCCATAACTTATGTTTGACCCATAAAACATGCAAATATGCATGACGGTCTAGCCTGGATGTTATATTAGGGCCGAAACCACTGGACTAATGCCTATGATTGACGAGGTATTGCAATCTTTTTGTTATGAGTGCAGCGACGAAGCCGATAACTCTTTTACACGCCAAAACGGTTAATTTTTCTAGATGTCAAAACTGGCTGGGTTTGGATTGTTCTGATGTTCCTTTTTCCTTTTTTTTACAAAATGTTTAAACAGTTGTTATAACTTTTTAGGTTATAACGCTTTAGGGTTGTATGCCTGAAATTTTGTGAAAGCAACTTTCGCAAAAAAATACTACGTAGCTGATTGTTATAATGTTATGTTCTCACTATTTTGGCTCTTATTTTCTTTAATAGGCCACCCATGGGTTCTTCAAACACCCCTGACAAAAACTAAACACCCCTTTACAGCAGCCAAACAATCTATTTCTACATCATCCAAACACCTTCTAAAAAGCAACCAAAACATCCCTTTACAGTTGAACCAAACACCCCTTTACAGCAGCCATCCAACAAATTTGCAGCAACAAACTCCCCCTTACAGCAGCATCCAAATACCTCTTTACAGCAGCAAGCATCCAAACACCGTTTACTGCAATGAGAACACCCCTTGACAGTAGCATCCAAACACTTCTAACTTATAATTCATGTACACATAGGTCGTCTATATAGGCCTGTGTTTTTAGCTTCCGGTATTATATTCCCATTGGTTTTCAGCCACAGGTACCAAAAAAAAAATAATAATAAAATAAAAACTTTAAAAAATATGTTATCTTATAATCAAATTTAGCTAATTATAAAGGTGTCGACGCCGGCAAATTCACAAGGGGTGTTTTGGTTGCTGATGTGTATGTTCAATTTGTTGGTTTGTAAAGTCCCCCAACGAGGCAAAAGACTCCTCAAAGCCGGCGAATTCACAAGTGAGTTGTTTCCTTTTTTTAGGCTGCAATATCATCATCTAAGAGATAACGTAAAAGCTAATTAAATGTTACATTACACTAACCTACCCAATTTATATGCTATACTTGGTAGTAAGCTTTGTACATGAGTTGCTAACGAAGCGCGATCCTATAAATGGGTCATAATATACGTGTGTTGTAATGCTAATGTCGATTTGGAGCTTACTAATTGGAAAATGCAGGCCCTTGGTAATGTACGTAGGAGCTCGAATAATTACAAGATGCATTATCAGTACTGCGCGAGTCATCAGCAACAATAAAGGAAAATTTGCAAAATTTGCGTTGATTAAACCCACAAAGTGTCCACACGAATCAAACAGAGTAATTTCTGAAGAGGTTTGTTTCTTTTAGATATCTTTTAGATTTTAAATTTTTCTGAATGATTTTTCAAGATATAATATTTGCACCAAGTCTATTATTTCCTCATATTTTTTTAGCTAGGAGGGCTTCTGAAGTTCTAGGAGTTATGGATGCCATGCGAGTTAAACCAAACAGCAGCTTTGAGTTGGCTAGAACGATTGATAATGCAGGCTACGGCCGTGAGCGATTTGAATGTTGTGTCACTTGGTTTAATCTGATGAATTGTACAAGGTAGAATTGCTTCAAGAAGGACGTGTTAATGAGCAGATAGAATTGCTTCAAGCAAAACTTAAGAACATCGCTATTAGAGAACTTGGAATGGGCTCTCGTGCAAATGGACAAGTACAAAACAGGAGGAGAAATATATAGGTATGTTTGTGATATGTTCACATAATAGTTTACATTTAGAACCCATAATACTTGGCTATTTTAATGAGTTATCGTATTTTTTCAGAAGATACTCCCCTTTTCAATAGTTAGTAGTTTGCAATTAAAATGCAAATTAGAATGATGGTTTTTACGGTTATTCATTTACATTTCCACATAGGTTAACCTTTTTAATGTAGATGTTTTTATGCTGATATATTTTCCCCATGCAGGTTCTTATTGACTGCAGGAATAATAAGAAGCTTTTGGGTCATTTATAAAATAATAAATGATGTTTTTATGACTCGTGTATACAAAATTGCTATTAGGTATCACAAATATGTCATCTGCTACCAACCCCATTCCGACCCATTACCAACCACCTAATGTGTCCAATTTTTCACGTATAATCTGGTCATACATACCTTTAAGTACTTCTGTGGCATATGGAAAGCTACGCATGAAGTAGTTTCGTGTATGTGAGGAAGCCTAGAAGTTTCATGCTCCAAAATCCACCTCACCAAGTAAGTCGTTTTTATTTTTTATTTTATTTTATTTTTTCCCTGTTGTTATGCTGATATTAGTTTAACTGAAGTTAGATAATATATGTCGAAATTTTGATTATATAATCAAGTTAAGGGCTTAAGGCGTGTTGAGTTGAGTAGAACTTAGAAAAAATATCGACTATATTAGTAGTATAGGTTATTGATAATAGAGTTTTCATTTTAGTATTCATAGTCGTGTTGAGTTGAGTAGAACTTGAATTGAACATTAAGATAATGGCTCGAGTAGTTGTTTTTTTTTAATTAAAGTCGAACTGAGTTTGAAGCTTTGTTTGAACTTTGATGTTACTGCAGTCCATTTTGTTAAAACTGATTATTGCATATTACATAATTTTCCATGGAAGAGATCACTTTTGTTCAAGAAACCTCGTGTTACGTATTTCGAATGATACGGATATTGCTACTGATGCTTGAGGAGGTTTATAGAGGAGAAGTTAAGGTGCTGATTAGGTTTATTTTATTTTATTTATTTATTTTTTTTTTTCACTTAGGATCAATATAGATGGTGATATGAAAGGGCTTTTGGAACAAGGTAGCTATGAGTTGTTGATTCTGTGTGATGAAATGCTAATGTATACACTGAGGTTATACGGATAATGCTATGTAAGTGTAGACACAAATTGATTGGTTTTACTTAATCAATTCATGTGACAAAATTCACAAAAAGGTTGGTTACCGACGCTACTAAATAATTTATCTAATTCTGTAGCAAGGTTGTGCTCGAATAACATTCATATCTCCGTGACTGGCGCGAGTGGTGGATACACATAGTATAAGATGGGCCGTAGATATGTTCGAACGGTCATTAGTGGTGGTGGGTGTCGTGCCCGTAACCCGAGTTGTTCTCCGGGACCCGGTGCCAATCGGGTTAGATAGTCAAGGTCAAAACACAGTTTTGTGAAACTACTTATTTTATTTTATTTTACTTTTTTTACTTTTTTATTATTTTTTTTACAGGTTAATATGAACGTGAATGTATTCTTTGGACTATACATATATTGCATATGAATGTGAATGTATTCATATGTGTTTTGTTATATCTTAAAAGGTTTATGAAAGCATTTCTATTGTGAAGTCAACTAATGTGTTAGCTACTTACCTTTTTATGTCTGTGTCTATAAATATTCCTATATGTATTAAGAACTAGAAAATGTAGACACATTATGATAGTTATTTTTATTCGCTATGATTAGGATTTAGCTTGTGTTAACGATGACGATGGGACACCTCCAAAACCATTGAAAAGTACTGAAAGTTGTCCTCTCGAAAAGTGTTTTAACTTGGAATCGTGGTTTGAGGTAGGTACCAGTGGATGGAGAATCTAACACCAACAAAAATTTACTTGACCCAAAAGTCATAGACCCAAACGTCAAAAAGGATTGAATGAATGCGACTAGAACCTTTGTTTGTTAGTATCTGTTATATAACAACTTATTCTAAATTATCTATTCACTTGGGTTATTTTCCAACATCTTATTGCGCAATACACAATATCATGTTTACTTTTTATCTCTTTTAAAAACACACGTGGAATGAAAATAAAACTTTTACGCATAAGCCTACCCGAAACACCCCTTTGCTAATGCTCAAGACATGCCATTTCCATGGTCAAAAGCAAAAGGGGTTTGAATGATGTTATTTGTAAGGAAGATGATAATATCTCAAAAAGTAATACAAACGGATGTCTTACTGGACTTTGACTTTCATGTTTTCTTAGAATTGCCAAATTCTAAGGCTCTGACACCTGAGTCATATACATATATATCCAAATAGTAAGTTCATGAAGTTGGGTAAAATAATTATTTTTAGCTACAGTTGGAATTGGTCACATATGGATGACACGGGTAGAAACCATCTTTTAATTTATTTATTTATTTTAATGTTTACAACTTCATATATGGTTATATTTGAAAAAGTTGGATTATTATCGTGAGAAAACAACATCTTGGGTTCATTTCATTTTCTAGAACAATAACCAAGAGACAAGGTCAATCACTTTCAAAAGTTGGTTTCTACCTGCCATGTCATGTTTTCACACACGGACAACTATACTGCTGTTTCAAGAGTCAAAAGCAAAAGAGGCTTGAAGGTTGTCGATGCGGATGATAATATCTTGAAAACTACTACAAACGTTGTCTACAATAAGTACTTCAACGTTTATGATCAATATTCAAGATGTATGTACAATATAGAAATGACATGTTTTATAACATTATTTTTACTTTACATGTACTCTTATTAACAATTTTCTTATACTTTTTTTTTAATAAATCTTCTTAGGTGTTCACGGAATGAATACTGGCTACTCAAGTGTTTGACATTCACTACGTACCTTTGGTCTTCAAGATTATCAAAGGTGGAAAAGACGATATATGCACATTTATTATCTTAATAGTTACAAAACAAATTGTTTATCATATTATTGACATATTAGTTATTATTCCTTTCGGTAAATGATGATACATATTTACGTTCATTGTTGTTTGTTAATTTATTAGTACACGTATCTCCTTAATATACGATGCTTCTGACCCGATAACATCCATTGTAGATTTTACCTATCCAAACATTTTGAATCACATAGATGATCCGTCGTATTTTCAAGAAAAGGCCATTGCTCCAACCAATGAAGTGGTCGACAATATAAATGATCATTTGCTTACGACATTTCCAGGTGAGGAAATGGTTTACCTTAGTTTCCATAGTATTGATAAAACTGATCATGAGACATCAATCGATAAATCTGTTTTCTCAACAAATTTTATCAATGGACTAAAGTTCTCAGGTGTTCCAAACCTTAGGCTGGTATTAAAAGTTGGTGTCCCCATAATGTTGCTGAGGAATATTTATCAATCTAATGGATTGTGTAACGGGACACGACTTCAAGTTTTACGAATAAAGTACTTCTATTCAAGCACAAATTAATAGGACACATTTTGGAAATAAGGTTACCATACCACGATTGAGAATTACTCCATCTGATAAACATTTACCTCTAAAGATCGTGAGGAAACCATATCCCATTTCGGTATCATCCACCATGACAATAAACAAGAACCAAGGGAAATCGCTTTCAAAAGTCGGATTGTATATGCCACGTCTTGGTTTCACACATGGACAACTATATGTGGCTCTTTTACGTGTCAAAAGGAAATTTTTTTTAAGGTTGTTGTTTCGAATGCGGATGGTAACCTATCAAAAAAAATTTGAAGGTTGTTGTTTTAGATGCGGATGATAAATAAAGAAGTTCTTCAAGGTCAATGATCAAACAGTCAATAGGTATGTATAGTATACATATTACATGTTTTGTGGCATTTTTCTTTTTTACACTTATTATAAATCGCAAACTTCTTTTACTTACATATTTTTAAAACTTATTAGGTGTTCACGTAATGGACTTTTTGTTGAAGTGTTAAAATGGTCACTACATACATTTGCTTCTGAAGACAAACATATTGGAGACTACGAGACAACTAATGTTTATTACACAAATATTTACAAGCATTATATTTTATACTATTAGTTCATAGCTTATTATTCTGTTATAAGAAAATTTCATAACATTTACGTTCGTTGTTATTTCTTACTTATTCACGTAGTTACATTTTTTAATCAAAAACCCTATAAAATCCCGTGGATTCCACGGGTCTATAAGCTAGTAATATACATAAACATTGTGTAAAAGTTAACAAAAATTAATTTTTGCAAAAAATGTATAAAGTTCACAAAAATGGTATGTGTATTACAAAAATAGAATAAAGTTTACTTTCTCTCTCTAAAAAAACCCAAAAAACTCTAAGCAATTTTATTAAGTAATTCTTCAACTATTTTTAATCCAACCATTGAATTTTATTATTGTTTTTTGATTATGAATCTACTGTTCAAGATCTATGTTTTGATATAATAATCCCCTTGATACAGTAACTAGATCTCACTTTTATTGTATTTCATTTTTTTGTTATTTCGTTACTCACATATCACAAAAACTATTCATCCATCCTTTTCCCCAATTTCATTTCTGCTAATCAAACCTTTGATTATGTAGTTTCGTTTACTGATTTCGTGTCCACCTTACATCAATTCCACCATGAATGAACCAGATCCCAAAAACCCTAATCTCGTACCTCCCCCAATTCAGTTGAATGATGTTGTACGTCCCAAAAGGACTACGAGGAATTCTATTAGTGATGTTAAAATAGCTATGAAGGGTTTTAATGTGATTTCAAAGGTGTCTAAGAAGGGTTCTAAGAAGGGTAGTGCTAGGAATAGGAAGTTAATGAAAGATATGGATGGTTTAGAGTATGGTGATGATGGTACTGAAGAGATGGAAGCTAATGATGAGGAGTTGAAGGTTAAGGAGGAAGGTACTGAGGTTGAGTTTGAGAGTGGGTCTCAAAGCTTGAAGAAGGTTATTATGGAGTCTGTTACAGGGGTGGGTAGTCAGGGTATGAAGGTTGTTAATGGGCAGGGTAATGATGGGTCTAAGGGAAGTGATATTGGTCTTAGTTCTGTGGCTGGTGTACAAGGTAGTTCTCAAAAGTATGTGGCTATTAACAAGGGTAATGGTATGGTTAATGGTATGGTTAAGAATTTTGAAAACATTGTTAGCAAACCTAGTAATGTTCCTAATGAAATGCCTGTTCCTTTTCATGAAAACCCTGTACTTAACCCTCGTTTGAACAATGTTGGTACCACTAGTAATGTTGGCAAAACTGTTGTGAATGATGGGAATTTGACTAGTAAGAGTGGTGAGAATAGTGGGAGTAAATGGCCTAGTTTAAGTGAAGTTGCTGGTAAACAGAGTGGTAGCAATGGTGGTGGTAATGTGATTGGTAAGGATACTGATATGATAGATAGTGTGAATGGAAAGAAACATGTGTCTTTTATTAATGCTTTTCAGGGTACTATTGGGGGTTTGGGAAATAAATTGTCTGAAATTCCTTTAAGAGTCAATGAGTTTGGTAGAAAAGTGGTTGATATGGATCCGGTAATTGAGATAGGAAGCAAGAATTGGTGTATGACTTTAGTGGGGTATTTTGTGGGTGTGAATATGAGCTATAGGGAGATATCAGGGCATCTTAGAAGGATGTGGAGGCCATATCATGTTGATGAGATTTTAGTCAATGAGAGTGGTCTTCACTTTATTAAGTTTAAATCTGATGAAGGGATGAATTATGTTCTAGAGAATGGTCCATGGTTAGTGGATGGCAAGCCGTTTTTTGTTCAGAAATGGGAAGCGGGGTTGTGCATGGTGAAACCTGAGCCTTCTAAAGTTCCTATTTGGGTGAAGATTTACAATGTGCCGTTAGAAGCGTGGAATACTGAGGGTATTAGTAGGATAGCTAGTAGTGTTGGAAATCCTATTATTATGGATAGGATTACAGAGTCTATGTATTTAAGAGCGTATGGAAGAGCGAGTTTTGCTAGAGTGCTTGTGGAGGTGGATGCGTCTAAGGAACTTGCTGAGTCGATTGAGATTTGTTATAGTAAGTTGGGTAAGTCTATGAACTTAAGGGTTGGATATGATTGGAAGCCACCGTTATGTACGCATTGCAAAGTGTTTGGGCATGATTTTAAAGGGTGTAAGGTGAGGGTATGGACTGAAGAGGAGTTGGCTAAGGAAGTGGCTGAGAAGACACCCAAGGTTTCTATTGTTAGTGAGAAGAATAAGGAGAAGGAAGTTTGGCTTGAAGCGAGAAAAGTTGATGTAAACGGTGCTAGTACAAGCAGGCCTATTGGTGTTCAGAATTATGGTTATAGAGGTGGATATAATAATAGGGGAAGAGGTGGTTTATATGGTAGGGGAGGAATGTCTCAAAGAACTAGTTTTAGAGAGGGTCCGGCTAAAGGTAATGTTGAGAAGAAGTCTGTAGCAGATGATACGAGGAATGAAAAAAGTGTGACTGAAAATGAGAAGAAAAAGAATACGGTTGGAGTTATTGGGGATGGTAAGAATAAGAAAATGGCAAAAGAAGTTATCAAAACAAGTAATAAATTTGATGTTTTGGTAAATGATAAAATTGAAGTAGGTAGTCAGGAGTGGGAGGATATGAAGAAGAAAATTGAGATGGCTTGTAAGTTAGATATGAAGATTTTTGATGATGATAGGAATAGATGGACTGAGGATTTGAAATTGTTGTGGGAAGAATTACAAGTAGTGAAGGAAAAGAATAGTAAAATTGGGAAACTAAAAGGGAGGATTGCAAAATTACAAAAGGATATTGTGTATGGGAATAGAAATGTGGCAATGATTGCTAAACACGAAGCTGATAAGAAATGTGAAGAAATAATGAAAGACACCGGTGTTACACAGAATCAGGCTTTCATGAAGGCATATGATGAAGTATATAAGGGTGAGTTGTACAAGATTATGTTGTGGGTTAAGGAAAGACAATTGGCTGAAGTGGAGGTATTCTTTTTATCTGAACAAGTTTTAACTGATGAGGTTAGGAGTACTTGGACGGATGAAATGATTCAATTCTATGAAAGTCTAATGGGTCAAAAGGTGGATACTATGATGGGTAATCAGTTTTATAATGATGTCACGGAAGGTATAAATAATGAAGTGGCTACAGAAACTAATGGTAATGCCAGCTTCATGACTAAGGATGATATTTCAAATGGAATGGATGGTGCGGATGATCAGATGCTAGGTGATATGGCATCTCTCTCCTCCCCTGTTTAATATGGTGATTAAAATTGCTTCGTGGAACATTCAGGGAATGTGTAATTCCCTGAAGCAAAATGAAGTCAAGAAATTTATATATAGTAATAATATTAGTATGTTTGGTATTATAGAAACACAATTAAGGAAGAAGTTTGTGAATAAAGTATGTGATGAGGTTTTTGGTAATTGGATGTGGGTGTCGAACTCTGTAGATAGTAAAAAGGGGTGTAGAATTGTTGTTGGGTGGGATCATACTATTTTTAGCGCCCAACTGATCTCTCAGACTAGCCAAGTTATGCACTTTCTAGTTAGAAGGTTATGTGATGACAAACTGATTTATGTCTCTTTTGTATATGGGGAGACTAATGTTAAGGATAGGAAGTTGCTTTGGAAGAATCTTCGGGATCACTATTGTCTGGCTGGTAGTTGTCTGTGGATTTTACTTGGTGATTTTAATGTTATCCTTGATTATAATGAAAATTCTAATGGTATTGGGGTTAAAAGTTTTGGTGTTCAAGACTTTAGAGATTGTATCGAATCAGTAGGTATTGAAGATATTAAGATTACTGGGATGTTTTTTACTTGGATCCAGAAAAGGAATGATCCTAGTAGTGGTGTCCTTAAAAAACTTGATAGAATTATGGCTAATGCTAAATTTGTGGATGAGTTTCCTGCGTCCTTTTCAAACTTTCTGCCTTTCAATGTTTCTGACCATTCCCCGGCTGTTTTGGTTATTCCAGAGGTTGAAAGTAAGAAAAATAAAGCATTTAGGTTTATGAACTATTTAACTAAAAAGGAGAGGTTTTTGGAGGCTGTTGAGAGTAAATGGAATGTCCCGGTTGAAGGATATGACATGTTTATTCTTACTAAGAGGTTGAAATGTTTGAAAAAACATATGAGGGATCTCAATAGGCAGAATGGGGATGTTTGTGTTAAGGTTAAGCTTCTAAAAGATGAATTAGATAGGGTCCAAAGTGCTTTGAATGATGATCCTTGTAATAGTTTTTTAAGGGAAGAAGAGTCGATATATGCTGCTGCCTATAAGAGAGCGTTATTAGATGAGGAATTGCTTTTGAAACAAAAGTCTAAGATTCAGTGGTTGAAAGAGGGGGACTTCAACAGTGCTTATTTTCATAATGCGGTGAAGGGTAGAGTTATAAAGAGCAGGATTGAAGTGGTTCATAATAGTGATGGTAATATTCTTCAAGGTGCTGACATGGTTAATAATTTTGTTGACCATTTCACAAACTTCTTTGGTACCTGTGGTGATGTTTATCCGATTGAAGAGCCTCATACATTGTTCACTAATAAGTTGGATGCTGAGGTTGCTATTGATCTTATCAAGCCTGTTTCTGATGAGGAGGTTAAGGCTGCGCTTTTTGACATTGAGGATAACAAAGCTTCAGGTCCAGATGGTTATACTTCCAAGTTCTTCAAGGCGGCTTGGAAGGTGGTAGGTTCTGATACTTGTGCTGCTGTCAAAGAGTTCTTCAGTAGCGGAAAACTTCTTGGAGAGGTTAATGCTTCAATTATTTCTTTAATCCCTAAAATCATCTCTCCTAAGTATGTCTCTGATTATAGGCCTATCAGTTGTTGTAATGTGGTTTATAAAACTATTAGTAAAATCATTACTAATAGGATTAAAGGTGTGTTAAGTGAGCTGGTTGGTGAGAACCAAAGTGCGTTTATCCCGGGGAGGCAAATTAGTGATAATGTCCTTTTAGCTCAAGAGTTTATGAGGGGATATAATTGGAAGTCTTGGAGTGGGGCTAGTAGGTGTGCCTTTAAAATAGATATACAAAAAGCATACGATACGGTTAATTGGAAGTTTCTTGAGATCATTCTTAAATCTTTTGGGTTTCACCCTGTGATGGTCCACTGGATTATGGTGTGTCTAACAACTGCTTCTTTTTCTGTTTGCATTAATGGTGAGCCCAATGGATACTTTAAAGCAGGTAGGGGATTGAGACAAGGGGATCCAATTTCTCCGTATCTTTTTACTTTAGTTATGGAAGTGCTAAATTTGATGGTTATGAGGCAAATTAAGGCTGAGAAGTTGTTTAAATACCACTGGGGGTGTAAAGAGCTCAAGATTAGTAGTTTGTGTTTTGCGGATGACTTGTTGATGCTCTGTCATGGAGACCTTATTTCTGCGTCAGTTTTAAGAAGGGGGTTGGATGAGTTCTGTCTGAGTTCTGTTTTGCTTCCCAGTTTGGCAAAAAGTGAGGTTTTTTTTGGTAATGTTGCTGATACAGTGAAAGCTGATATTAGATTGGTTATGCCTTTCAAGGAAGGAATCCTGCCAATCAAATATTTGGGTTTGCCGTTGGTTTCTAAAAGGTTATCTGCTAATGATTGTAAAGGCATTATTGAAGTGATAAAGAAAAGAATTGGGGATTGGAGAAACAAGGATCTTTCTTTCTCAGGTAGACTTCAACTTATTTCTTCTATCCTTAATTCTTTACAAGTTTATTGGTCCTCCATTTTTATGCTTCCTATCGAGACTTGTAATGATATTGATAGAATTCTTAAGAAATTTCTGTGGACTAGAAGGGATTCTATTAGGGGAATGGCGAGTGTGGCGTGGAAAGATATTTGTAAACCTAAGAGTCAAGGGGGGTTAGGCTTGAGATCTGCTCATCAGTGGAATGTTGCTCTTATGGCCAAACACCTTTGGAACATTGCTAGTAGAAAGAAATCTATATGGGTTAGTTGGGTTAATATTTATTGGTTAAAGGGTGGAAATATTTGGGATCCGGAGATATACAGGGGTTATTCATGGAGTTGGAATAGTTTATTGGATCTTAGAGACAAAGTTAAGAGTTTTGTGTATGTTAAAATTGGTAATGGGAGGGATTGTAACTTATGGTTTGATAAGTGGCATCATTCTGGTCCGCTTATTAGGTTTATTAATCATAGTATTATTGTTGAAGCTAATTTGAGTTTAAAAGCTAAAGTCAATGATATGGTGAAGGATAATGAATGGGAGTGGCCTATTGATTGGGGTGACAGGTTTAGTGAAGTTACTAATGTTCCGGTTCCTAAGTTGATTAATGAGTTGGATGATAAAGCTTTTTGGGTTGATAAAAATGGAAAGTATAAGGAGTTTTCTGTTAAAGAGGTTTGGAAAGCTGTTAGAGAGGATGGTCCAAAAGTGATTTGGTATAGACATGTTTGGTATTCACAATGTATCCCAAGGCACGCGTTTATTCTTTGGGTTGCTATTAAGGGCAGGTTGAAAACTCTTGATAGAATTTCTAAGTGGGTGGATGTTCAGAGTATGGTGTGTCATCTATGTAATCATGAACTTGAATCTCACAGTCATCTGTTCTTCTCGTGCCCGTTTTCGAAGAATCTGTGGGAAAAGTGTAAACCTATGGCTAAACTTGAGGGTATCTCAAATGAGTGGGCAAGTGTTATTTCTTTTATCTCTAATAAACCTGCTACTAATTCTATCTGGAGTGTGATCCAGAGGTTAGTATTGGGTGCTTGTGTTTATTTTGTTTGGCAGGAAAGAAATTTCAGGTGTTTCAGGAAGGAGTTTAGAGATGTGGACTGTTTATTCAAGATTGTGGTTGGGACAGTGAGATTGAAGCTTCTGGGATTAAATATTAGGTACTCTTCTAATTCTATTGAGGCTGCTAATATATGGGACTTGAAGATTTTTAAGAATGAATATTATAGGAGAATGGTGGAAGAAATCTTGAAGCATAATTATGATAATGATTAGTGCTATGGATGGTGTTTGGATTAACTGGTTCAATGTTGGAACTGGTTTTTGGGAATGTAATAGGGTGTGGAATCGGTTTGTTTATTGGTGGTATCTTTGGGAAGGTTTGGGAGAATGTTTCACTCTTTTTGTCCTTATTAATGGTTTTACCCTATGGGTTTTACATTATAAGGTTTTTAAGGAGGAAAATTCTTCTAAATAGCTTTTCTGGCACTTCCTTGATTATATGTAGTTGATGTATCTGATCTCCATTGGTTGATATTATGGTTTGCTGGTGGTTCTATTGAGGCTGATGGTGGATGGTTTTTGTTATTTTAGATGGCATGGACTGTTTTTCTTTATTGCTTTGATGGGTAATGAGTTGTTGATTTCTGGTAGCTTATGTATATTGTGCTGGTTTGGAGGTCCTTGGTTGGTCCCTTGGATTTCTGATGATGCAGAAGTATACTTGGGTTTCCAGTTTGAATTTGACTCATTTCTTTCATCTTGCTTTCTAGTTATTTGTATGTGATTACTGGTTCTAGTGATTGTTACTTCTCATTTTGTATTTGAGCTAGGGATATGTCCTATGCCATCTTGTTTTGTGGTGCATAAGTGTGGAAGCTAGGGATGTGTCCTAGTCTTTTATTGACACTTTGCGCTTGTTTTGTCTTGTTCGGCCGTTTGGCTTCCTTTACTTAATAAATTTACCTTTAAGAAAAAAAAAAAAAAAATAGAATAAAGTTCACAAATTTGCATACTTGCAAAAAAGTTGCATTAATATCAGTATCAAGGTATATAATTTACTTAAACGGTGTACTGCTTATAAAACTGCTAATTAATTCCAAAAAAGAGGGTACAGTTTTGGTTTTTTAGTGTGTTCATAAAATTAAAATACATATTGTTTTTTGAGTGTTGATTCTTAATATAACTGACTTTAAACATCCGAGAATAGGTTGCTTAAAAATTTACTTAGATCTATTAGGCTTATGTTTGTAAACCCAAAACCCTAAAGCCTAAACCCCAAACCACAAACCCGAAACCGAAACCCGAAACCCGATACCCAAAACCGGATACCCGAAACCCGAAACCCAAAACCAGAAACCACAAACCTAAAACCCCAAACCCCAAACCCGAAACCTGAAACCCGAAACTCGAAACCTCCAACCCGCAACCCCAAACCCCCAACCCAAAAGCCCAAACCCGAAACCCGAAACCCGATACCCGAAACCCGAAACACAAAACCCCAAACCCCAAACCTCAAACCCCAAACCCGAAACCCCGAACCCGAAACCCGAAACCCAAAACCCCAAACCCCAAACCCCAAACCCCAAACCCAAAACGCGATACATGAAACCCCAAACCCGAAGCCCAAAGCCCAAAACCCGAAACCCGAATCCCCCAACCCAAAACCCCCAACCCCAAGCCCAAAACCCCCAACCACAAAACCCCGAAACCCCAAACCCCAAACCCCCAACCCCCAACCCCAACCCTAAACACGTAACTTGAAACCTGAAACCCGAAACCCCAAACACCAAACTTGAAACCCGAAACCAAAAACCAAAAACCCCAAACCCCAAACCACTGACCCCTAACCCCAACCCTAAACCCCACACACAAAACCCGAAACCCCAAACGCCAAACCCCAAACCCTAATCCCGAAACCCCAAACCCCAAACCCAAAACCCCCAACCCTAACTCCAACCCCAACCCCCATCCCCAAACCCTAAACCCCAAACCCCAAACATGAAACCCTAAATATAATTTGCTTAAACGGTGTAATAATTGTAAAACGGCTAATGAATTCCATAAAATAGGGTACAATATTTTTTTTTGGTATGTTCATAAAATTAAAATACATCTTGTTTTTTGAGAATTGATTCTTAATATAATTGTCTTTAAACATCCGACAATAGTTTGCTTAAAAATTTACTTATATCTATTGGGCTTATATTTGTATTATAGTAATGTAGTGAGTTTACATATATAGCTTAGTTTCCTCATAAAGTAAAATTTTTAGCCTTCAAAAATGACACCCGTGAGACAAAATAGTTATCTTTTTCAGTCATGTGTTGTTGCGGTGTTGCAGTCTCTCCTTATTTTTGTTTAATATGTTTGGTTTGATATAAGAAAGATGATATTTGTGTCTTCTATATTCGGAATTGATCGAGAGATTTTAGTCACATATATCATAATTGCTCAAGTAAACCTCAATTTTGAAAACTACGTACATGAGTACGAAACTTGAAAATAACTAACTTAAATAATGCACACTTCAATAATGGGTTTAAATTCAAAATAATGTGAACAAAAGTCACAAAAGTAGTATAATATACATAAACATTGTGTAAAAGTTAACTAAAATTAATTTTTGCAAAAAATGTATAAAGTTCACAAAAATGGTACGTATATTACAAAAATAGAATAAAGTTCACAAATTTGCATACTTGCAAAAAAGTTGCATTAATATCAGTATCAAGGTATATAATTTACTTAAACGGTGTACTACTTATAAAACTACTAATTAATTCCAAAAAAGAGGGTACAGTTTTGGTTTTTTAGTGTGTTCATAAAATTAAAATACATCTTGTTTTTTGAGTATTGATTCTTAATATAACTGACTTTAAACATCCGAGAATAGGTGGCTTAAAAATTTACTTAGATCTATTAGGCTTATGTTTGTAAACCCAAAACCCTAAAGCCTAAACCCCAAACCACAAACCCGAAACCCGATACCCAAAACCCGATACCCGATACCCGAAACCCGAAACCCAAAACCAGAAACCACAAACCCAAAACCCCAAACCCCAAACCCGAAACCTGAAACCCAAACAAGAAACCTCCAACCCGAAACCCCAAACCCCCAACCCAAAAGCCCAAACCCAAAACCCGAAACCCGAAACACAAAACCCGAAACCCCAAACCTCAAACCCCAAACCCGAAACCCCGAACCCGAAACCCGAAACAAGAAACCCCAAACCCCAAACCCCAAACCCGAAACCCGATACATGAAACCCCAAACCGGAAACCCTAAACCAGAAGCATGAAGCCCAAAACCCGAAACCCAAAACCCGAATCCCCCAACCCACAACCCCTAACCCCTAACTCCAAACCTCAAACCCTAAATCTGAAACCAGAAACTCGAAACCCCAAACCCCCAACCCCCATCCCCAAACCCGAAACTTGAAACCTGAAACCCGAAATGCCTAACCCAAAACTTGAAACCCGAAAACCAAAACCAGAAACCCGAAACCCCAAGCCCCTGACCCCTAACCCCAACCCTAAACCCCACACCCAAAACCCGAAACCTCAAACGCCAAACCCCAATCTCGAAACCCAAAACCCCAAACCCCAAACCCCAAACCCAAAACCCCCAACCCTAACTCCAACCCCAACCCCTATCCCCAAACCCTAAACCCCAAACCCCAAACACGAGACCCTAACTATAATTTGCTTAATCGGTGTAATAATTATAAAACGGCTAATGAATTCCATAAAAGAGGGTACAATATTGTTTTTTCGGTATGTTCGTAAAATTAAAATACCTCTTGTTTTTTGACAATTGATTCTTAATATAATTGTCTTTAAACATCCGACAATAGTTTGCTTAAAAATTTACTTATATCTATTGGGCTTATATTTGTATTATAGTAATGTAGTGAGTTTACATATATAGCTTAGTTTCCTCATAAAGTAAACTTTTTAGCCTTCAAAAATGACACCTGTGAGACAAAATAGTTATCTTTTTCGGTCATGTGTTGTTGCGGTGTTGCAGTCTCTCCTTATTTTTGTTTAATATGTTTGGTTTGATATAAGAAAGATGACATTTGTGTCTTCTATATTCGGAATTGATCGAGAAATTTTAGTCACATATATCATAATTGCTCAAGTAAACCTCAATTTTGAAAACTACGTACATGAGTACGAAACTTGAAAATAACGAACTTAAATAATGCACACTTCAATAATGGGTTTAAATTCAAAATAATGTGAATAAAAGTCACAAAAGTAGTATAATATACATAAACATTGTGTAAAAGTTAACCAAAATTAATTTTTGCAAAAAATGTATAAAGTTCACAAAAATGGTACGTATATTACAAAAATAGAATAAAGTTCACAAATTTGCATACTTGCAAAAAAGTTGCATTAATATCAGTATCAAGGTATATAATTTACTTAAACGGTGTACTGCTTATAAAACTGCTAATTAATTCCAAAAAAGAGGGTACAGTTTTGGTTTTTTAGTGTGTTCATAAAATTAAAATACATCTTGTTTTTTGAGTATTGATTCTTAATATAACTGACTTTAAACATCCGAGAATAGGTTGCTTAAAAATTTACTTAGATCTATTAGGCTTATGTTTGTAAACCCAAAACCCTAAAGCCTAAACCCCAAACCACAAACCCGAAACCGAAACCCGAAACCCGATACCCAAAACCCGATACCCGATACCCGAAACCCGAAACCCGAAACCCGAAACCCAAAACCAGAAACCACAAACCCAAAACCCCAAACCCCAAACCCGAAACCTGAAACCCAAACTCGAAACCTCCAACCCGAACCCCAAACCCCCAACCCAAAAGCCCAAACCCAAAACCCGAAACCCGAAACACAAAACCCGAAACCCCAAACCTCAAACCCCAAACCCGAAACCCCAAACCCGAAACCCCAAACAAGAAACCCCAAACCCGAAACCCGAAACCCGAAACCCGATACATGAAACCCCAAACCGGAAACCCTAAACCCGAAGCTTGAAGCCCAAAACCCGAATCCCCCAACCCACAACCCCCAACCCCTAACCCCAAACCCCAAACCCTAAATCTGAAACCAGAAACTCGAAACCCCAAACCCCAAACCCCCAACCCCCATCCCCAAACCCGAAACTTGAAACCTGAAACCCGAAATGCCTAACCCAAAACTTGAAACCCGAAACCCAAAACCAGAAACCCGAAACCCGAAACCCCTGACCCCTAACCCCAACCCTAAACCCCACACCCAAAACCCGAAACCTCAAACGCCAAACCCCAATCTCGAAACCCAAAACCCCAAACCCCAAACCCAAAACCCCCAACCCTAACTCCAACCCCAACCCCCATCCCCAAACCCTAAACCCCAAACCCCAAACACGAGACCCTAACTATAATTTGCTTAAACGGTGTAATAATTATAAAACGGCTAATGAATTCCATAAAAGAGGGTAAAATATCGTTTTTTCGGTATGTTCGTAAAACTAAAATACATCTTGTTTTTTGACAATTGATTCTAAATATAAATGTCTTTAAACATCCGAAAATAGTTTGCTTAAAAATTTACTTATATCTATTGGGTTTATAATTGTATTATAGTAATCTAGTGAGTTTACATATATAGCTTAGTTTCCTCATAAAGTAAAATTTTTAGCCTTCAAAAATGACACCTGTGAGACAAAATAGTTATCTTTTTCGGTCATGTGTTGTTGCGGTGTTGCAGTCTCTCCTTATTTTTGTTTAATATGTTTGGTTTGATATAAGAAAGATGATATTTGTGTCTTCTATATTCGGAATTGATCGAGAGATTTTAGTCACATATATCATAATTGCTCAAGTCAAGCTCAATTTTGAAAACTAAGTACATGAGTACGAAACTTGAAAATAACTAACTTAAATAATGCACACTTCAGTAATGGGTTTAAATTCAAAATAATGTGAATAAAAGTCACAAAAGTAGTATAATATACATAAACATTGTGTAAAAGTTAACAAAAATTAATTTTTGCAAAAAATGTATAAAGTTCACAAAAATGGTATGTATATTACAAAAATAGAATAAAGTTCACAAATTTGCATACTTGCAAAAAAGTTGCATGAATATCAGTATCAAGGTATATAATTTACTTAAATGGTGTACTGCTTATAAAACGGCTAATGAATTCCATAAAAGAGGGTACAGTTTTGGTTTTTTAGTGTGTTCATAAAATTAAAATACATCTTGTTTTTTGAGTATTGATTCTTAATATAACTGACTTTAAACATCCGAGAATGGGTTGCTTAAAAATTTACTTAGATCTATTAGGCTTATGTTTGTAAACCCAAAACCCTAAAGCCTAAACCCCAAACCCCAAACCCGAAACCGAAACCCGAAACCCGATACCTAAAACCCGATACCCGATACCCGATACCCGAAACCCAAAACCAGAAACCACAAACCCAAAACCCAAAACCCCAAACCCCAAACCTGAAACCCGAAACTTGAAACCTCCAACCCGAAACCCCAAACCCCCAACCCAAAAGCCTAAACCCGAAACCCGAAACCCAAAACCCGAAACCCGAAACCTGAAACCCGAAACCCGAAACCCAAAACCCGAAACCCGAAACCTGAAACCCAAAACCCGAAACCCGAAACACAAAACCCGAAACCCCAAACCTCAAACCCCAAACCCGAAACCCCGAACCCGAAACCCGAAACAAGAAACCCCAAACCCCAAACCCGAAACCCGATACATGAAACCCCAAACCGGAAACCCTAAACCAGAAGCATGAAGCCCAAAACCCGAAACCCAAAACCCGAATCCCCCAACCCACAACCCCTAACCCCTAACTCCAAACCTCAAACCCTAAATCTGAAACCAGAAACTCGAAACCCCAAACCCCCAACCCCCATCCCCAAACCCGAAACTTGAAACCTGAAACCCGAAATGCCTAACCCAAAACTTGAAACCCGAAAACCAAAACCAGAAACCCGAAACCCCAAGCCCCTGACCCCTAACCCCAACCCTAAACCCCACACCCAAAACCCGAAACCTCAAACGCCAAACCCCAATCTCGAAACCCAAAACCCCAAACCCCAAACCCAAAACCCCCAACCCTAACTCCAACCCCAACCCCTATCCCCAAACCCTAAACCCCAAACCCCAAACACGAGACCCTAACTATAATTTGCTTAATCGGTGTAATAATTATAAAACGGCTAATGAATTCCATAAAAGAGGGTACAATATTGTTTTTTCGGTATGTTCGTAAAATTAAAATACCTCTTGTTTTTTGACAATTGATTCTTAATATAATTGTCTTTAAACATCCGACAATAGTTTGCTTAAAAATTTACTTATATCTATTGGGCTTATATTTGTATTATAGTAATGTAGTGAGTTTACATATATAGCTTAGTTTCCTCATAAAGTAAACTTTTTAGCCTTCAAAAATGACACCTGTGAGACAAAATAGTTATCTTTTTCGGTCATGTGTTGTTGCGGTGTTGCAGTCTCTCCTTATTTTTGTTTAATATGTTTGGTTTGATATAAGAAAGATGACATTTGTGTCTTCTATATTCGGAATTGATCGAGAAATTTTAGTCACATATATCATAATTGCTCAAGTAAACCTCAATTTTGAAAACTACGTACATGAGTACGAAACTTGAAAATAACGAACTTAAATAATGCACACTTCAATAATGGGTTTAAATTCAAAATAATGTGAATAAAAGTCACAAAAGTAGTATAATATACATAAACATTGTGTAAAAGTTAACCAAAATTAATTTTTGCAAAAAATGTATAAAGTTCACAAAAATGGTACGTATATTACAAAAATAGAATAAAGTTCACAAATTTGCATACTTGCAAAAAAGTTGCATTAATATCAGTATCAAGGTATATAATTTACTTAAACGGTGTACTGCTTATAAAACTGCTAATTAATTCCAAAAAAGAGGGTACAGTTTTGGTTTTTTAGTGTGTTCATAAAATTAAAATACATCTTGTTTTTTGAGTATTGATTCTTAATATAACTGACTTTAAACATCCGAGAATAGGTTGCTTAAAAATTTACTTAGATCTATTAGGCTTATGTTTGTAAACCCAAAACCCTAAAGCCTAAACCCCAAACCACAAACCCGAAACCGAAACCCGAAACCCGATACCCAAAACCCGATACCCGATACCCGAAACCCGAAACCCGAAACCCAAAACCAGAAACCACAAACCCAAAACCCCAAACCCCAAACCCGAAACCTGAAACCCAAACTCGAAACCTCCAACCCGAACCCCAAACCCCCAACCCAAAAGCCCAAACCCAAAACCCGAAACCCGAAACACAAAACCCGAAACCCCAAACCTCAAACCCCAAACCCGAAACCCCAAACCCGAAACCCCAAACAAGAAACCCCAAACCCGAAACCCGAAACCCGAAACCCGATACATGAAACCCCAAACCGGAAACCCTAAACCCGAAGCTTGAAGCCCAAAACCCGAATCCCCCAACCCACAACCCCCAACCCCTAACCCCAAACCCCAAACCCTAAATCTGAAACCAGAAACTCGAAACCCCAAACCCCAAACCCCCAACCCCCATCCCCAAACCCGAAACTTGAAACCTGAAACCCGAAATGCCTAACCCAAAACTTGAAACCCGAAACCCAAAACCAGAAACCCGAAACCCGAAACCCCTGACCCCTAACCCCAACCCTAAACCCCACACCCAAAACCCGAAACCTCAAACGCCAAACCCCAATCTCGAAACCCAAAACCCCAAACCCCAAACCCAAAACCCCCAACCCTAACTCCAACCCCAACCCCCATCCCCAAACCCTAAACCCCAAACCCCAAACACGAGACCCTAACTATAATTTGCTTAAACGGTGTAATAATTATAAAACGGCTAATGAATTCCATAAAAGAGGGTAAAATATCGTTTTTTCGGTATGTTCGTAAAACTAAAATACATCTTGTTTTTTGACAATTGATTCTAAATATAAATGTCTTTAAACATCCGAAAATAGTTTGCTTAAAAATTTACTTATATCTATTGGGTTTATAATTGTATTATAGTAATGTAGTGAGTTTACATATATAGCTTAGTTTCCTCATAAAGTAAAATTTTTAGCCTTCAAAAATGACACCTGTGAGACAAAATAGTTATCTTTTTCGGTCATGTGTTGTTGCGGTGTTGCAGTCTCTCCTTATTTTTGTTTAATATGTTTGGTTTGATATAAGAAAGATGATATTTGTGTCTTCTATATTCGGAATTGATCGAGAGATTTTAGTCACATATATCATAATTGCTCAAGTCAAGCTCAATTTTGAAAACTAAGTACATGAGTACGAAACTTGAAAATAACTAACTTAAATAATGCACACTTCAGTAATGGGTTTAAATTCAAAATAATGTGAATAAAAGTCACAAAAGTAGTATAATATACATAAACATTGTGTAAAAGTTAACAAAAATTAATTTTTGCAAAAAATGTATAAAGTTCACAAAAATGGTATGTATATTACAAAAATAGAATAAAGTTCACAAATTTGCATACTTGCAAAAAAGTTGCATTAATATCAGTATCAAGGTATATAATTTACTTAAATGGTGTACTGCTTATAAAACGGCTAATGAATTCCATAAAAGAGGGTACAGTTTTGGTTTTTTAGTGTGTTCATAAAATTAAAATACATCTTGTTTTTTGAGTATTGATTCTTAATATAACTGACTTTAAACATCCGAGAATGGGTTGCTTAAAAATTTACTTAGATCTATTAGGCTTATGTTTGTAAACCCAAAACCCTAAAGCCTAAACCCCAAACCCCAAACCCGAAACCGAAACCCAAAACCCGATACCTAAAACCCGATACCCGATACCCGATACCCGAAACCCAAAACCAGAAACCACAAACCCAAAACCCAAAACCCCAAACCCCAAACCTGAAACCCGAAACTTGAAACCTCCAACCCGAAACCCCAAACCCCCAACCCAAAAGCCTAAACCCGAAACCCGAAACCCAAAACCCGAAACCCGAAACCTGAAACCCGAAACCCGAAACCCTAAACGCAAAACCCGAAACCCCAAACCTGAAACCCCAAACCCGAAACCCCAAACCTGAACCCCAAACCCCAAACACGAAACCCCAAACCCCAACCCCCAACCCCAACCCCAAACCCGAAACTCAAAACCTTAAACCCGAAACCCGAAACCCAAAACTTAAAACCCGAAACCCAAAACCAGAAACCCGAAACCCTAAACCCCTGACCCCTAAACCCCACACCTAAAACCCGAAACCCCAAACGCCAAACCCCAAACCCCAATCTCGAAACCCAAAACCCCAAACCCCAAACCCAAAACCCCCAACCCTAACTCCAACCCCAACCCCCATCACCCTAAACCCCAAACCCTAAACACGAAACCCTAAATATAATTTGCTTAAACGGTGTAATAATTATAAAACAACTAATGAATTCAATAAAAGGGGTACCATATTTTTTTTTCGGTATGTTCATAAAATTAAAATACATCTTGTTTTTTGAGAATTGATTCTTAATATAATTGACTTTAAACATCCGACAATAGTTTGCTTAAAAATTTACTTATATCTATTGGGCTTATATTTGTATTATAGTAATGAAGTGAGTTTACATATATAGCTTAGTTTCCTCATAAAGTAAAATTTTTAGCCTTCAAAAATGACATCCGTGAGACAAAATAGTTATCTTTTTCGGTCATGTGTTGTTGCGGTGTTGCAGTCTCTCCTTATTTTTGTTTAATATGTTTGGTTTGATATAAGAAAGATGATATTTGTGTCTTCTATATTCGGAATTGATCGAGAGATTTTAGTCACATATATCATAATTGCTCAAGTAAACCTCAATTTTGAAAACTAAGTACATGAGTACGAAACTTGAAAATAACTAACTTAAATAATGCACACTTCAATAATGGGTTTAAATTCAAAATAATGTGAATGAAAATCGCAAAAGTAGTATAATATACGTAAACATTGTGTAAAAGTTAACTAAAATTAATTTTTGCAAAAAATGTATAAAGTTCACAAAAATGGTATGTATATTACAAAAATAGAATAAAGTTTACTTTCTCTCTCTAAAAAAACCCAAAAAACTCTAAGCAATTTTATTAAGTAATTCATCATCTATTTTTAATCCAACCATTGAATTTTAATATTGTTTTTTGATTACTGTTCAAGATCTATGTTTTGATATAATAATCCCCTTGATACAGTAACCAGATCTCACTTTTATTGTATTTCATTTTTCTGTTATTTCGTTACTCACATATCACAAAAACTATTCATCCATCCTTTTCCCCAATTTCATTTCTGCTAATCAAACCTTTGATTATGTAGTTTCGTTTACTGATTTCGTGTCCACCTTACATCAATTCCACCATGAATGAACCAGATCCCAAAAACCCTAATCTCGTACCTCCCCCAATTCAGTTGAATGATGTTGTACGTCCCAAAAGGACTACGAGGAATTCTATTAGTGATGTTAAAATAGCTATGAAGGGTTTTAATGTGATTTCGAAGGTGTCTAAGAAGGGTTCTAAGAAGGGTAGTGCTAGGAATAGGAAGTTAATGAAAGATATGGATGGTTTAGAGTATGGTGATGATGGTACTGAAGAGATGGAAGCTAATGATGAGGAGTTGGAGGTTAAGGAGGAAGGTACTGAGGTTGAGTTTGAGAGTGGGTCTCAAAGCTTGAAGAAGGTTGTTATGGAGTCTGTTACAGGGGTGGGTAGTCAGGGTATGAAGGTTGTTAATGGGCAGGGTAATGATGGGTCTAAGGGAAGTGATATTGGTCTTAGTTCTGTGGCTGGTGTACAAGGTAGTTCTCAAAAGTATGTGGCTATTAACAAGGGTAATGGTATGGTTAATGGTATGGTTAAGAATTTTGAAAACATTGTTAGCAAACCTAGTAATGTTCCTAATGAAATGCCTGTTCCTTTTCATGAAAACCCTGTACTTAACCCTCGTTTGAACAATGTTGGTACCACTAGTAATGTTGGCAAAACTGTTTTGAATGATGGGAATTTGACTAGTAAGAGTGGTGAGAATAGTGGGAGTAAATGGCCTAGTTTAAGTGAAGTTGCTGGTAAACAGAGTGGTAGCAATGGTGGTGGTAATGTGATTGGTAAGGATACTGATATGATAGATAGTGTGAATGGAAAGAAACATGTGTCTTTTATTAATGCTTTTCAGGGTACTATTGGGGGTTTGGGAAATAAATTGTCTGAAATTCCTTTAAGAGTCAATGAGTTTGGTAGAAAAGTGGTTGATATGGATCCGGTAATTGAGATAGGAAGCAAGAATTGGTGTATGACTTTAGTGGGGTATTTTGTGGGTGTGAATATGAGCTATAGGGAGATATCAGGGCATCTTAGAAGGATATGGAGGCCATATCATGTTGATGAGATTTTAGTCAATGACAGTGGTCTTCACTTTATTAAGTTTAAATTTGATGAAGGGATGAATTATGTTCTAGAGAATGGTCCATGGTTAGTGGATGGCAAGCCGTTTTTTGTTCAGAAATGGGAAGCGGGGTTGTGCATGGTGAAACCTGAGCCTTCTAAAGTTCCTATTTGGGTGAAGATTTACAATGTGCCGTTAGAAGCGTGGAATACTGAGGGTATTAGTAGGATAGCTAGTAGTGTTGGAAATCCTATTATTATGGATAGGATTACAAAGTCTATGTGTTTAAGAGCGTATGGAAGAGCGAGTTTTGCTAGAGTGCTTGTGGAGGTGGATGCGTCTAAGGAACTTGCTGAATCGATTGAGATTTGTTATAGTAAGTTGGGTAAGTCTATGAACTTAAGGGTTGGATATGATTGGAAGCCACCGTTATGTACGCATTGCAAAGTGTTTGGGCATGATTATAAAGGGTGTAAGGTGAGGGTATGGACTGAAGAGGAGTTGGCTAAGGAAGTGGCTGAGAAGACACCCAAGGTTTCTATTGTTAGTGAGAAGAATAAGGAGAAGGAAGTTTGGCTTGAAGCGAGAAAAGTTGATGTAAATGGTGCTAGTACAAGCAGGCCTATTGGTGTTCAGAATTATGGTTATAGAGGTGGATATAATAATAGGGGAAGAGGTGGTTTATATGGTAGGGGAGGAATGTCTCAAAGAACTAGTTTTAGAGAGGGTCCGGCTAAAGGTAATGTTGAGAAGAAGTCTGTAGCAGATGATACGAGGAATGAAAAAAGTGTGACTGAAAATGAGAAGAAAAAGAATACGGTTGGAGTTATTGGGGATGGTAAGAATAAGAAAATGGCAAAAGAAGTTATCAAAACAAGTAATAAATTTGATGTTTTGGCAAATGATAAAATTGAAATAGGTAGTCAGGAGTGGGAGGATATGAAGAAGAAAATTGAGATGGCTTGTAAGTTAGATATGAAGATTTCTGATGATGATAGGAATAGATGGAGTGAGGATTTGAAATTGTTGTAGGAAGAATTACAAGTAGTGAAGGAAAAGAATAGTAAAATTGGGAAACTAAAAGGGAGGATTGCAAAATTACAAAAGGATATTGTGTATGGGAATAGAAATGTGGCAATGATTGCTAAACAGGAAGCTGATAAGAAATGTGAAGAAATAATGAAAGACACCGGTGTTACACAGAATCAGGCTTTCATGAAGGCATATGATGAAGTATATAAGGGTGAGTTGTACAAGATTATGTTGTGGGTTAAGGAAAGACAATTGGCTGAAGTGGAGGTATTCTTTTTATCTGAACAAGTTTTAACTGATGAGGTTAGGAGTACTTGGACGGATGAAATGATTCAATTCTATGAAAGTCTAATGGGTCAAAAGGTGGATACTATGATGGGTAATCAGTTTTATAATGATGTCATGGAAGGTATAAATAATGAAGTGGCTACAGAAACTAATGGTAATGCCAGCTTCATGACTAAGGATGATATTTCAAATGGAATGGATGGTGCGGATGATCAGATGCTAGGTGATATGGCATCTCTCTCCTCCCCTGTTTAATATGGTGATTAAAATTGCTTCGTGGAACATTCAGGGAATGTGTAATTCCCTGAAGCAAAATGAAGTCAAGAAATTTATATATAGTAATAATATTAGTATGTTTGGTATTATAGAAACACAATTAAGGAAGAAGTTTGTGAATAAAGTATGTGATGAGGTTTTTGGTAATTGGATGTGGGTGTCGAACTCTGTAGATAGTAAAAAGGGGTGTAGAATTGTTGTTGGGTGGGATCATACTATTTTTAGCGCCCAACTGATCTCTCAGACTAGCCAAGTTATGCACTTTCTAGTTAGAAGGTTATGTGATGACAAACTGATTTATGTCTCTTTTGTATATGGGGAGACTAATGTTAAGGATAGGAAGTTGCTTTGGAAGAATCTTCGGGATCACTATTGTCTGGCTGGTAGTTGTCTGTGGATTTTACTTGGTGATTTTAATGTTATCCTTGATTATAATGAAAATTCTAATGGTATTGAGGTTAAAAGTTTTGGTGTTCAAGACTTTAGAGATTGTATCGAATCAGTAGGTATTGAAGATATTAAGATTACTGGGATGTTTTTTACTTGGATCCAGAAAAGGAATGATCCTAGTAGTGGTGTCCTTAAAAAACTTGATAGAATTATGGCTAATGCTAAATTTGTGGATGAGTTTCCTGCGTCCTTTTCAAACTTTCTGCCTTTCAATGTTTCTGACCATTCCCCGGCTGTTTTGGTTATTCCAGAGGTTGAAAGTAAGAAAAATAAAGCATTTAGCTTTATGAACTATTTAACTGAAAAGGAGGGGTTTTTGGAGGCTGTTGAGAG
This sequence comes from Artemisia argyi, assembly GCA_030686995.1. Classification (NCBI taxonomy): domain Eukaryota; kingdom Viridiplantae; phylum Streptophyta; class Magnoliopsida; order Asterales; family Asteraceae; genus Artemisia; species Artemisia argyi. The sequence goes on from CM060702.1 coordinate 174,723, forward strand.
TAAATGGAATGTCCCGGTTGAAGGATATGACATGTTTATTCTTACTAAGAGGTTGAAATGTTTGAAAAAACATATGAGGGATCTCAATAGGCAGAATGGGGATGTTTGTGTTAAGGTTAAGCTTCTAAAAGATGAATTAGATAGGGTCCAAAGTGCTTTGAATGATGATCCTTGTAATAGTTTTTTAAGGGAAGAAGAGTCGATATATGCTGCTGCCTATAAGAGAGCGTTATTAGATGAGGAATTGCTTTTGAAACAAAAGTCTAAGATTCAGTGGTTGAAAGAGGGGGACTTCAACAGTGCTTATTTTCATAATGCGGTGAAGGGTAGAGTTATAAAGAGCAGGATTGAAGTGGTTCATAATAGTGATGGTAATATTCTTCAAGGTGCTGACATGGTTAATAATTTTGTTGACCATTTCAAAAACTTCTTTGGTACCTGTGGTGATGTTTATCCGATTGAAGAGCCTCATACATTGTTCACTAATAAGTTGGATGCTGAGGTTGCTATTGATCTTATCAAGCCTGTTTCTGATGAGGAGGTTAAGGCTGCGCTTTTTGACATTGAGGATAACAAAGCTTCAGGTCCAGATGGTTATACTTCCAAGTTCTTCAAGGCGGCTTGGAAGGTGGTAGGTTCTGATACTTGTGCTGCTGTCAAAGAGTTCTTCAGTAGCGGAAAACTTCTTGGAGAGGTTAATGCTTCAATTATTTCTTTAATCCCTAAAATCATCTCTCCTAAGTATGTCAATGATTATAGGCCTATCAGTTGTTGTAATGTGGTTTATAAAACTATTAGTAAAATCATTACTAATAGGATTAAAGGTGTGTTAAGTGAGCTGGTTGGTGAGAACCAAAGTGCGTTTATCCCGGGGAGGCAAATTAGTGATAATGTCCTTTTAGCTCAAGAGTTTATGAGGGGATATAATTGGAAGTCTTGGAGTGGGGCTAGTAGGTGTGCCTTTAAAATAGATATACAAAAAGCATACGATACGGTTAATTGGAAGTTTCTTGAGTTCATTCTTAAATGTTTTGGGTTTCACCCTGTGATGGTCCACTGGATTATGGTGTGTCTAACAACTGCTTCTTTTTCTGTTTGCATTAATGGTGAGCCCAATGGATACTTTAAAGCAGGTAGGGGATTGAGACAAGGGGATCCAATTTCTCCGTATCTTTTTACTTTAGTTATGGAAGTGCTAAATTTGATGGTTGTGAGGCAAATTAAGGCTGAGAAGTTGTTTAAATACCACTGGGGGTGTAAAGAGCTCAAGATTAGTAGTTTGTGTTTTGCGGATGACTTGTTGATGCTCTGTCATGGAAACCTTATTTCTGCGTCAGTTTTAAGAAGGGGGTTGGATGAGTTCTGTCTGAGTTCTGGTTTGCTTCCTAGTTTGGTGAAAAGTGAGGTTTTTTTTGGTAATGTTGCTGATACAGTGAAAGCTGATATTAGATTGGTTATGCCTTTCAAGGAAGGAGTCCTGCCAATCAAATATTTGGGTGTGCCGTTGGTTTCTAAAAGGTTATCTGCTAATGATTGTAAAGGCATTATTGAAGTGATAAAGAAAAGAATTGGGGATTGGAGAAACAAGGATCTTTCTTTCTCAGGTAGACTTCAACTTATTTCTTCTATCCTTAATTCTTTACAAGTTTATTGGTCCTCCATTTTTATGCTTCCTATCGAGACTTGTAATGATATTGATAGAATTCTTAAGAAATTTCTGTGGACTAGAAGGGATTCTATTAGGGGAATGGCGAGTGTGGCGTGGAAAGATATTTGTAAACCTAAGAGTCAAGGGGGGTTAGGCTTGAGATCTGCTCATCAGTGGAATGTTGCTCTTATGGCCAAACACCTTTGGAACATTGCTAGTAGAAAGAAATCTATATGGGTTAGTTGGGTTAATATTTATTGGTTAAAGGGTGGAAATATTTGGGATCCGGAGATATACAGGGGTTATTCATGGAGTTGGAATAGTTTATTGGATCTTAGAGACAAAGTTAAGAGTTTTGTGTATGTTAAAGTTGGTAATGGGAGGGATTGTAACTTATGGTTTGATAAGTGGCATCATTCTGGTCCGCTTATTAGGTTTATTAATCATAGTATTATTGTTGAAGCTAATTTGAGTTTAAAAGCTAAAGTCAATGATATGGTGAAGGATAATGAATGGGAGTGGCCTATTGATTGGGGTGACAGGTTTAGTGAAGTTACTAATGTTCCGGTTCCTAAGTTGATTAATGAGTTGGATGATAAAGCTTTTTGGGTTGATAAAAATGGAAAGTATAAGGAGTTTTCTGTTAAAGAGGTTTGGAAAGCTATTAGAGAGGATGGTCCAAAAGTGATTTGGTATAGACATGTTTGGTATTCACAATGTATCCCAAGGCACGCGTTTATTCTTTGGGTTGCTATTAAGGGCAGGTTGAAAACTCTTGATAGAATTTCTAAGTGGGTGGATGTTCAGAGTATGGTGTGTCATCTATGTAATCAAGAACTTGAATCTCACAGTCATCTGTTCTTCTCGTGCCCGTTTTTGAAGAATCTGTGGGAAAAGTGTAAACCTATGGCTAAACTTGAGGGTATCTCAAATGAGTGGGCAAGTGTTATTTCTTTTATCTCTAATAAACCTGCTACTAATTCTATCTGGAGTGTGATCCAGAGGTTAGTATTGGGTGCTTGTGTTTATTTTGTTTGGCAGGAAAGAAATTTCAGGTGTTTCAGGAAGGAGTTTAGAGATGTGGACTGTTTATTCAAGATTGTGGTTGGGACAGTGAGATTGAAGCTTCTGGGATTAAATATTAGGTACTCTTCTAATTCTATTGAGGCTGCTAATATATGGGACTTGAAGATTTTTAAGAATGAAGGGGGGTTAGGCTTGAGATCTGCTCATCAGTGGAATGTTGCTCTTATGGCCAAACACCTTTGGAACATTGCTAGTAGAAAGAAATCTATATGGGTTAGTTGGGTTAATATTTATTGGTTAAAGGGTGGAAATATTTGGGATCCGGAGATATACAGGGTTTATTCATGGAGTTGGAATAGTTTATTGGATCTTAGAGACAAAGTTAAGAGTTTTGTGGATGTTAAAGTTGGTAATGGGAGGGATTGTAACTTATGGTTTGATAAGTGGCATCATTCTGGTCCGCTTATTAGGTTTATTAATCATAGTATTATTGTTGAAGCTAATTTGAGTTTAAAAGCTAAAGTCAATGATATGGTGAAGGATAATGAATGGGAGTGGCCTATTGATTGGGGTGACAGGTTTAGTGAAGTTACTAATGTTCCGGTTCCTAAGTTGATTAATGAGTTGGATGATAAAGCTTTTTGGGTTGATAAAAATGGAAAGTATAAGGAGTTTTCTGTTAAAGAGGTTTGGAAAGCTATTAGAGAGGATGGTCCAAAAGTGATTTGGTATAGACATGTTTGGTATTCACAATGTATCCCAAGGCACGCGTTTATTCTTTGGGTTGCTATTAAGGGCAGGTTGAAAACTCTTGATAGAATTTCTAAGTGGGTGGATGTTCAGAGTATGGTGTGTCATCTATGTAATCATGAACTTGAATCTCACAGTCATCTGTTCTTCTCGTGCCCGTTTTCGAAGAATCTGTGGGAAAAGTGTAAACCTATGGCTAAACTTGAGGGTATCTCAAATGAGTGGGCAAGTGTTATTTCTTTTATCTCTAATAAACCTGCTACTAATTCTATCTGGAGTGTGATCCAGAGGTTAGTATTGGGTGCTTGTGTTTATTTTGTTTGGCAGGAAAGAAATTTCAGGTGTTTCAGGAAGGAGTTTAGAGATGTGGACTGTTTATTCAAGATTGTGGTTGGGACAGTGAGATTGAAGCTTCTGGGATTAAATATTAGGTACTCTTCTAATTCTATTGAGGCTGCTAATATATGGGACTTGAAGATTTTTAAGAATGAAGGGGGGTTAGGCTTGAGATCTGCTCATCAGTGGAATGTTGCTCTTATGGCCAAACACCTTTGGAACATTGCTAGTAGAAAGAAATCTATATGGGTTAGTTGGGTTAATATTTATTGGTTAAAGGGTGGAAATATTTGGGATCCGGAGATATACAGGGGTTATTCATGGAGTTGGAATAGTTTATTGGATCTTAGAGACAAAGTTAAGAGTTTTGTGTATGTTAAAGTTGGTAATGGGAGGGATTGTAACTTATGGTTTGATAAGTGGCATCATTCTGGTCCGCTTATTAGGTTTATTAATCATAGTATTATTGTTGAAGCTAATTTGAGTTTAAAAGCTAAAGTCAATGATATGGTGAAGGATAATGAATGGGAGTGGCCTATTGATTGGGGTGACAGGTTTAGTGAAGTTACTAATGTTCCGGTTCCTAAGTTGATTAATGAGTTGGATGATAAAGCTTTTTGGGTTGATAAAAATGGAAAGTATAAGGAGTTTTCTGTTAAAGAGGTTTGGAAAGCTATTAGAGAGGATGGTCCAAAAGTGATTTGGTATAGACATGTTTGGTATTCACAATGTATCCCAAGGCACGCGTTTATTCTTTGGGTTGCTATTAAGGGCAGGTTGAAAACTCTTGATAGAATTTCTAAGTGGGTGGATGTTCAGAGTATGGTGTGTCATCTATGTAATCAAGAACTTGAATCTCACAGTCATCTGTTCTTCTCGTGCCCGTTTTTGAAGAATCTGTGGGAAAAGTGTAAACCTATGGCTAAACTTGAGGGTATCTCAAATGAGTGGGCAAGTGTTATTTCTTTTATCTCTAATAAACCTGCTACTAATTCTATCTGGAGTGTGATCCAGAGGTTAGTATTGGGTGCTTGTGTTTATTTTGTTTGGCAGGAAAGAAATTTCAGGTGTTTCAGGAAGGAGTTTAGAGATGTGGACTGTTTATTCAAGATTGTGGTTGGGACAGTGAGATTGAAGCTTCTGGGATTAAATATTAGGTACTCTTCTAATTCTATTGAGGCTGCTAATATATGGGACTTGAAGATTTTTAAGAATGAAGGGGGGTTAGGCTTGAGATCTGCTCATCAGTGGAATGTTGCTCTTATGGCCAAACACCTTTGGAACATTGCTAGTAGAAAGAAATCTATATGGGTTAGTTGGGTTAATATTTATTGGTTAAAGGGTGGAAATATTTGGGATCCGGAGATATACAGGGTTTATTCATGGAGTTGGAATAGTTTATTGGATCTTAGAGACAAAGTTAAGAGTTTTGTGGATGTTAAAGTTGGTAATGGGAGGGATTGTAACTTATGGTTTGATAAGTGGCATCATTCTGGTCCGCTTATTAGGTTTATTAATCATAGTATTATTGTTGAAGCTAATTTGAGTTTAAAAGCTAAAGTCAATGATATGGTGAAGGATAATGAATGGGAGTGGCCTATTGATTGGGGTGACAGGTTTAGTGAAGTTACTAATGTTCCGGTTCCTAAGTTGATTAATGAGTTGGATGATAAAGCTTTTTGGGTTGATAAAAATGGAAAGTATAAGGAGTTTTCTGTTAAAGAGGTTTGGAAAGCTATTAGAGAGGATGGTCCAAAAGTGATTTGGTATAGACATGTTTGGTATTCACAATGTATCCCAAGGCACGCGTTTATTCTTTGGGTTGCTATTAAGGGCAGGTTGAAAACTCTTGATAGAATTTCTAAGTGGGTGGATGTTCAGAGTATGGTGTGTCATCTATGTAATCATGAACTTGAATCTCACAGTCATCTGTTCTTCTCGTGCCCGTTTTCGAAGAATCTGTGGGAAAAGTGTAAACCTATGGCTAAACTTGAGGGTATCTCAAATGAGTGGGCAAGTGTTATTTCTTTTATCTCTAATAAACCTGCTACTAATTCTATCTGGAGTGTGATCCAGAGGTTAGTATTGGGTGCTTGTGTTTATTTTGTTTGGCAGGAAAGAAATTTCAGGTGTTTCAGGAAGGAGTTTAGAGATGTGGACTGTTTATTCAAGATTGTGGTTGGGACAGTGAGATTGAAGCTTCTGGGATTAAATATTAGGTACTCTTCTAATTCTATTGAGGCTGCTAATATATGGGACTTGAAGATTTTTAAGAATGAATATTATAGGAGAATGGTGGAAGAGATCTTGAAGCATAATTATGATAATGATTAGTGCTATGGATGGTGTTTGGATTAACTGGTTCAATGTTGGAACTGGTTTTTGGGAATGTAATAGGGTGTGGAATCGGTTTGTTTATTGGTGGTATCTTTGGGAAGGTTTGGGAGAATGTTTCACTCTTTTTGTCCTTATTAATGGTTTTACCCTATGGGTTTTACATTATAAGGTTTTTAAGGAGGAAAATTCTTCTAAACAGCTTTTCTGGCACTTCCTTGATTATATGTAGTTGATGTATCTGATCTCCATTGGTTGATATTCTGGTTTGCTGGTGGTTCTATTGAGGCTGATGGTGGATGGTTTTTGTTATTTTGGATGGCATGGACTGTTTTTCTTTATTGCTTTGATGGGTAATGAGTTGTTGATTTCTGGTAGCTTATGTATATTGTGCTGGTTTGGAGGTCCTTGGTTGGTCCCTTGGATTTCTGATGATGCAGAAGTATACTTGGGTTTCCAGTTTGAATTTGACTCATTTCTTTCATCTTGCTTTCTTGTTATTTGTATGTGATTACTGGTTCTAGTGATTGTTTCTTCTCATTTTGTATTTGAGCTAGGGATATGTCCTATGCCATTGTTTTTATGGTGGTGCTTTAGTGTGGAAGCTAGGGAAGTGTCCTAGTCTTTTATTAACACTTTGCACTTGTTTGTCTTGTTCGGCCGTTTGGCTTCCTTTACTTAATAAATTTACCTTTAAGTAAAAAAAAAATAGAATAAAGTTCACAAATTTGCATACTTGCAAAAAAGTTGCATTAATATCAGCATCAGGGTATATAATTTACTTAAACGGTGTACTGCTTATAAAACGGCTAATGAATTCTGTTGACATAAATAATGCCTAAAAACATTATTAACGTGTTATCAATATCTCTATGTTTTAATTATCACAAAATATAAACTCTTAGAACTAAAACTTGTGACATAAACAAGTATTTAGTGATTAATATTTCTCTTTACATCCAAATCACTTAAGGTATGAATAAACAAAGTGTTTAGTGCAATTTATGATCAAAGAGGTATTTAATTAACTAATGCAAAGTTTATTTAATTATATAAACATATTATATTTTTTTGAAAAACACTTTTGGTAATAAAGAAAAATGTTTTATTCATACTAAATATATGAATTCAAATTTTTAACCAAAATCAGTTAGTTTTTCACCAAATAAACTTTCCCCACTAAAAGACAAAGATTCTGGCCGTTTCAGCTGGGCGGCCCCCTTAATTATAAGGGGCGGTCCCCTTAAAATTAAGAGGACCGGCCTTGATTTAAGGGGACCGGCCACGCTCCTCTGTTAGAATCTTCTGCCTATAAATACCACCTTAACCCTGGATTTTTTCCTTACCTTTTGCACTTCTAAACTTTCTGATCTAGATCCAAATCTCCATTCTTTTATCCTTTGATCATAAGTGTATAATTCTTTGTTTCAAAGTGATCCAACCTTCATCCTCTCAAGTGCAAGAGAAGAATCCTTCTATCCCTCAAGACAAGAAGTATTACAACTTGTTGTGATCTCCGCATCCAAGTTGTTGGTGCATCATCAAAGATCATTTACATTATTCTTTGTGAAGATTGTTGTGAATATTTGATTGTAGATAGTTGTGTTAGATATAGATTGTGTGATTAGTTAGTAGCTTGGTGTGAAGAAGAAAAGCTAGGTACTAGATTGGTGTGAAGAAGATAGGTGTGGAGTAGTTAGTTGTGAAGTAGATTAATTTGAAGAAGTTGCGTAGAAGTTGTGACTTAGGTGTGACGAAGTTGTGGTGTGAAAAGTGGTGTGTAAATTGGTGTGTAAATTGGTGTGTACGGTTTTCTCCGCCATAAGGGAGCTTGTTGATATAGTGAAGAAAACTCTCGAGTTAGGTGCTCGGGGAGTGGAGTAGGGCAAGGAAGGTGTCCTTGTAGCCTAACCACTATAAATCTCTTGTCTCGCGGTTCGATCTTTCCATTTCTTACTTATTTCATTACTTATCATTGTAATATATTGTGTAGTATTAATTGTTTATATTGTACAAGACTTGAGATCACATATTATCGAATCTAAGTTTTTAAAAGCTAAGCAAAACTCTAAAACTAACTTTATAACGAAGTAAAAAGACGTAAAACTATTCAACCCCCCCCCCCTTCTAGTTTTCCACAATTGGTATCAAGAGCCACGTCTAGCAAGATTTTTAAAATATATTGTATTTTAAAACATGTAACGATCTATGGAATCTAAAAAATATTTAGAAGGGCAATCTATGCAAAGACCACCACTATTTGAAAGTGATGGATTTTTATATTGGAAAAATAGATTCGAAACGTATGTGAAATCAAAAGATCTTGATCTTTGGCATATTATTACCTTTGGTGATTTTCCTCCTATTCAATATAATGTTGAAACTAAAATGAATGAAATTGTATCTTTTGAAAACAAAATGATGATTTGAAAAAGAAATTAGCAAAAAATAATGAGGCTAAAATGGTAATTTATAATGCGTTACCACGCAAAGAATATGAAAGAATTTTTATGTGTAAAACTGATTCGCCTCAAACAGTCAACTAAGTTTACCAGGTGATGGTCAACCAAGTCAAACGTCTAAAACAAATGCTTCCGAGGAATACAGTGTTTTCCCGGGTCGTAAGTCCCAACGAGGTGTGCGATGTGATATTATAAACGAATCTGTGATTAGTGAACGTGAACAGGAAAGGTATAAAGTGTGTGTGTGTGTGATTAACTAGGGTTTTATAACTTAAAATAACTTAAATAAGCTAATGAAATGATTACGTGAAACCTAGGTATTTAAAACGTACACCAAATTAAAATCAGACGCGACTGCGTACTGAGAAAAAGGTGAGTTTTAAGAAAAATAAACTACAAGGGTTAAAAATGAAAATCCTACAAAATTAAACTTAAAATAAAATTAAACTAAAAATAAAACTATTTTTAAGATTATTATATTATTTATTATTAATTATTTAATTAATAACTATTTAACTTTTTATTTAAAACTAACTTAATTAAAACTAAAAATTATAAATACTACAAATTAAACTAAAAATTTATAAAAATATTTTCTAAACTTAAATTAGAACTTGAAGAAAGTATAAAAAATAAAAATAAATCTTTTTGTCTTTTTATGTATTTTTTATTAATTAAAAACTATTAATATTAATTAAACAATTTAAACTAATTTAAATTACAAATAGTATTAAACTAACTTAGAAAATTATGAAAATTTTTATAAAACTAATTAACCATCATGGGAATCCTAAAAAATTATAAAAACTTTATTTTATATATTTTTAAACTAGTAAACTAATTATTATTCTATTTATTAATTAATATCTAATTAAACTATTTAAATTATAAAAACTATTAAATGAACAGTATAAATCACAAGAAAATTTCTAAAATTATCTTATGACTTATAGAAGCTAGGAAAATTATAAAATATAGGTATTACTATATAAAAACTAATTATGCTAATTAAAACTTATTTATTAATTAATTATTAATAAAACTATTTTTAATTCTAATAAATATCAAATGACAATATAAAAATCTAAGAAAATTATGAAAAATACTTTAACTTAAAAGGAAATTAATAAAAATATAAAAACACAAATTACTTAATAAAAATGTAAAAATGAAAATTAAAATTAAATTAAATTAAATAGAAACTATCACTTAATTTTATGTTGTTTTTCTTGGATTTTTCTTTTACAAAACTATATTATATATAAAAATAAGTAACTTTAATAAAAACAATAATTTTCTAGCTTAATAATAAGCACTGTGGGGGCTTATTACCTCCACAGTTGACTTTGGTTGACCAAATGGACAAATAAGCTCAAATGAGCTGGTGTGGGGCCCACCTGGGTGTTTTCTGGTTCTAATAGGTACTTTGGACTTGTCAAAGCTTAAAATGGCCAATTAAGCTCAGTAGATAAGCTGTTAAGCCACAATAAGCTAATCCAAAACCTAAAATGCAACCAGAATGGGGACAAAGTTTATGGGTCTTTCTAGGTGGGGTCCACAGTGACACAGGTCAAACCAAAGGTCAAACTAGGTTCTATGGTAGGAGGGGGGTTGTATGGAACTGGTTTTATGGCCTGGGACCCACTATGGTAGCCACAAACCACCACCAAAGTGGTGGTGGTGTGGTGATGTACTGATGTGCAGGGGAGAAAGTCTCCCTGCAGTGGTGTTTAGGGCTGTGTGGGGGCCACAAGAAAAATCTTAAAAATGTAACAAAGATTGGATCTCAAAGATGAAATGGTAGACTTGAAATCCTAAAAAACACAAGGTCTAAAACCTGCTACAAAATTCTAAACAAATCACTCAAGTTTTGTCAAAACCTGAGGAGTGCAATTTTGACTTTTGTAGAAAATTTGCTAGTTTGACTAATTTGAGTTTCTAGGTGATCTAAACTACTGATATGGAAGTAATAACTTATAATAAGTCCTAATTAAGCTAAGTTATTAGATTATACACTAGTGTGGGTGGTTTTGGATCACCAACTGCCCAACAGTTAACTGTTGGGGAGTAATTGGTGGAATTTTGACTTTGGGGTATAAAAGACCAAGGTTTATGGTTTAGACTGAGCTAGTATGAACCTAAGTTACTAATTTGAATCACAACTTCACACTCAAACTCAGTTAAACTCACTGAGCAACCATGAGCCAAACACCCCCTAACAAACTAATTTTTATGATTAACAAAGCAAATGATATAGTTAACCTATTAAACTGATTCCTAACACTAAACTATGATAATATAAGATCAAATTAACCTAAATCAACTGCTACACAAGCATACACCTCAGATTTGTCAAAAATGAATGTTTCACTGTGAGATTTGATTTTTTTAGTACAAGCTTAATTCAATAAACACAATACTGATTTTAATCAATATTACTACTAATAAGTAATACAGAAACTTAAAAGGAACAAGATCAAAGCTAATTAAACAATCAAGCAGTAAAATAATAAAAATAGATTTAAAGGCTTACAAATGAAATAGGCTGAGAATCAATGAACCATGAACAAATAACCAATCTTAGCACCTCCCAAAAGGTTCTAATACCAGATCAATCCAAATGAAACCTTGCTCAGCTCCTCTTTCTTGATCTTTCCTCTATTTTTTATTTTTTTTCTTATTTATTTGATTATTTTTGGTATTTTTTAGTTTTTACTCTACATGGATTCTGAGGGTGTTTCAAAGCTTCCAAAAGCTTTGTCAAAGCTTATCTAAGCTTATGAATAGCCTTAACAACAATTAATAACAACACTTGAGTTTTTGAGATTTTTGAAATTCAATAGAAATTGCATAATCTGAGAACTGAGATTAAACTTGAAATTAAGACTTAATAAAGTTCCAATTATATGAATTAAACCTGATACAAGCTTTAAAAAGTGAAATTACAACTGAATTAACAAACTATACTACCTACGACCTAATTAACTAAAACCTAAACTAATAATTTTTTTCACCACAGCTTTCTTTCCATTTTGTAGCCCTCTTCTGAGCTTGTGGGACCCACTGGGTGATTTCCCACCACTTTAGAACCATTGGATTGGTCTGAGTAATCCACACCCTTCAAAACTGCTTTTCGCGCCAAAAGTCTTGGGGGGTCAGATTATGCGTGGAGAGGGTTTTAGGGGCATTAATGGGGCTTGGGGTGTTGTGTGAGGTGGAATGAGTCTTGGAGGCCAAGGTGTGGACAGGTGGAGGTGGTGGTTTTGGTAGCAGAGGTGGAGGGTGGTATTGGAGGGAAGGTAGTTTGGGAGTGGTGGTGTTTGACTTGGGCGTTGACCCTGGAGATGGAGTGGGCTGGTGGGAAATGGGCTTGGGAGTGGATCAAATAAAAAGGGTGGGCTGGGTAGGTTGTTTGGTTTATTTATTTAAGGATCCGGTTTGTAGTTTATAGTTAGTAAATCCAAGGGACCAAAAGTGTAAATTGCATAAACTTGAGGGGCTGCCATTGCAATTCTCCCAAATTTCTCAAAAGGACTAAACCTGCCATGTTAGAATAAACCAAGGACTATAATTATATATTTTCCCATTTTTAAATATTAAAGGACTATTTTTGTAATTTTCGGATTTTTGAGGGACTAAATATGTAATTTCCCAAAATATTATCAAAAGGTCCAGTTTTGTAAGAGTTGAATAGTATAGGGACCTAAAATGATAATTTCTCATTTATTGCAATTTAAAACACCCCGGGGACCATTTCTGTCATTATTTGAAAGTCCAGGGACCATTCTTGCAATTTTCTGAAACTTGAAGGTTTAAACCTGTAATTATCAAATATTAACACAAAGGACCAATTATGTCATTTAGGAATAGTTCAAGGGTTATTTTGATAATTTTTCCATTTTAAATAACCCAGGGACTGATTTTGACACTTTTCCAAAGTTGAGGGACCAAAGTTGTAAATTTATGATTTTTAACTTCAAAAGACTTTTCCTAACAACTTATGAATCCCAAGGACCTAAAATGATATTTGAACAAGTTTTGAGTGACCAGGGACTAGTTTTGCCAATTTATGAAACTTGAGGGACTGAAACTGCCAATTTATGCAAACTTTGTACTTTTTCATCTGTTTTTGCATATTTTTGCATTTGAAACATATAAAACACACCTCTAAGATATTTTAAGTATTTTGATACATATTTGAGTGTTTTTGTATGTTTTGGCAGTTCAGATTAGTATAAAATGATGAGTATTTAGACACTCATCAATCCCCCACACTAAACTATTGCTAGTCCCTAGCAATCTATTGAGAAAAACTTAATGGATTTGAAAAACTCTTTACCAAAAGCCATCACTTCTGGAGTAGCCAGGTGTAAGAACTGTGGCACACCTGATAACCGTGTGATTTTGAGCAAATCACCAGCTGTCAACGGATTTGATTAGTCTTTACCAAAAGCCGTTTGCTTCTGGACTAGCCAACTCTTGATGGAATAGTCAACATCTTGGTGAGCTGATTACCAATTATGGTTTTTCCACGGCCTTTACCACAAGCCATAATCTTGCGGGCTAGCCAACTCATTAGCTTTTGAGGATAATGGGGAGTTGAGGAACCATACAATTTTTGGCAAATTGCAAGCCATAAACGGGTTTGAGTTATCTTTACCAAGAACCGTTTGCTCCTGGATTAGCCAATCCTGTTGTGGGTTAGACATGGAGGATTGATACCATTTATTGCGTTCTAAGTGAGAAAAAATTTTAAAATTTGGGCTAAAATGGGGGTTCTTGATGGAACATGTGTTTAAATTCGTTAGAATAACGAATCTCCCCCCACACTTAGAACTGAATATTGTCCTCAATATTCAAAGTACCGGGTGTTAAACCGAACTTAGAACGTAAAAAGAAAATATTACATAGCCTTTATTTAAGATGTATATACATACAATTATTTTTTTAGATAAAACTTCTTAAATAGAAGCTATCACTATATGTACATTTTTTTTTTTTTTTTTTTTTTTTTTTTTTTTTTTTTTTTTTTTTTTTTTTTTAGAGATATATATATATACAACATGTGGGGCATCTCCCCCACACTAGGGTGTTACACACGGGTGAAAACCCATGTTTATGCTAATGTTTTTGATTCCCGAGTCACTAGCTTGACTCGACCCCGAATTTATTTGTCCATGGGGAAGCAAGTGGAAGAGACAATCTCATCGGATTTTCATTCAAGACGTTTGGATAAACATTTGAAGTACGTGAAAGTTCCACACCGATGAGATAAGTAACCGGCTCATAATTTATAAATGAGAATGCCGGGATCAAAGATAATGTCTTCACTCCCGAAAGAGTGAAGAACAGGATAAGGAACAGGATATATGAAGAAAAGAAAGAAGGTCATGATTAAATCATGATTAACTCCTCATCTTCAATAGGAGAATTCATTGTTTCATGAATCTCCTCATTTAAGCTCGGTTGATCAAGACATAATATGGGTATGTCTAGATCAAAATAGAAATTATCATACTCTGGAGGAGATATGATATGAGTGAGTTCACAGAAGAACTCCTCAAAGGTGAATGATTCGTATTCGGGATTGATTTGAGTGAGTTCACTGGGGAACTCCTCAAAAGTGAATGATTCATAAACGGGAAGAGAATTATAAGAATGAGAAGTGGTGATACCACTTATCTTTTCTTCCGTTTGATCAAAATGGAACGTTTGCAATTCAGGAATAGAATCATTGATCAAAACCTCACTATCCTTGACGGGGATAGGAGATGAAATAGGCTTTTCATTAAAAGCCTCGATTCTAGAAATGAGAAGATTAGCATTTAATAATGTAAGACGAAGAGATTCGTCTTGGATTATTTCTTCCTCATTCTCTTCTTCTGAGTTGACAAGCTCAGAAGGTAATTCCCCCACATAACTTATGTCTCCACAAGATAAAGAATAGTTCTCATCAGAATCAGAGAACATCTCAGTGTGATCATTTGGAAAGACAAGAGGGGGAGGAATATCACACACATGATCAAGAATTCCCTGTGACTCTCTTGGGATCGGGACAAGGTTCTCAACACTAGACTTTATGAATTCGTTCGATTCCTTTGCAGGAACAGTGTCAAGATGCTCGTCCCCCATGTTCAGAGAGTGAGTGGGAACCTCGGGTGTGATAACATCATACTCAGGGAGATGAGAAGGACTAGCAGTAATGGAGTCTACAAGTTCCATTATTTCTACTGCTGGTGATTCAGTTATATTCTTTTCTCCCTGTATATGCATGGAAGGAGTCTCAACTGATGAACATGATATGGTATCATCACTTTCATCATCTTCATCGAGAAGAGCAGCATTTTGAAATTTAGTACGTGTTATAGCTGCTTGTTCTAAGACTAGTAATTCTTCCATGCTTCTTTCGTCTCTAGCAGCATGTTTTTCAGCAAGTAATTCCGTGATAGATTTATCACGAGAATATTGAGTGAGTGGAAACTGTGGGGGTGTGAATGTGTCAAAACCGGATGTATTAGAACTAGAACAATGTTCAGGTTTATAATACGGTTGACATTTAAAATCATCATGAGGACCCCCACAATATACACAAGAAGAACTTGGTGCATTGTGAAACGACATATTAGCTAACTCCTCTCTAATGTTTTTAAGTTTTTCAAGAACCTCTAGACAAGGGTCTTGCTGGTTTTGAGGAGTTGCTTGGTTCATTTGGTACTGTGGAGGTGGTTCTTGAAACGAATAGTCGTAATTGTTACAAGGAAATGGATTCCTTGTTTGACAATCAGAACTAAAATGTGGACCTCCACAGTACTCACAACAGTAAAACTGTTGAGTCTGGCTTGGTGTATTTTGATACGAAGCATCATTGAAATTTGGATAATATGATTCTTGCTCGTATGAATGTGATGGGTAGTTTGAAAAATTTGAGGAGTCGTTGAATGAGTTTTGATTAGGATCATAAGCAAATGAATTACTCGATCCACAAAACAAACAACTCCCGTTTTGAATATCATTACCACATTGTTCACATGTACACCAATGACATGGAAAACCGAAAAGCGGCTCACCACAACCGTCACAAGGAATAAAAGCCGGAGGTGGGACAAGTGGTGTGCTCTTAGAGCTAGAAATTTCCACCACTTCCGTTATGGTCTCGGGTTTTGGTTCTTGATAAACGTGAAGGTTAGGTAAGTTGTTCTTTTCAGTCACTGCCCTGAGCTCAGTACGTTTGCTTGACAAACTTTTAACCGTAAACCGTGAAAGATCAGAATTGATTTTTGAAGGTTTAGGAGCATTTGTGAGCTCAGGTTTTTGGACAACCGTGGTTTGGACGTATTTAGCACCTCCCTCGTCAGAGGAAAGTACAAGGTCCTTTGTCACCTCGGTTTCGTGATCTCTTTCCCTCACCGGAGAGGGAATAGGAATCGAAGGTCCATCATAATCAACATGACATCTCGACATTTTTGACAAGGCCATAAGTTTTTCAACTTCGCTTTTAAAGGCCCTTTGTTTAAAGAAATCGTCATCGAGAGATGCCATTAGAATCAATTATGAGATAAGTGGAAGAAGGTAGAATCAAAGGGTTTTGGGGATGAGAAATGAAGAATCAAATAGGTAGGGATGTAAAGGTGAATATTTTTGGTGTTTTTGAAAAAATTTTATAGTACTAATAAGAAGGAAAATATTTTTGGTTTTTTTTTTTTTTTGTGTTCGTTGAAAACTGATTTTAAAAAGTTTTCGGGAACAGTTTTGGTTTTATATGATAATAATATGAACAAGGATGGATAAATGTACAATGAACGTGTATTCAGGTTCACAAATACGCAAAATCGTTTAGAATAAGCGCACAACCTCCCCGGCAGCGGCGCCAAATTTTGATTCGCCTCAAACAGTCAACTAAGTTTACCAGGTGATGGTCAACCAAGTCAAACGTCTAAAACAAATACTTCCGAGGAATACAGTGTTTTCCCGGGTCGTAAGTCCCAACGAGGTGTGCGATGTGATATTATAAACGAATCTGTGATTAGTGAACGTGAACAGGAAAGGTATAAAGTGTGTGTGTGTGTGTGATTAACTAGGGTTTTATAACTTAAAATAACTTAAATAAGCTAATGAAATGATTACGTGAAACCTAGGTATTTAAAACGTACACCAAATTAAAATCAGACGCGACTGCGTACTGAGAAAAAGGTGAGTTTTAAGAAAAATAAACTACAAGGGTTAAAAATGAAAATCCTACAAAATTAAACTTAAAATAAAATTAAACTAAAAATAAAACTATTTTTAAGATTATTATATTATTTATTATTAATTATTTAATTAATAACTATTTAACTTTTTATTTAAAACTAACTTAATTAAAACTAAAAATTATAAATACTACAAATTAAACTGAAAATTTATAAAAATATTTTCTAAACTTAAATTAGAACTTGAAGAAAGTATAAAAAATAAAAATAAATCTTTTTGTCTTTTTATGTATTTTTTATTAATTAAAAACTATTAATATTAATTAAACAATTTAAACTAATTTAAATTACAAATAGTATTAAACTAACTTAGAAAATTATGAAAATTTTTATAAAACTAATTAACCATCATGGGAATCCTAAAAAATTATAAAAACTTTATTTTATATATTTTTAAACTAGTAAACTAATTATTATTCTATTTATTAATTAATATCTAATTAAACTATTTAAATTATAAAAACTATTAAATGAACAGTATAAATCACAAGAAAATTTCTAAAATTATCTTATGACTTATAGAAGCTAGGAAAATTATAAAATATAGGTATTACTATATAAAAACTAATTATGCTAATTAAAACTTATTTATTAATTAATTATTAATAAAAATATTTTTAATTCTAATAAATATCAAATGACAATATAAAAATCTAAGAAAATTATGAAAAATACTTTAACTTAAAAGGAAATTAATAAAAATATAAAAACACAAATTACTTAATAAAAATGTAAAAATGAAAATTAAAATTAAATTAAATTAAATAGAAACTATCACTTAATTTTATGTTGTTTTTCTTGGATTTTTCTTTTACAAAACTATATTATATATAAAAATAAGTAACTTTAATAAAAACAATAATTTTCTAGCTTAATAATAAGCACTGTGGGGGCTTATTACCTCCACAGTTGACTTTGGTTGACCAAATGGACAAATAAGCTCAAATGAGCTGGTGTGGGGCCCACCTGGGTGTTTTCTGGTTCTAATAGGTACTTTGGACTTGTCAAAGCTTAAAATGGCCAATTAAGCTCAGTAGATAAGCTGTTAAGCCACAATAAGCTAATCCAAAACCTAAAATGCAACCAGAATGGGGACAAAGTTTATGGGTCTTTCTAGGTGGGGTCCACAGTGACACAGGTCAAACCAAAGGTCAAACTAGGTTCTATGGTAGGAGGGGGGTTGTATGGAACTGGTTTTATGGCCTGGGACCCACTATGGTAGCCACAAACCACCACCAAAGTGGTGGTGGTGTGGTGATGTACTGATGTGCAGGGGAGAAAGTCTCCCTGCAGTGGTGTTTAGGGCTGTGTGGGGGCCACAAGAAAAATCTTAAAAATGTAACAAAGATTGGATCTCAAAGATGAAATGGTAGACTTGAAATCCTAAAAAACACAAGGTCTAAAACCTGCTACAAAATTCTAAACAAATCACTCAAGTTTTGTCAAAACCTGAGGAGTGCAATTTTGACTTTTGTAGAAAATTTGCTAGTTTGACTAATTTGAGTTTCTAGGTGATCTAAACTACTGATATGGAAGTAATAACTTATAATAAGTCCTAATTAAGCTAAGTTATTAGATTATACACTAGTGTGGGTGGTTTTGGATCACCAACTGCCCAACAGTTAACTGTTGGGGAGTAATTGGTGGAATTTTGACTTTGGGGTATAAAAGACCAAGGTTTATGGTTTAGACTGAGCTAGTATGAACCTAAGTTACTAATTTGAATCACAACTTCACACTCAAACTCAGTTAAACTCACTGAGCAACCATGAGCCAAACACCCCCTAACAAACTAATTTTTATGATTAACAAAGCAAATGATATAGTTAACCTATTAAACTGATTCCTAACACTAAACTATGATAATATAAGATCAAATTAACCTAAATCAACTGCTACACAAGCATACACCTCAGATTTGTCAAAAATGAATGTTTCACTGTGAGATTTGATTTTTTTAGTACAAGCTTAATTCAAGAAACACAATACTGATTTTAATCAATATTACTACTAATAAGTAATACAGAAACTTAAAAGGAACAAGATCAAAGCTAATTAAACAATCAAGCAGTAAAATAATAAAAATAGATTTAAAGGCTTACAAATGAAATAGGCTGAGAATCAATGAACCATGAACAAATAACCAATCTTAGCACCTCCCAAAAGGTTCTAATACCAGATCAATCCAAATGAAACCTTGCTCAGCTCCTCTTTCTTGATCTTTCCTCTATTTTTTATTTTTTTTCTTATTTATTTGATTATTTTTGGTATTTTTTAGTTTTTACTCTACATGGATTCTGAGGGTGTTTCAAAGCTTCCAAAAGCTTTGTCAAAGCTTATCTAAGCTTATGAATAGCCTTAACAACAATTAATAACAACACTTGAGTTTTTGAGATTTTTGAAATTCAATAGAAATTGCATAATCTGAGAACTGAGATTAAACTTGAAATTAAGACTTAATAAAGTTCCAATTATATGAATTAAACCTGATACAAGCTTTAAAAAGTGAAATTACAACTGAATTAACAAACTATACTACCTACGACCTAATTAACTAAAACCTAAACTAATAATTTTTTTCACCACAGCTTTCTTTCCATTTTGTAGCCCTCTTCTGAGCTTGTGGGACCCACTGGGTGATTTCCCACCACTTTAGAATCATTGGATTGGTCTGAGTAATCCACACCCTTCAAAACTGCTTTTCGCGCCAAAAGTCTTGGGGGGTCAGATTATGCGTGGAGAGGGTTTTAGGGGCATTAATGGGGCTTGGGGTGTTGTGTGAGGTGGAATGAGTCTTGGAGGCCAAGGTGTGGACAGGTGGAGGTGGTGGTTTTGGTAGCAGAGGTGGAGGGTGGTATTGGAGGGAAGGTAGTTTGGGAGTGGTGGTGTTTGACTTGGGCGTTGACCCTGGAGATGGAGTGGGCTGGTGGGAAATGGGCTTGGGAGTGGATCAAATAAAAAGGGTGGGCTGGGTAGGTTGTTTGGTTTATTTATTTAAGGATCCGGTTTGTAGTTTATAGTTAGTAAATCCAAGGGACCAAAAGTGTAAATTGCATAAACTTGAGGGGCTGCCATTGCAATTCTCCCAAATTTCTCAAAAGGACTAAACCTGCCATGTTAGAATAAACCAAGGACTATAATTATATATTTTCCCATTTTTAAATATTAAAGGACTATTTTTGTAATTTTCGGATTTTTGAGGGACTAAATATGTAATTTCCCAAAATATTATCAAAAGGTCCAGTTTTGTAAGAGTTGAATAGTATAGGGACCTAAAATGATAATTTCTCATTTATTGCAATTTAAAACACCCCGGGGACCATTTCTGTCATTATTTGAAAGTCCAGGGACCATTCTTGCAATTTTCTGAAACTTGAAGGTTTAAACCTGTAATTATCAAATATTAACACAAAGGACCAATTATGTCATTTAGGAATAGTTCAAGGGTTATTTTGATAATTTTTCCATTTTAAATAACCCAGGGACTGATTTTGACACTTTTCCAAAGTTGAGGGACCAAAGTTGTAAATTTATGATTTTTAACTTCAAAAGACTTTTCCTAACAACTTATGAATCCCAAGGACCTAAAATGATATTTGAACAAGTTTTGAGTGACCAGGGACTAGTTTTGCCAATTTATGAAACTTGAGGGACTGAAACTGCCAATTTATGCAAACTTTGTACTTTTTCATCTGTTTTTGCATATTTTTGCATTTGAAACATATAAAACACACCTCTAAGATATTTTAAGTATTTTGATACATATTTGAGTGTTTTTGTATGTTTTGGCAGTTCAGATTAGTATAAAATGATGAGTATTTAGACACTCATCAAAAACCGCCAAAGAAATTTGGGATTCTTTACTAATTACTCACCAAGGTAATAGCCAAGTCAAAGATAATAAAATACATTTTTCTTGTACAACAATATGAACAATTTACGATTCCGGAAGAGGAATCAATTGATAATGCTTTTGCTAAGTTTAACACTATCATCACAAGTTTAAAAGCACTTGATGAGACATTTTCTAGTAAAAATTGTGTTAGGAAGTTTCTTAGGGCATTGCATCCAAAATGGCGAGCTAAGGTCACGGCAATCGAAGAATCAAAGAACTTGATGACGTTATCACTAGATGAACTAATTGGCAACTTGAAGGTTCATGAAGAAATCATAAGAAGGGATTCGGAAACGGTCAAAGTCAAGAAAGAACAAACCAAATCCATTGCTCTAAAAGCCAAAAAGGAACCTAGTGATGATGATGATTCAAGTGACGAAAGTGAAGACGAAGAATATGCAATGGCCGTAAGAGAATTCAAGAAGTTCTTCAAGAGACGAGGAAGATTCAATAGATCATCACGAGACGAAAGAAAAGCATTCCAAACGAATAGAAGTGACAACTACGGGAAAAGAAAGTGCTTTAGATGTGGAAGTCCAAATCATCTCATTGGCGAATGTCTAAAGCCACCGGGTTATGAAAGTCAAGGTGCTTTTGTTAGTGGAACATGGAGTGATAGTGACAAAGAAGAAGTTGAAAAGCCAAGAGACGAAAAGTGTTTTATGGCAAAAGAAACCGACGAAATATGTTTAGGAATTGACTTGGAACCTGACAAATGGATCAAAGATAGCGGATGTTCGAGGCACATGACGGGGAATCGCAATCTCTTCTCTACATACAAGGCATACAATGGAGGTAACGTTATTTTCGGTAGTGACTTACGTGGAAAAATCATTGGCAAAGGTACGATCTTTCAAGACTCACTTACTATTGAAAATGTAGAGCATGTAGATAAATTAACATATAACTTGCTTAGTGTAGGACAAATATGTGATAATAAATGTAGAGTCACATTTACCGAAGATGATAGCGAAATAGTTAAGAATGGAAAAATTATAGGTAGAGGAATTAGAAAAGGTGGCATATATGTTATGAAACTAGGAAACAAACCTGAGGATAGGATATGCCTAACGACCCTAGATGAAAACTCTACACTATGGCATAGGAGATTAGGACATGCTAACATGCAACAAATACAATCTTTGGCCTCTAAGGAATTAGTTAGAAATTTGCCTAATCTAAAATATGACAAGCATTTTTGTGATGCATGTAAAATTGGAAAACAAGCTCATGCTAGTCACAAAGCCAAGAATATAGTATCCACTACTAGATGCCTAGAATTATTACATATGGATCTTTTTGGTCCATCCGCTGTGCGGAGCTATGGAGGAAACAAAGATACCTTAGTGATAGTAGATGACTACTCACGATACACGTGGACTAGGTTTTTAAGTGATAAAACCCAAGCCTTTGAAAAATTCGAAATATTTAGTAAAATGATTCAAAATAAATTAGGATGCTCAATAGTTGCCATTAGGACGGACCATGGTAGGGAATTTGATAACGAAGTACAATTCGGAAAATATTGCGAGTTAAATGGAATATCTCACAATTTCTCCGCTCCTCGTACTCCTCAATCAAATGGCGTAGTAGAAAGAAAAAATAGGTCACTACAAGAAATGAGTAGAACTATGTTAAATGAACAATCTATCCCACAAAAATTTTGGTGTCACGCCGTAGATACATCAACTTATATTTTAAATAGGGTATCAATTAGAAGAATTCTAGGAAAAACTCCTTATGAGTTATTAAGAGGTAGAAAACCAAACTTAAGCTACTCTAAGGTATTTGGAAGTAAATGCTATATTTTAAACACTAAGGACTATCTCACTAAGTTTGATCCAAAATCATACGAAGGAATATTTTTAGGATACTCACAAAATAGCAAAGCATATATAATACTTAACAAACACTCCATGAAAGTAGAGGAATCACTAAATGTAACATTTGATGAAACACCACCACCTCCTAATACATTACCTTTAGAAGATGATGATTTAGTCAAAGACGAAGCTATTGAGGTTAGTAAAACAAAACCCATAGGAAATGATAATAAAGATATTCACTTAGAAAATAACGAAACTGTTAATATTAAAGAATCTAGATCACATCCATTAGATAATATAATAGGACATCTTAACCAAAGAACCCTTAGGTCACAAGCCCAAGATAAAAACAATTTCTTTTGTTTCCTCTCAGCAATAGAACCTAAGAATATTAGCGAGGCTTTAAAGGATGAAAGTTGGGTTATAGCTATGCAAGAAGAATTAAATCAATTTAAGGCGAATGATGTTTGAGAATTAGTCCCAAATCCAAAGGATATGACCATCATAGGAACCAAATGGGTATATAGGAATAAGTTAGACGAGAATGGAATAGTTACTAGGAATAAAGCTAGGTTAGTTGCCCAAGGTTATAATCAACAAGAAGGAATTGATTATAACGAAACTTATGCCCCCGTAGCTAGACTAGAATCGATTAGGATATTACTTGCCTATGCTTGCGCCCTAGATTTTAAGTTATTCCAAATGGATGTGAAAAGTGCATTCCTTAACGGTTTTATCAATGAGGAGGTATATGTGGCACAACCTCCAGTATTCATTGACTTCGCAAAACCTGATTATGTTTATAAGTTAAAGAAAGCTTTGTATGGACTCAAACAAGCTCCCAAAGCTTGGTATGATCGATTAAAAGCTTTTCTTATTAAACATGATTATTCCATGGGAATGGTAGATAACACTCTTTTCACTAAAAGGAAAGACCCAAATCTCATCATTGTCCAAATGTATGTTGACGACATTATATTTGGATCGACTTGTCAAGACATGTGTGATGAATTTGCCAAAATCATGCATGATGAGTTTGAGATGAGTATGATGGGTGAACTTAACTTCTTCCTAGGATTACAAATAAAACAATTAGAAGATGAAATATTCTTTAACCAATCTAAGTACATTAAGGAAATGCTTAAGAAATTTGGCCTAGAAGACTCAAAACCCATGAAAACTCCCATGTCTACGGAGGTAAAGCTCACAAAGGACGATGAAGGTGAGTCCGTAGATAACACCAAGTATAGAGGAATGTTAGGTAGTTTACTATACTTGACGGCAAGTAGACCCGATATCATGTTTAGTGTCTGCCTTTGTGCCCGTTTTCAAGAGGATCCCAAAACCTCTCACCTATAAGCGGTTAAGCGTATCTTCCGATACGTTAAAGGCACTATACACTTAGGATTATGGTATCCTAAGGAATCCGGCATAGAAACCATTGTCTATGCGGATTCGGATCATGCGGGAGACTATGTAGATAGAAAGAGTACTAGCGGTATTCGCACGTTTATGGGATGTTGTCTAACGTCTTGGTTTTCGAAGAAGCAAACCGCTCTTGCTATTTCTACCACCGAAGCCGAATATGTAAGCGCCGGAAAGGCATGTCAACAAGCACTATGGATGAAACAAGCTCTCGTAGACTATGGCATTAGGTTAGAAAATGTCCCCATTATGTGCGATAACAAAGGCGCGATAGATTTAAGTAAAAATCCGGTGCAACACTCTAGGACTAAACACATAGAAATACGTCACCATTTTCTTAGGGATAATGTACAAAAAGGAAATATATCTATAGAAAAGGTTGCATCGGAAGACAACATTGCGGATATATTCACAAAACCCCTTAAGCGTGAATTATTCAACCACTTGCGTTTAGGATTAGGAATGATGGAACAAGTTGACTAAATTACATTGAATTAATTCAAATTTATACTTGCATGAAATTTAGTTTTCTTCCATTCCACCTTTTCTGAGTCTAGGAATCTATTTCGCACAAAACTAAAAATTGAGAAGATTTATTTTCTTTGCATAATTTTTTTTTTAAAACTCAATCAATTTTCTCTAAAAATTATTCTCACAATCTAGGAATCACATGAAGATCATTTTCCTTGCATTGTTGACTAATTCTAAAAAAAAAAAAAAAAAAAAAAAAAAAAAAAAAAAAAAAAAAGTATTTCAAAATCATGCATAAACTCTCACATAAATTGTCAAGGTATATAATCTAATATATGTCTTTGACATTCATGATCGAGCAAAAATTGAATCAAGGAGATCATTTGGATTGTTTCTTAGGATCGTTATTTCTTTTTGCTTCTAGGAGTCGAAACAATCACAACTCCACATTTGTTGCATATAGACACTCACTAGGACAAATTCACTAATAATGGTGTCATCTTGATCCATCACTAGCTTTTCACTCACTAATTGCCTTTGCCTTTAATCTAAGATAGGTGCCTTAGGAAGCTTAAGTGTGCTTCCCTTTACTTACCTCCTATTGCTTATTATGTGTTGATTATTTGCTCTTTTGCCTATGTGTTTTTTTTTTTTTTTTGCATGCATACTATATCTTGATTAGATTAGACTCTATATTGCCTAAGAGAATTGAACTTGCTTGAATTCTAATCCAAACATATAACCTTTCTGCAAATTTTCTGCCAAAAACCCAATTCTGGCAACCTGGAAATCACCAGATGGGCGGCCCCCTTAATTTTGTAAGGCGGCCCCCTTAATCATTAAGGGGACCGCCCCCTAATTAAGGGGACCGGCCATCTGATGGTCGGGTTTACAGAATCTTTTCTGCTTTTTAGCCCATTTCAACCTACATTTCCCAATCTTCACCAACACAATTTGTCCTAATCTCCCAAACAAACTTTATCCATCCATAAACACACAAATCTTACACTATAAATAACCCCAATCCTCAAAACTCTTTACTCATCCCTTCATGGCTTCTCCAAACAAACCCAAACCAAAAGCCTCAAGGCTTGCAAGAATGACGGAAAAACCCGTTTGGCGAAGAAAAAGCCCTCGAAACAAATCCATCATAACAAGTGAAGTTGGAAGTCATTCAACACCACCAACCACTTACTTCCCAAACTTTCCACCACACTCACAAGGACATTCATTTGATCCTACTTACAAACCATACAACATTGGCCAAACATCTTCCTTCATGCCAAATCACTCACCTCATCCTCAAATCCCTTGTAATGATCCATACAAGGATGATCAACCATCCCACTACAACTCTAACTACACAAACCCAATTCATCCATATAAACACAATGACTTTCTCCACATTACCACGGAAAAGCAGAAGTTCCGTGATGAAATATCACAAATCCATGATCTTAGTGATCTCAATGCCATGCATCTTGCACAACGCAACAAAGGGCAACCTCCATCATCACCCTATAACAATTGCATTCTTCACTCTCTCAACTTGGATCAAGTTACAAACCACACTCACTATTGCCCTTGTTGCATCTTTCTCCAAAAACAAATCCTTTACTTGAGTGAAGATATTTCTTGGATTGAATATCTCCTCACTCGACCTCATCCCATTCCACCCCTAACACGATACAATATCGTAAGGGCCACCTCTTCCGCTCCATACCTTACTCCATATCCCTCTCCATCTAACAACTAAGCTTTAGGCTTATGCTATCCTTCAAGCAAATAAAACAATCAACCATGAGTTGCAAGCAAGTCCAAGTGCTCTTTCTAGGCAATATAGGACTATGTCTTTTCATTTGTTTTATTATGATTAATATGCCCTAAGCATATTAAATGTTGTAATCATTTCTATATTGCTTGAATGAATCTATGTTTAGTTGCATAATTGTTGCCTTGCATATATGTGTATCTTGCTCTCTTCAAATATTTTTGTAGCAAAGATCTCCATAGCTCGTTCCCTTGGTGCTCTCAAATGAGGGGGAGCATACATCAAGGGGGAGCATTCTACCCGTTTCAACTTCCCTCGCGAAGCTTACTCGGCTTAACCTTTTTAATTTTACAAAAAGGGGGAGAAGAGAAATGTAAACTCTATAATACTTGTCTAAAAAAACAAGTTTTAGATATATTGAGTTGAAGGTTTTGTAATAATCAAAAAGGGGGAGATTGTTGACATAAATAATGCCTAAAAACATTATTAACATGTTATCAATATCTCTATGTTTTAATTATCACAAAATATAAACTCTTAGAACTAAAACTTGTGACATAAAGAAGTATTTAGTGATTAATATTTCTCTTTACATCCAAATCACTTAAGGTATGAATAAACAAAGTGTTTAGTGCAATTTATGATCAAAGGGGTATTTAATTAACTAATGCAAAGTTTATTTAATTATATAAACATATTATATTTTTTTGAAAAACACTTTTGGTAATAAAGAAAAATGTTTTTTTCATACTAAATATATGAATTCAAATTTTTAACCAAAATCAGTTAGTTTTTCACCAAATAAACTTTCCCCACTAAAAGACAAAGATTCTGGCCGTTTCAGCTGGGCGGCCCCCTTAATTATAAGGGGCGGTCCCCTTAAAATTAAGGGGACTGGCCACGCTCCTCTGTCAGAATCTTCTGCCTATAAATACCACCTTAACCCTGGATTTTTTCCTTACCTTTTGCACTTCTAAACTTTCTTATCTAGATCCAAATCTCCATTCTTTTATCCTTTGATCATAAGTGTATAATTCTTTGTTTCAAAGTGATCCAACCTTCATCCTCTCAAGTGCAAGAGAAGAATACTTCTATCCCTCAAGACAAGAAGTATTACAACTTGTTGTGATCTCCACATCCAAGTTGTTGGTGCATCATTAAAGATCATTTACATTATTCTTTGTGAAGATTGTTGTGAATATTTGATTGTAGATAGTTGTGTTAGATATAGATTGTGTGATTAGTTAGTAGCTTGGTGTGAAGAAGAAAAGCTAGGTACTAGATTGGTGTGAAGAAGATAGGTGTGGAGTAGTTAGTTGTGAAGTAGATTGATTTGAAGAAGTTGTGTAGAAGTTGTGACTTAGATGTGACGAAGTTGTGGTGTGAAAAGTGGTGTGTAAATTGGTGTGTACGGTTTTCTCCGCCATAAGGGAGCTTGTTGATATAGTGAAGAAAACTCTTGAGTTAGGTGCTCGGGGAGTGGAGTAGGGCAAGGAAGGTGTCCTTGTAGCCGAACCACTATAAATCTCTTGTCTCGCGGTTCGATCTTTCCATCTCGTACTTATTTCATTACTTATCATTGTAATATATTGTGTAGTATTAATTGTTTATATTCTACAAGACTTGAGATCACATATTATCGAATCTAAGTTTTTAAAAGCTAAGCAAAACTCTAAAACTAATTTTATAACGAAGTAAAAAGACGTAAAACTATTCAACCCCCCCCCCTTCTAGTTTTCCAAAAATTCCATAAAAGAGGGTACAGTTTTGGTTTTTTAGTGTGTTCATAATATTAAAATACATCTTGTTTTTTGAGTATTGACTCGTAAGATAACTGACTTTAAACATCCGAGAATAGGTTGCTTAAAAATTTACTTAGATTTATTAGGATTATGTTTGTAAACCCAAAACCCTAAAGCCTAAACCCCAAACCCCAAACCCGAAACCCGATACCTAAAACCCGATACCCGATACCCGAAACCCGAAACCCAAAACCAGAATTCACAAACCCAAAACCCCAAACCCTAAACCCCAAACCTGAAACCCGAAACTCGAAACCTCCAACCCGAAACCCCAAACCCCCAACCCAAAAGCCCAAACCCAAAACCCGAAACCTGAAACCCGAAACCCGAAACGCAAAACCCGAAACCCCAAACCTGAAACCCCAAACCCGAAACCTTGAACCCGAAACCCCAAACCCTAAACACGAAACCCCAAACCCCAAACCCGAAACTAAAACCCGAAGCATGAAGCCCAAAACCCGAAACCCGAATCCCCCAACCCACAACCCCCAACCCCTAACCCCAAACCCCAAACCCTAAATCTGAAACCAGAAACTCGAAACCCCAAACCCCAAACCCCCAACCCCCAACCACAACCCCAAACCCGAAACTTGAAACCTTAAACCCGAAACCCCAAACCCAAAACTTAAAACCCAAAACCCAAAACAAAAAACCCGAAACCCTAAACCCCTGACCCCTAACCCCAACCCTAAACCCCACACCCAAAACCCGAAACCCCAAACGCCAAACCCCAAACCCCAATCTCGAAACCCAAAACCAGAAACACCAAACCCAAAACCCCCAACCCTAACTCCAACCCCAACCCTCATCACCCTAAACCCCAAACCCCAAACACGAAACCCTAAATATAATTTGCTTAAACGGTGTAATAATTGTAAAACAACTAATGAATTCAATAAAAGTGGGTACAATATTGTTTTTTCGGTATGTTCATAAAATTAAAATACATCTTGTTTTTTGAGAATTGATTCTTAATATAATTGACTTTAAACATCCGACAATAGTTTGCTTAAAAATTTACTTATATCTATTGGGGTTATATTTGTATTCTAGTAATGTTGTGAGTTTACATATATAGCTTAGTTTTCTCATAAACTAAAATTTTTAGTCTTCAAAAATGACACCCGTGAGACAAAGTAGTTATCTTTTACGGTCATGTGTTGTTGCGGTGTTGCAGTCTCTCCTTATTTTTGTTTAATATGTTTGGTTTGATATAAGAAAGATGATATTTTTGTCTTCTATATTCGGAATTGATCGAGAGATTTTAGTCACATATATCATAATTGCTCAAGTAAACCTCAATTTTGAAAACTAAGTACATGAGTACGAAACTTGAAAATAACTAACTTAAATAATGCACACTTCAATAATGGGTTTAAATTCAAAATAATGTGAATAAAAGTCACAAAGTAGTATAATATATATAAACATTGTGTAAAAGTTAACTAAAATTAATTTTTGCAAAAAATGTATAAAGTTCACAAAAATGGTATGTATATTACAAAAATAGAATAAAGTTCACAAATTTGCGTACTTGCAAAAAAGTTGCATTAATATCAGTATCAAGGAATATAATTTACTTAAACGGTGTACTGCTTATAAAACAGCTAATGAATTCCATAAAAGAGGGTACAGTTTTGGTTTTTTAGTGTGTTCATAAAATTAAAATACATCTTGTTTTTTGAGTATTGATTCTTAATATAACTGACTTTAAACATCCGAGAATAGGTTGCTTAAAAATTTACTTAGATCTGTTAGGCTTGTGTTTATAAACCCAAAACCCTAAAGCCTAAACCCCAAACCCCAAACCCGAAACCTAAACCCGAAACCCGATACCTAAAACCCGATACCCGATACCCGATACCCGAAACCCGAAACCCAAAACCAGAAACCACAAACCCAAAACCCCAAACCCCAAACCCCAAACCTGAAACCCGAAACTCGAAACCTCCAACCCGAAACCCCAAACCCCCAACCCAAAAGCCCAAACCCGAAACCTGAAACCCTAAACCCGAAACGCAAAACCCGAAACACCAAACCCGAAACCCCAAACCCGAAACCCTGAACCCCAAACCCCAAACCCCAAACCCGAAACCTAAAACCCTAAGCATGAAGCCCAAAACCCGAAACCCGAATCCCCCAACCCACAACACCCAACCCCCAACCATAACCCCAAACCCGAAACTCGAAACCTTAAACCCGAAACCCCAAACCCAAAACTTAAAACCCAAAACTAGAAACCCGAAACCCTAAACCCCTGACCCCAAACCCCAACCCTAAACCCCACACCAAAAACCCGAAACCCCAAACGCCAAACCCCAAACCCCAATCTAGAAACCCAAAACCAGAAACACCAAACCCAAAACCCCCATCCCTAATTCCAACCCCAACCCCCATCACCCTAAACCCCAAACCCCAAACACGAAACCCTAAATATAATTTGCTTAAACGGTGTAATAATTATAAAACAACTAATGAATTCAATAAAAGTGGGGACAATATTGTTTTTTCGGTATGTTCATAAAATTAAAATACATCTTGTTTTTTGAGAATTGATTCTTAATATAATTGACTTTAAACATCCGACAATAGTTTGCTTAAAAATTTACTTATATCTATTGGGCTTATATTTGTATTCTAGTAATGTTGTGAGTTTACATATATAGCTTAGTTTTCTCATAAACTAAAATTTTTAGTCTTCAAAAATGACACCCGTGAGACAAAATAGTTATCTTTTTCGGTCATGTGTTGTTGCGGTGTTGCAGTCTCTCCTTATTTTTGTTTAATATGTTTGGTTTGATATAAGAAAGATTATATTTGTGTCTTCTATATTCGGAATTGATCGAGAGATTTTAGTAACATATATCGTAATTGCTCAAGTAAACCTTAATTTTGAAAACTAAGTACATGAGTACGAAACTTGAAAATAACTAACTTAAATAATGCACACTTCAATAATGGGTTTAAATTCAAAATAATGTGAATAAAAGTCACAAAAGTATTATAATATACATAAACATTGTGTAAAAGTTAAATAAAATTAATTTTTGTAAAAAATATATAAAGTTCACAAAAATGGTATGTATATTACAAAAATTGAATAAAGTTCACAAATTTGCATACTTGCAAAAAAGTTGCATTAATATCAGTATCAAGGTATACAATTTACTTAAACGGTGTACTGCTTATAAAACGGCTAATGAATTCCATAAAAGAGGGTACAGTTTTGGTTTTTTTGTGTGTTCATCAAATTAAAATACATCTTGTTTTTTGAGTATTGATTCTTAATATAACTGACTTTAAACATCCGAGAATAGGTTGCTTAAAAATTAACTTAGATCTATTAGGCTTATGTTTGTAAACCCAAAACCCTAAAGCCTAAACCCCAAACCCCAAACCCGAAAACGAAACCAAAAACCCGATACCCGATACCCGATACCCGAAACCCGAAACCCAAAACCAGAAACCAAAAACCCAAAACCCCAAACCCCAAACCCCAAACCCCAAACCCCAAACCTGAAACCCGAAACTCGAAACCTCCAACCCGAAACCCCAAACCCCCAACCCAAAAGTCCAAACCCGAAACCCCAAACCCGAAACCTGAAACCCGAAACCCGAAACGCAAAACCCGAAACCCCTAACCTAGAACCCCAAACCCGAAACCCTGAACCCGAAACCCAAAACCCCAAACACGAAACCCCAAACCCGAAACCTAAAACCCGAAGCATGAAGCCCAAAACCCGAAACCCGAATCCCCCAACCCACAACCCCTAACCCCTAACCCCAAACTCCAAACCCTAAATCTGAAACCAGAAACTCGAAACCCCAAACCCTAAACCCCCAACCCCCAACCCCAACCCCAAACCCGAAACTCGAAACCTTAAACCCGAAACCCCAAACCCAAAACTTAAAACCCGAAACCCAAAACC
Source organism: Artemisia argyi (assembly GCA_030686995.1). Taxonomy (NCBI): domain Eukaryota; kingdom Viridiplantae; phylum Streptophyta; class Magnoliopsida; order Asterales; family Asteraceae; genus Artemisia; species Artemisia argyi. The sequence continues at coordinate 206,647 of CM060702.1, forward strand.
AGAAACCCAAAACCCTAAACCCCTGACCCCTAACCCCAACCGTAAACCCCACACCCAAAACCCGAAACCCCAAACGCCAAACCCCAAACCCCAATCTCGAAACCCCAAACCCCAAACCCAAAACCCCCAACCCTAACTCCAACCCCAACCCCCATCACCCTAAACCCTAAACCCCAAACACGAAACCCTAAATATAATTTTGCTTAAACGGTGTAATAATTATAAAACAACTAATGAATTCAATAAAAGTCGGTACAATATTGTTTTTTCGGTATGTTCATAAAATTAAAATACATCTTGTTTTTTGAGAATTGATTCTTAATATAATTGACTTCAAACATCCGACAATAGTTTGCTTAAAAATTTACTTATATCTATTGGGCATTATATTTGTATTCTAGTAATGTTGTGAGTTTACATATATAGCTTAGTTTTCTCATAAACTAACATTTTTAGTCTTCTAAAATGACACCCGTGAGACAAAATAGTTATCTTTTTCGGTCATGTGTTGTTGCGGTGTTGCAGTCTCTCCTTATTTTTGTTTAATATGATTGGTTTGATATAAGAAAGATGATATTTGTGTCTTCTATATTCGGAATTGATCGAGAGATTTTAGTAACATATATCGTAATTGCTCAAGTAAACCTCAATTTTGAAAACTAAGTACATGAGTACGAAACTTGAAAATAACTAACTTAAATAATGCACACTTCAATAATGGGTTTAAATTCAAAATAAGGTGAATAAAAGTCACAAAAGTAGTATAATATACATAAACATTGTTTAATAGTTAACTAAAATTAATTTTTGCAAAAAATGTATAAAGTTCACAAAAATGGTATGTATATTACAAAAATAGAATAAAGTTCACAAATTTGCATACTTGCAAAAAAGTTGCATTAATATCAGTATCAAGGTATATAATTTACTTAAACGGTGTACTGCTTATAAAACGGCTATTGAATTCCATAGAAGAGGGTACAGTTTTGGTTTTTTAGTGTGTTCATAAAATTAAAATACATCTTGTTTTTTGAGTATTGATTCTTAATATAACTGACTTTAAACATCCGAGAATAGGTTGCTTAAAAATTAACTTAGATCTATTAGGCTTATGTTTGTAAACCCAAAACCCTAAAGCCTAAACCCCAAACCCCAAACCCGAAAACGAAACCAAAAACCCGATACCCGATACCCGAAACCCGAAACCCAAAACCTGAAACCACAAACCCAAAACCCCAAACCCCAAACCGCAAACCTGAAACCCGAAACTCGAAACCTCCAACCCGAAACCCCAAACCCCCAACCCAAAAGCCCAAACCCGAAACCCCAAACCCGAAACCTGAAACCCGAAACCCGAAACGCAAAACCCGAAACCCCAAACCTAGAACCCCAAACCCGAAACCCTGAACCCGAAACCCGAAACCCCAAACACGAAACCCCAAACCCCAAACCCCAAACCCGAAACCTAAAACCCGAAGCATGAAGCCCAAAACCCGAAACCCGAATCCCCCAACCCACAACCCCTAACCCCTAACCCAAAACCCCAAACCCTAAATCTGAAACCAAAAACTCGAAACCCCAAACCCCAAACCCCCAACCCCCAACCCCAACCCCAAACCCGAAACTCGAAACCTTAAACCCGAAACCCCAAACCCAAAACTTAAAACCCGAAACCCAAAACCAGAAACCCGAAACCCTAAACCCCTGACCCCTAACCCCAACCGTAAACCCCACACCCAAAACCCGAAACCCCAAACGCCAAACCCCAAACCCCAATCTCGAAACCCAAAACCCCAAACCACAAACCCAAAACCCCCAACCCTAACTCCAACCCCAACCCCCATCACGCTAAAACCTAAACCCCAAACATGAAACCCTAAATATAATTTGCTTAAACGGTGTAATAATTATAAAACAACTAATGAATTCAATAAAAGTAGGTACAATATTGTTTTTTCGGTATGTTCATAAAATTAAAATACATCTTGTTTTTTGAGAATTGATTCTTAATATAATTGACTTCAAACATCCGACAATAGTTTGCTTAAAAATTTACTTATATCTATTGGGCATTATATTTGTATTCTAGTAATGTTGTGAGTTTACATATATAGCTTAGTTTTCTCATAAACTAACATTTTTAGTCTTCTAAAATGACACCCGTGAGACAAAATAGTTATCTTTTTTGGTCATTTGTTGTTGCGGTGTTGCAGTCTCTCCTTATTTTTGTTTAATATGTTTGGTTTGATATAAGAAAGATGATATTTGTGTCTTCTATATTCGGAATTGATCGAGAGATTTTAGTAACATATATCGTAATTGCTCAAGTAAACCTCAATTTTAAAAACTAAGTACATGAGTACGAAACTTGAAAATAACTAACTTAAATAACGCACACTTCAATAATGGGTTTAAATTCAAAATAAGGTGAATAAAAGTCACAAAAGTAGTATAATATACATAAACATTGTTTAAAAGTTAACTAAAATTAATTTTTGCAAAAAATGTATAAAGTTCACAAAAATGGTATGTATATTACAAAAATAGAATAAAGCTTCAGGTCCGGATGGATATACTTCCAAGTTCTTTAAGGCGGCTTGGAAGGTTGTTGGTCATGATACATGTGCTGCTATCAAGGAGTTCTTCAGTAGTGGTAAACTTCTTGGTGAGGTTAATGCTTCCATTATATCTTTAATTCCTAAAGTCATTGCCCCTAAGTATGTCTCGGATTACAGGCCTATTAGTTGTTGTAATGTGGTTTATAAAACTATTAGTAAAATCATTACTAATAGGATTAAAGGTGTGTTAAGTGAGCTGGTTGGTGAGAACCAAAGTGCGTTTATCCCGGGGAGGCAAATTAGTGATAATGTGCTTTTAGCTCAAGAGTTTATGAGGGGATATAATTGGAAGTCTTGGAGTGGGTCTAGTAGGTGTGCCTTTAAAATAGATATACAAAAAGCGTATGATACCGTTAATTGGCAGTTTCTGGAATTCATTCTTAAATGTTTTGGATTCCACCCTGTTATGGTACACTGGATCATGGTGTGTCTAACAACTGCTTCGTTCTCTGTTTGTATTAATGGTGAGCCCAACGGATACTTTAAAGCTGGTAGAGGTTTGAGACAAGGGGACCCCATTTCCCCGTATCTTTTTACGTTAGTTATGGAGGTGCTAAATCTGATGGTTATGAGGCAAATAAGGGCTGAGAAACTTTTTAAATACCACTGGGGGTGTAAAGAATTAAAGATTAGCAGCTTGTGTTTTGCGGATGACTTGTTGATGCTTTGTCATGGTGACCTTATTTCTGCGTCAGTTTTAAGAAGAGGGTTGGATGAATTCTGTCTAAGTTCTGGTTTGCTCCCTAGTTTGGCGAAAAGTGAGGCTTTTTTTGGTAATGTTGCAGAACCTGTGAAAGCTGATATTAGTCTGGTTATGCCGTTCAAGGAAGGAGTCTTGCCTATTAGATATTTGGGTGTACCGTTGGTGTCTAAAAGATTGTCTGCTAATGATTGTAAGTGTATAATTGAAGTGATTAAGAAAAGAATTGGGGATTGGAGAAACAAGGTACTTTCTTTCGCTGGTAGACTACAACTGATTTCTTCTATTCTTAACTCACTTCAAGTCTATTGGTCTTCGCTATTCATGTTACCTAAGGAGACTTGTAATGATATTGATAGAATTCTTAAGAAATTTCTGTGGACTAGAGGGGAATCGGTTAGGGGAATGGCGAGTGTTGCGTGGAAAGAGGTTTGTAAACCCAAATGTCAAGGGGGGTTGGGCTTGAGATCTGCTCATCAGTGGAATGTTGCTCTTATGGCCAAACACCTTTGGAACATTGCTAGTAGAAAGAAATCTATATGGGTTAGTTGGATTAATATTTATGGGTTAAAGGGTGGAAATATTTGGGATCCGGAGATATATAGGGGTTATTCATGGAGTTGGAATAGTTTATTGGATCTTAGAGACAAAGTTAAGAGTTTTGTGTATGTTAAAGTTGGTAATGGGAGGGATTGTAACTTATGGTTTGATAAGTGGCATCATTCTGGTCCGCTTATTAGATTTATTAATCACAGTATTATTGTTGAAGCTAATTTAAGTTTAAAAGCTAATGTCAGGGATATGGTGAAGGAGAATGAGTGGGATTGGCCTATTGATTGGAGTGATAGGTTTAGTGAAGTTACTAATGTTCCGGTTCCTAAGTTGATTAATGAGTTGGATGATAAAGTTATTTGGGTTGATAAAAATGGAAAGGATAAAGAATTTTCTGTTAAAGAGGTATGGAAAGCTGTTAGAGAGGATGGCCCAAAAGTGATGTGGTATAGACATGTTTGGTATTCACAATGTATCCCAAGGCACGCGTTTATTCTTTGGGTTGCTATTAAGGGCAGGTTGAAAACTCTTGATAGAATTTCTAAGTGGGTGGATGTTCAGAGTATGATGTGTCATCTATGTAATCATGAACTTGAATCTCACACTCATCTGTTCTTCTCATGCCCGTTTTCGAAGAGACTTTGGGAAAAGTGTAAGCTTATGGCGAAACTTGAGGATATCTCAAATGATTGGGCTAGTATTATTTCTTTTATCTCTAATAAACCTGCTACTAATTCTATCTGGAGTGTGATCCAGAGGTTAGTGTTGGGTGCTTGTGTTTATTTTGTTTGGCAGGAAAGAAACTTCAGATGTTTCAGGAAGGAGTTTAGAGATGTGGACAATTTACTCAAGACTGTGGTTGGGACTGTGAGATTAAAGCTTCTGGGTCTTAATATTAGGTATTCTCCTAACTCCATTGAAGCTGCTAATATTTGGGATTTAAAGATTATTAAAGATGAATACTATAGAAGAATGGTGGAAGAGATCTCGAAGCATAATTATGATAATGATTAATGCTATGGATGGTGCTTGGGTTAACTGGTTTCATGCTGGAACTGGTTTTTGGGAGTGTAACAAGGTATGGAATTTGTGGGAGATTGATGGTATATTTGGGAAGGTTTGGGAGAATGTTTTACTCTTTTTGTCCTTATTAATGGTTTTACCCTTTGGGTTTTACATTATAAGGTTTTTAAGGAGGAAAATTCTTCTAAACAGCTTTTCTGGCACTTCCTTGCTTATTTGATGTTGAAGTAATTGGTCTTTGGTTGAATTGCTGGATTTCTGGTGGAGTTTCTATTGGTTGGATGCTGGGTGGTTTCTGATATATTAGATGGCATGGGGGCATGGGCTGGTTTTCTGTTTTTGGCTTTGATGAGTGGTGAGTCTTAGATTTCTAGTAGCCTATGTGTATTGTGCTGGTTTGGAGGTCATTGGTTGGTCCCTTTGATCTCTGATGATGCAGAAGTATACTTGGGTTTCTAGTTTGAATTTTGACTCATTACTTTCATCTTGCTATTTCTGCTATTTGTATGGATTTTTAGTAATAGTTGATGTTATTTATTGTTTGGTATTGAGCTAGGGATATGTCCTATGCCATCTTGTTTTGTGGTGCATAAGTGTGGAAGCTAGGGATATGTCCTAGTCTTTTATTGACACTTTGCGCTTGTTTTGTCTTGTTCGGCCGTTTGGCTTCCTTTACTTAATAAATTTACCTTTAAGTAAAAAAAAAAAAAAATAGAATAAAGTTCACAAATTTGCATACTTGCAAAAAAGTTGCATTAATATCAGTATCAAGGTATATAATTTACTTAAACGGTGTACTGCTTATAAAACGGCTATTGAATTCCATAGAAGAGGGTACAGTTTTGGTTTTTTAGTGTGTTCATAAAATTAAAATACATCTTGTTTTTTGCGTATTGATTCTTAATATAACTGACTTTAAACATCCGAGAATAGGTTGCTTAAAAATTTACTTAGATCTATTAGGCTTATGTTTGTAAACCCAAAACCCTAAAGCCTAAACCCCAAACCCCAAACCCGAAACCAAAACCCGAAACCCGATACCCAATACCCGAAACCCAAAACCCCAAACCCCAAACCTGAAACCCGAAACTCGAAACCTCCAACCCGAAACCCCAAACCCCCAACCCAAAAGCGGAAACCCGAAACCTGAAACCCGAAACCGGAAACGCAAAACCCGAAACCCCAAACCTGAAACCCCAAACCTGAAACCCCAAGCCCAAAACCCTGAACCCGAAACCCCAAACCCCATACACGAAACCCCAAACCCCAAACCCCAAACCCGAAACCTAAAACCCGAAGCATGAAGCCCAAAACCCGAAACCCGAATCCCCCAACCCACAACCCCTAACCCCTAACACCAAACCCCAAACCCTAAATCTGAAACCAGAAACTCGAAACCCCAAACCCCAAACCCCCAACCCCCAACACCAACCCCAAACCCGAAACTCGAAACCTTAAACCCGAAACACCAAACCCAAAACTTAAAACCCGAAACCCAAAACAAGAAACCCGAAACCCTAAACCCCTGACCCCTAACCCCAACCATAAACCCCACACCAAAAACCCGAAAACCCAAACGCCAAACCCCAAACCCCAATCTCAAAACCCAAAACCCCAAACCCCAAACCCAAAACCCCCAACCATAACTCCAACCCCAACCCCCATCACCCTAAACCCCAAACCCCAAACACGAAACCCTAAATATAATTTGCTTAAACGGTGTAATAATCATAAAACAACTAATGAATTCAATAAAAGTGGGTACAATATTGTTTTTTCGGTATGTTCATAAAATTAAAATACATCTTGTTTTTTGAGAATTGATTCTTAATATAATTGACTTTAAACATCCGACAATAGTTCGCTTAAAAATTTACTTGTATCTATTGGGCTTATATTTGTATTCTAGTAATGTTGTGAGTTTACATATATAGCTTAGTTTTCTTATAAACTAAAATTTTTAGTCTTCAAAAATGACACCCGTGAGACAAAATAGTTATCTTTTTCGGTCATGTGTTGTTGCGGTGTTGCAGTCTCTCCTTATTTTTGTTTAATATGTTTGGTTTGATATAAGAAAGATGATATTTGTGTCTTCCATATTCGGAATTGATCGAGAGATTTTAGTCACATATATCATAATTGCTCAAGTAAACCTCAATTTTGAAAACTAAGTACATGAGTACGAAACTTGAAAATAACTAACTTAAATAATGCACACTTCAATAATGGGTTTAAATTCAAAATAATGTGAATAAAAGTCACAAAAGTAGTATAATATACATAAACATTGTGTAAAAGTTAACTAAAATTAATTTTTGCAAAAAATGTATAAAGTTCACAAAAATGGTATGTATATTACAAAAATAAAATAAAGTTCACAAATTTGCATGCATGCAAAAAAGTTGCATTAATATCAGTATCAAGGTATATAATTTGCTTAAACGGTGTACTGCTTATAAAAATGCTAATGAAATCCATAAAAGAGGGTACAGTATTGGTTTTTTAGTGTGTTCATAAAATTAAAATACATATTGTTTTTTGAGTATTGATTCTTAATATAACTGACTTTAAACATCCGAGAATAGGTTGCTTAAAAATTTACTTAGATCTATTAGGCTTATGTTTGTAAACCCTAAACCCGAAAGCCTAAACCCCAAACCCCAAACCCGAAAAAGAAACCCGAAACCCAAAACCCGATACCCGAAACCTAATACCCGATACCCGAAACCGGAAACCCGAAACCACAAACCACAAACCCGAAACCTGAAACCCGAAACTCGAAACCTCAAACCCTAAACCCCAAACCCCAAACCCGAAATCCGAAACCCGATACCTGAAACCCCAAACCCAAAACCTAAAAACCGAAGCCCGAAACCCCAATCCCCCAACCCACAAACCCCAACTCCAGACCCCAAACCCAAATCTCAAACCTGAAACCCGAAATTCAAACCCCAACCCCTAACCCCCAACCCCAACACAAAACTCGAAGCCTGAAACTCGAAACCGCAAAACAAAAATATGAAACCCGAAAACCAAAACCCGAAACCCAAACCGTAAACCCCTGACCCCTAACCCCAACCCGAAACCCCACACCTGAAACCCAAAACCCGAAACCCCAATCCCGAAACCCCAAACCCAAAACCCCCAACCCTAACTCCAACCCCAACCCCCATCCCCAAACCCTAAACCCTAAACCCCAAACACGAAACCCTAAATATAATATGCTTAAACGGAGTAATGATTATAAAACGGCTAATGAATTCCATAAAAGAGGGTACAGTATTGTTTTTTCGGTATGCTCATAAAATTAAAATACATCTTGTTTTTTGATATTTTATTCTTAATATAATTGACTTTAAACATCCGACAATAGTTTGCTTAAAATTTTACCTATATCTATTGGGCTTATATTTTTATTATAGTAATGTAGTGAGTTTACATATATAGCTTAGTTTCCTCATAAATTAAAATTTTTAGCCTTCAAAAATGACACCCGTGAGACAAAATAGTTATCTTTTTCGGTCATGTGTTGTTGCGGTGTTGCAGTCTCTCCTTATTTTTGTTTAATATGTTTGGTTTGATATAAGAAAGATGATATTTGTGTCTTCTATATTCGGAATGGATCGAGAGATTTTAGTCACATATATCATAATTGCTCAAGTAAACCTCAATTTTGAAAACTAAGTACATGAGTACGAAACTAGAAAATAACTAACTTAAATAATGCACACTTCAATAATGGGTTTAAATTCAAAATAATGTGAATAAAAGTCACAAAAGTAGTATAATATACATAAAGATTGTGTAAAAGTTAACTAAAATTAATTTTTGCATAAAATGTATAAAGTTCACAAAAATGGTATGTATATTACAAAAATAGAATAAAGTTCACAAATATTATCTAATAAACCTGCTACTAATTCTATCTGGAGTTTGATCCAGAGGTTAGTATTGGGTGCTTGTGTTTATTTTTTATGGCAGGAAAGAAACTTCAGATGTTTCAGGAAGGAATTTAGAGATGAGGACTGCTTATTCAAGATTGTGGTTGGGACGGTAAGAATGAAGCTTCTGGGATTGACTATTAGGTACACTTCTAACTCTATGGAAGCTGCTAATATGTGGGAGTTGAAGATTATTAAGAATGATTATTATAGAAGAATGGTGGAAAAGATCTTAAAGGATAATTATGATAATGATTTGTTCTTTAGATGGTATTTGGGTTAACTGGTTTCAAGCTGGAACTGGTTTTTGGGAGTGTAACAGGGTATGGAATCTGTTGGAGATTGATGGTATCTTTGGGAAGGTTTGGGAGAATGTTGCACTCTTTTTGTCCTTATTTATGGTTTTACCCTCTGGGTTTTACATAATAAGGTTTTTAAGCAGGCAAATTCTCGTAAACAGCTTTTCTGGCACTTCCTTGCTGATATGATGATTGGTGTATTTGGTCTTCTTGGTTGATAGTTGGATTACTGGTGGAGTTTCAATTGGTTGGATGCTGGGTGGTTTCTGATATATTGGATGGCATGGACTGGTTTTCTTTTATTTGCTTTGATGAGTGGTGAGTCTTAGATTTCTGGTAGCCTATGTGTATTGTGCTGGTTTGGAGGTCATTGGTTGGTCCCTTTGATCTCTGATGATGCAGAAGTATACTTGGGTTTCCAGTTTGAATTTTGACTCATTACTTTCATCTTGCTATCTTGCTATTTGTATGGGTTTTACGGTATTAGTTGATGTTTTTTATTGTTTTGGATTTGAGCCAGGGATATGTCCTATGCCATCTTTTTTTGTAGTGCATAAGTGTGGAAGCTAGGGAAGAGTCCTAGCCTTTTATTAACACTTTGTACTTTTTGTCTTGTACAGCCTTTTGGCTCCCTTTACTTAATAAATTTACCTTTAAGTAAAAAAAATAGTATAAAGTTCACAAATTTGCTTAAACGGCGTAATGCTTATAAAATAGCTAATGAATTCCATAAAAGAGGTTACAGTATTGGTTTTTTGGTGTGTTCATAAAACTAAAATACATCTTGTTTTTTGATTATTGATTCTTAATATAATTGACTTTAAACATCCGAGAATTGGTTGCTTAAAAATTTATTTAGATATATGGGGTTATGTTTGTAAACCCCAAACGCGAAACACGTAACTCGAAACCCGAAACCCGAAAACCCAAACCCCAAACCCGATACCCAAAACCCGAAACCTAAACCGCGAATCCCGAAATCCCAAACCCCAAACCCCAAACCCGAAACCCCAATCCCCAAACCCCAAACCCCAAACCCAAAACCCGAAACCCGAAAGCCGAAACCCAAAAGCCGAAAACTGAAGCCCGAAACCCAAAACCCAAAACCCCTGACCCGCAACCCGAAACCAGAAACCCGAAAACCCAAACCCCCAACCCCCAACCCCAAACCCCAAACACGAAACCAGAAACCCCAAGCTACAAACCCCAAACCCAAAACCCAAAACCTCAAACCCGAAACCAGAAACCCGAAACCCGAAAACCCAAACCCGAAACCCCAAACGCGAAACCCCAATCCCGAAACCCCAAACCCCAAACCTGAAACCCCCAACCCCAACTCCTAACCCCCAACACCAAACCCCAAACCCCAAACCGAAATCCGAAACCTAAAACCCAAATCCTGAAACTCGAAACCCGAAACCGAAACCTGAAACCCGATGCCCAAAACCCGTAACCCGAAACCCAAAAACTGAAACCCGAAACCCCAAACCTGAAACCCGAAACCCGAAACCCGAAACCCGAAACCCCAAACCCGATACCCGAAACACGAAACCCCAAACCCGAAACCTGAAACCCTAAAATCGAAACCCGAAACCAGAAACCCCAAACCCGAAAATCAAAACCCGTAGCCCAAAACCCGAAAACCGAAACCTGAAACCCCCAACCCCAACCCCAAACCCCAAACCAGATACCCAAAACTCGAAACCCAAATCCCGAAACCACCAGCCCCCAAACCCAACCCGAAACCTGAAACCCGAAACTCGAAACCCCAAACATGAAACCCGAAACCCCAAACTCCAAACCCGAAACCCGAAAACCCAAAACCCAAACCCCAAACCCCAAACCCGAAACCCGAAAACCAAACGCCCCAACCCCAACCCCCAAACTCCAAACACCAAACCCCAACCCCAACCAACAACCCCTAACCCCAACCCCCGACCCCGACCCCAGACCTTAGATCCGAAACACGAAATACGAAAACCAAAACCCGAAACCCGAAACCCAAAACCCGAAACCTGAAAACCAAAACTCAAAGCCCGAAACCTACAACCCCCAACCAAAACCCAAAACCCCAAATCCTAAACCCGTAACCCGAAACCCCAAACCCCTAACCCCCAACCCTCAACCCCAACCCCAACCCCCAACCCCAACCCCTAACCCCCAACCCTAAACCACCCAAAACCCCCAACCCCTAACCCGAAACCCAAAACCAGAAACCTAAAACCCCCAAGACCCAACCCCAACCCCCAACCCGCAAACCCAAACCCGAAACCCAAAACCCCAAATCTGAAACCCGAAACCCCAAACCCCAAACCCCAAACCAGAAACCCGAAACCCAAAACCCGTAACCCGAAACCCCAAACCCCAAACCCGAAACTCCAAACCCCAAACCCTAAATATAATTTGCTTAAACAGTGTAATGCTTAAAAAACGGCTAATGAATTCCGTAAAAGAGGGTACAGTATTGGTTTTTCGGTGTGTTCATAAAATTTAAATACATCTTGTTTTTTGAGAATTGATTCTTAATATAATTGACTTTAAACATCCGATAATAGGTTGCTAAAAAATTTACTTAGATCTATTGGGCTTATGTTTGTGTTATAGTAATGTAGTGGGTTTACATATATAGCTTAGTTTCTTCATGAAGTAAAATTTTCAACCTTTAAAAATGACACCCGTGAGCCATAATAGTTCTCTTTATCGGTCATGTGTTGTTGAGGTGTTGTAGTCTCTCCTTATTTTTTTTAACATGTTTGGTTTCAGATAAGAAAGATGATATTTGTGCCTTCTATATTCGGAATTGATCGAGAGATTTTAGTCACATATATCATAATTGCTAGCGTAAACCTCAAATTTGAAAACTAGGTACATGAGTACGAAACTTGAAAATAACTCACTTAAATATTGCACACTTCAATAATGGGTATAAATTCAAAATAATGTGAAAAAAAAGTCACAAAAGTAGTATAATATAGATAAACATTGTGCAAAAGTTAAGCAAAATTTATTTTTGCAAAAAATGTATAAAGTTCACAAAAATGGTTTGTATTTTAAAAAATAGTATAAAGTTCACTAATTTGCATACATGCTAAGAAGCTGCATTAATATCACTATCAAGTTATATAATTTGCTTGAATGGTGTAATGCTTATAAAACGTCTAATGAATTCCATAAGAGTGGGTACTGTATTGGTTTTTCAATGTCTTCATAAAATTATAATACATCTTGCTTTTTTGAGAATTGATTCTTAATATAATTGACTTTAAACATCTGAGAATAGGTTGCTAAAAAATTTACTTAAATCTGTTGGGCTTATGTTTGTATTATAGTAATGTAGTGGGTTTACATATGTAGCTTAGTTTCTTCATGAAGTAAAATTTTCAACATTTAAAAATAACACCCGTGAGCCACAATAGTTGTCTTTTTCGGTCATGTGTTGTTGCGGTGTTGCGGTCTCTCCTTAGTTTTTTTAATATGTTTGGTTTGAGATAAGAAAAATGATATTTGTATCTTCTATATTCAGAATTGATCGAGAGAGTTTAGTCACATATATAATAATTGCTCATGTAAACCTCAATTTTGAAAACTAAGTACATGAGTACGAAACTTAAAAATAACTCACTTAAATAATGCACACTTCAATAATGCGTATAAATTCAAAATAATGTGAATAAAAGTCACAAAAGTAGTATAATATACATAAACATTGTGTAAAAGTTAACTAAAATTAATTTTTGCAAAAAATGTATAAAGTTTTCAGATTTGCATCATGCAAAAAAGTTACATTATTATCACTATCAAGGTATATAATTTGCTTAAACGGTGTAATGCTTATAAAATGGCTAATGAATTCCATAAAAGAGGTTACAGTATTGGTTTTTCGATGTGTTCATAAAATTAAAATACATCTTGTTTTTTGATTATTGATTCTTAATATAATTGACTTTAAACATCCGAGAATTGGTTGCTTAAAAATTTATTTAGATATATGGGGTTATGTTTGTAAATCCCAAACGCGAAACACGTAACTCGAAACCCGAAACCCGAAAACCCAAACCCCAAACCCGATACCCAAAACCCGAAACCTAAACCGTGAAACCCCAAACCCTAAACCCGCAACCCGAAACCCCAAACCCCAAACCCCAAACCCGCAACTCGAAACCCCAATCCCCAAACCCCAAACCCCAAACCCGAAACCCCAAACCCGAAACCCAAAACCCGAAACCCCAAACCCGAAACCCGAAACCCAAAAGCAGAAAACCGAAGCCCGAAACCCGAAACCCAAAACCCTAAACCCGAAACCCCCAACCCCTGACCCGCAACCCCAAACCCCAATTGTAGGACCTTAGATATCACAACTTTATCACAAATATAGAAGATTATAAGAAAAGATGGAAAGATGGTGACTTGTATGAAGTATATGAAATTCGTGTATTAGAGAGAGAGAGATGGAAATGAGAGCTTTTATTAATAAAGAAACACACACAAATACACACACAAGCACACCACACAAATGAGGTGTGTGGTGTCTTTTATACATAAGACTTAAGACCTTATGGGCCTTAGGATGGACTTGGACTTTTACATAAACTATGGACTAGCCATAATACATAACTTATAACCTATTAGATTAGTCCAAACCATAAGCCCATTTGACTATTCTATTGTAAACTACGACACATTACAAAGTTACACGTATGAGAATGACCATCACTTTTTAATATATATTTTTAATGCTAACAATCTCCCCCTAAGGGGTGGTCATTCGAATGATGCTCCACGTGACTTGATCTTCTTTCTTCTTTGTTGTTGTCCATTGTGTGTCGTAGTAGAATAGTCTTTAGTTTTTGTTCCTTCATGCTTTGTGATCTTAGATGACTGACTTTTCATCATTCGTTGTCTGCCTTTCGTCACTTCTGCGTCTGTGGTGGTTGTCTGCCATTCCAACATGCCCATACATCTTTGGACTTTGATATTTATATGCACGTAGTTCCCTTACTTTCACTTTGATCTTTAGTCTTTATACTTAGTAGATTCTTCTTTTTGGCGTAGAATCTTTCTTTGAACGTTGTGTTGTAAAGATCTTTGAGGGAGCTTTCTTTAACTTCCAGATGTATGTATAAGCATGTGGAATCTGTCGCCATGGAGATGATGTGTACCTGTAGGTAAACAGTTAGCAATAAATCAACCGGTACTTACAGATAAGAATTAGAGATCGTCAACAGCATAGTGTGAAGACTCCTTCTAACCCTTACCAAGGCCGTTCCCATGTCAGATACTCTCGAGAGAGCTTACGAGTCCTACTTAGTAGCTCAATGATTGGGTGAGTCGCTGGGGATCACTCCACGACTGTAGACCGTTTGAAACCACCGCGAACACTAAGCGTAACCCATAAAGAATTACCTAAGTGACCTGCTGTCTGAGCTGTTTGATGTTGACCCTGGCAGGAGTTTCCATTCAATCATTGAGAATCACAAAAGTGAATCCTCTCATAAATGTTCTGGCAGATTGCTAAGATCTGCGTAGGACTCTATAATTTACAGCTAGTGTCCATTGATGTAGAACACCAGTTGTAGAAGTACTATGTGTTCCTATGAGATCTTTTGATGAAATCTCGAGGTTCTAGACTCGATAGGTGCACATTTGGTTTCCTATGCGGAGATTAGGGAGAGGTCTCCTGCTTCAATATCAACCATCTCTAAGAGACAGGTCGATAGATTACACCGGTTCCCCGTGAGAATGAAACAAGCTCTTTTAAGAGAACTTGAGTGGTTAAGAAGGTTTAGTGCAGTGCGTCACTGGGTCCATAACGTCTTTGTCTTCAATACCGGTGTCACCTTAGTAACAACCAGTAGCATATGAATTGTACCCGGTGTCTGCCCTAAGGTCGAACATTTGGAGGGCTATTTCTTTTCACCCTTTTTCATAACTTTTCTTTTTAATTCTTCAACCCCTTCTTTCTCCTTTCTCATTTTCTCCTTTTTTCAATCATACCTAAGGACTTCTAATTCTAATCTATTGGATTTGTCCTTGGGTAGATCCCTCCGGCTCTGGCGGATCATAGGATGGTTTTCCCTAACCTTAGTCACCTTATAACTCCATGACTATCCTATTGTTGCCATGAAACCATTTATTGAAAATCTCTCAAAGTGTTTATGATAATAAAACACATTGTTGACACTTTGAGAGTTTTGCATTACTTTTGAAGGACTCCCCCTTCACATGTGCTCATGTAATTTTTAAGAAATTTGCACATGTGGGAGGAGTTTGCACTTTTTGAATTGATCCACTTTCAGTGAACATGACCGATTCGAGACACGCTTACATCACTAGTTAGACTAGCTTGAAATTATTACCCGTCCTGGTCAAGTCCAAAGAAAGTCTCTCGATACGGTACATTCTACTCAGACAAGTCCTATTCGAGACACGCTTACATCACTAGTTGGACTAGCTTGAAATTATTACCCGTCCAGGACAAGTCTTTTCGATTACTTGACATTTTAAGCTTCGTCAATTCATTGGTACTGTCTGAGTCGAGCTCTTCTGAGATTCAGTCACATACTTTAAACATCTTTGATCACATTTTAATCATGTCTTCTCCCCCTCAAAAATAGCATAGCGTGATATTTTTTATATCAACTGATTAATAAAAGGCTTTTTGGAGAGAAAGACAGATTTGCATGAATTTGGAACATTTTTGTTTTTGAACTCCCCCTTAATGATAGCATATTTAAAATTACTTAAGGGTTTTGAGGGAGTTATCTTGAGCACTAATTTTGAGAGATTTTTAGAAATCTTTTGAACAATCTTGAAAAAGTGCTCAAGAATTTTGATTGAAAACGAGTTTGTGTTTGAAATCTTTTTCGTTTGTTTAGACTCGAAATTTTTGAAAATGATTTCGTCTTTGAACGTACGAGTCCTTGATTTGAAAATAATCAAAAGTCGTCATTGAAGTCCGGGTTTCGTACTGATGTATACGAAAGCCATAGTGAAGAAATTTTTTGAGAAACGACATGTTTTAGAAAAACATTAAAAAGAACTCCCGCTCAAGCATCTGTACATGTCCGTAACATTGTTGAATGACATTTCTAGAAACGTACAGAATATTGATTTATACGAGAGACATGTCGTGAGAAGAATATTTTTGGATTTTTTGATTTTATATTGTTTTTGTATTTTTTGAATATTTTATATTTTTGTATTTTGTTTTTGTTGGTTTTTCAAATTTTGTATTTTGTTTTTCAAAAATATTTACAGCGAAGCAATTTTGAAAACTTTTCAAGAAGATTCGAGAAAACGTTCTAGCTCCTCAGGAGTTAGGCTTCGCATGTCAATTCGTCGAACTAAATAGTCAAACCTTTCTTTTGGAAGGGCTTTAGTAAATAGATCGGCGAGTTGATAATCAGTCTTAACGAAAAATAATTCAACAGTACCCTCTTCCACGTGTTCTTTGATGAAATGGTAGTGGACTTTGATATGCTTCGTCTTAGAGTGATGTACGGGATTGCACGAGATGGCTATGGCACTTTTTGAGTCACAATACATAGGTATTCTGTCAAAAGTAAAGCCATAATCTGTGAGCTGTGCCCGCATCCAAAGAACTTGGGTACAACACGCAGATAGAGACACATACTCGGCTTCGGCGGTTGATAGCGCAGTACAATCCTGTTTCTTTGAAGACCAGCTTACTAGCTTTTCACCCAAAAATTGTGCTCCACCTGATGTACTCTTTGCGGTAACTTGATCACCAGCATGGTCTGCATCTGAAAATGCTGTTAGATTAAACTCTGAATCCTTCGGATACCAAAGTCCCAAGTTAATGGTGCTTCGTAGGTACCGAAAGATCCGTTTAACCTCTTTGAGGTGAAGTTCGGTAGGCTTTGCCTGAAACCGTGCTAACAAACAAACAGCAAATTGAATATCGGGTCGACTAGCAGTTAGGTACATGAGAGAACCGATCATGCTCCGATATTTCTTCGGATCGATGGGTTTCCCAAACAAATCAGCACCTATTTTTGGTGAAGTGACCATTGGTGTACCAACAGAATCACAATTTTCCATTCCATGTTTTTTCAAAATCTCTATCGTATATTTAGCTTGATTGATAAAAATACCACGAGGGGATTGATGTATTTGTAAACCAAGAAAGAATTTTAGTTCCCCCATCATGGACATTTCAAATTTGCTTTTCATGAGATTTTCAAAATGTTTTGAATGGTTAGGATTGGTTGATCCAAAAATAATGTCGTCCACGTAAATTTGAACGATCAAAATGTCATCTTTGAACTTTTTGATAAACAAGGTGTCATCAACCGTTCCTTTTGTGAAATTGTTTTTGAGCAAGAAAGATGATAGTTCGTCATACCACGCTCTTGGAGCTTGTTTTAAACCATAAATGGCCTTTTTAAGCTTGTAGACGTAGTTTGGATGTTCCTTATCAACGAATCCTTCTGGCTGACTCACATACACTTCTTCTTTCAGAGTTCCACTCAAGAAAGCGGTCTTAATGTCCATCTGATAGACTGTGATGTTTTTGTGAGCTGCATAGGCTAAGAAAATCCGGACTGCTTCATGTCTAGCTACAGGCGCGAATGATTCTTCGAAATCTATCCCTTCTTCTAGTGGATAACCTTTAGCCACGAGACGAGCTTTGTTGCGAATTACAGTCATTTCCTCATCCAGTTTGTTCTTCCACAACCACTTGAGATCAAGAACACGCTTATCAAGTGGTCGTTCAACAAGTTCCCAACTATCATGTAATAGGTATTGAAGAAATTCCTCCTGCATCGCTTCAATCCATGGGTTTTCTGCCATTGCTTCCTGAATGTTCTTTGGTACTTTGGTGCTTATTGAGCAAATGTAAATGCACAATTCGAGATCGGTGGCAAGTTGTCTCCTCGTCTGAACTGGCATCGAAGGATCACCAATAATATGTACTAACGGATGGTCTTTTGTCCATTGAAACGTAGAAGGGTACCTTTGGTTGAACGAATGTGTGTTAGATGGTTCTTGTAACCTTGAAGAAGATTCGGCAGAGTCTGATGCAAACGGGTTTTCAAATACTTCTTCTTCTTTTTCTAACGCAACATCGTTTGAATTATTTGTTGGTTCTTCTTGAAAATTTGTGTTTTGGTTTTGCTCATCAATGTTTGGTAGAACAGTTTCAAGTAATGGAGTTGCTTGAGTAGATGTAGATGATGTTGATGTAGTTGGTGCTTCAGCTTCGATTGTGGTAGATGCATCTTGTAATGGTGGTGGTGGTTGATGGTTTTGAGCGGGTGCAGCGGAATGTTGTTGAGATGCATTAGTCGAAGTTCCACCATAATATTCATCAAACATTAACTCGAAGAAGTTTTCCAGTTCTTGTTCTGAAGGTTTATCCGTGTTTGTTGACTGAGCTCCTTGAGGTACGAGTCCTGAACTGATGTGTCCAGAAGTCTGCATGTTTAGTGCGGGTCCTAATCCGTTTTGATTAGAAGCCATCGGATTAAGCGCGGGTTCTAGAGCGTATCTCTCAGAAGCCATTTGTGAAATCTCGTCAAACTTCACATTCATCGTCTCCATTATCCTTTTTGTTCTTCGATTATACACCCTGAATGCCCTCGAGTTTTCTGAATACCCAATGAAGATTCCAATATCACCCTTAGCTTTCAACTTTCTTAGATCTTCTCTGTCGTTCGTCGGATAGCACAAAGCGCCAAACACGTGAAGGTAAGAGATGTCAGGTTTTCGGTTATTCACAAGCTCATATGGGGTTTTATTGAATCTTGGATGGATTAGGGATCGGTTTTGAGTAAAACAAGCAGTGGCAACAACATCAGCCCATAAGAAAAGTGGTGCACTAGAATATATCAGCATTGTGCGAGCAGCTTCCACAAGAGTTCTGTTTCTTCTTTCAACTACCCCATTCTGCTGTGGAGTTCTAACAACTGATGTTTGATGTGTGATTCCAACATCTTCAAGGTAAGTTCTTAACTCCTGGTTTGTAAATTCTGTGCCATTGTCTGTTCTTATAATCCTTACTGGAGCTTGAAGTAGAACTTGAATACGCTTTAGAAAGGTGATGATGATGCCTGGTGCTTCGTCTTTTGATCTCAAAAACTTTACCCAAGTATATCTTGAATAATCATCAACAATAACAAGAATATACTTCTTCCCATTAATGCTTTCAACTCTCATTGGGCCACATAAGTCCATGTGTAACATATGTAACCTTGCTTCCGAACTAGGTACGGTTTTGGGTTTATATGATGCTCTTTTACTTTTTCCTTGTTCGCATGATGGACATAGGTGTTCCTTGGTGTATTTGAACTTAGGAAGTCCAGTGACGATGTTGTCTTTGGCTAACTTGTTGATGGTGTCGAAATTGAGATGGGATAATCTTCTATGCCACAGCCAGGACTTAGTTTCGGTTGCCCTTGTCATAAGACAAATTGGTGATGTAGAAGCCATTTGGTTGATGTCGATAGCATACAAGTTTGTACCACGATAACCAGTTAAGAGATCATCACCAACCAAATTTCTAATAAAAACCGTGTTTCTCCTGAATGCAACTTCTAAATCTGCATCACAAAACTTCCCAACTGAAAACAAATTATGTCCCAATCCTTCGACGTAGTAAACTCGAGTGATCAAAAAATTCCCAAACTGAAGATCTCCAAAACCCAGGATAGCTGCTACATGATCATTTCCAAAGCGTACAGTTCCCATGAATTTCCAAATGAAATTGATCAGCAGCTTTAAATTCCCGGTCATGTGCTTGGAGCAACCCGAGTCGACGATCCAAAGACATATTTCGACAACCTGCGAAGAACAGAAGATTTTGTATTTGGAAACCGTTTAGAATTTGGTTCCATTGGGTTAGGAGTAAAATCCATATCACACTCATAGAATGTTTCAACATGTTCAGTTTGAACAACTTTCAGTGTTCCATCCTGGAGAATGAATTTTCTACCCGTTGGTTTCCGTACACAATACTTAAGATAGTTCCTAGGCATTTGGCTACTAGTGGTAGACCTAAAGCGTGCAACTAATCTTTCAATAGATCTAGATCTAGCCCTAGTTCCTTTCGGAACTTTCTTCTGTTCAGGCGTAACATTCACATTCTTAGAAACACATTCATCATGAATATAATTAATTAAACATTTCTTGCATATCAAACAAACAGAGTCATTACATGCATTAGAACCAGTACTCTCGACATTACATTCAGATGAAACATGTCTCTTATTAAAAAGCGATAAATTTCTAGGGTGTTCTTCTACTTTATTCTTGCTACTACTCGTAGAGGCAGGCGAGACTCTATTGTTCCTTGTATTGCTCCTAGGCTGTAGTCTGCTGCTCTTAGAGGTGCTTTCTACTCCTGTAGAAGTTGAGGCACACACATTAGGATTTCTATGGTTGTCCTTTTTAGCATCACTAGACTCTTTAGAATTATCCTTTTTGCCCTCATAAGTCTTAGATGTGGAGGCAAACGCATTAGTGGGACTAATCCTAAAAAGGCCAGGTGCTATCACTTTTGGTGTTTCGACAACCGCTTTTCCTTTATCAACAATCTTTTCATTTTCACTTTTCTTGGGCGAGGGTGTTGGAGTGACTGGTTTTGTCAAATCCTTCTTCTCATCGACTTTTGGAGCAAACCTTGAAATTGACATTTTTGGTTTTTGAACCGTGTTTGAAACATTTGGTTTCTCCAAAGTCGACGGTTTTGCAAACTTAGTTTCCTCACCCTTCCCTTTTTGACTTTCAAGCTGAGCCCTCATAAGATCATTTTGCTCTTTCATTTTCTTTAATTCACGCTCATACGACAGTTTGTCATATTTGCATTCTTCGCTTTTTCGATCAAGTTGTTTAAAATATGTCACATTTTCTTTTTCAAGCTTAATAAGAGCATTTTCATATTTTGAAACAATTTCGGAGGTCTCAGCTCTCTGTCTTTCATCGTCATGAACAGAATATGTTTGTAAAATGATGGACATAATATCAGTCAAGGTTGCAAAAATCGTTAATCGGTAGTCGGGCGGTCGACCACCTTGTAGCTTGTAATCAGTCTAGGCGGGATTAATCGGTGATTAATCGGATTGGCAATACTGACAAATTTTGGTTATTTCCAGCAAGTTTTATGTAATTCCGGTGAATTTTAGGTATTTCCGGAAAGGTATTTTCTAAAAAACAACTTGTAATAGACTTAAACAGTTACTATAAGTGATAAAAATAAGTTTATAGTGAGTTTTGGGTACTTCTGGCAAGATTTATAGGTTTCCGGCAAGTTTGACCACCATTGACCGCCATTGATCGCCGTTGACCACAGTTGACCTATTTGTTTGACCCAGTTACATAAATCGGCAAGGTCGGTGACCTTGTAGCACCTAATCGGCGATTAATCTGCCTTGTAGACTTTTTTTGCAACACTGATATCAGTAGACAGAACTGCTTCGAAGAGAGAATCATTTAGGTTTTCCAAAACATTGATTTGCTCAAAAGATTCATTTGCCTTCTTTATCAGGGACTTGTGATCCGTGACGAAGTCAGCTGTTTCTTTCAAAAATGCTTGTTCAAAATGAATTACTCGAGCATGGATGTTATTAATTTGAGGAGCAAATTCATTTTCGAGAATCTTTTTAAGCTGTAAATGAACCGTGGAATTCCAGTTGATCTCATTAAGTCTCGTTTTAGATTCTAAAGTCATTTTAAGTTGCCCAATTCTGGTTTTAAGATCATCAAGATATCCCCGTGCAGCACTTGTGTTAAAAGTGTTGTTTGAGGAAATCTGTTCCATGTTAGAAATCGATTTGGAAGCAACTACTTTCTTAGAAAACATTTTTGAGAATGGTCGTTTTATGGAAAACACAGATGGTTCTTTTTCTGGAACAAAAGTAATTCCCGAAAGTTTGTTCAATTTGTTGTAATCAATGGGTTTCGAATCCTTTTGTTTCATTTTAGAAATGCTCTCTTCGACATGTTCTATCGTTTGCACAGAATCCCGAATGACGGGAGGATCATGTTTGGTGTAAAAAACACTACCATTATACAAGACGTTCTGTTCTTCCTGAGCTTTCTTGAGATTACAAGGATTGTTGTTACCAAGAGCCATTTTGTGTTTCGTATGGTAAATCGGATTAGTTTGATTTGAAATCATTTTCATTGGCCTCCATTGCCCATATTGAAACTCGGCTGAGCGATCTGCCTGTTGCGAGTATTCGATGAAATCCTTTGGTTGTTGTTTGTTGGTGTAGAATAACGTCCTTGGAATGCTTTTGTCAGAAAAGCAAACGCTTGTGTCAAGGCTACAGTAGCTTCATCATTGTCAGTGAATTCTGGTTCTTGGAAATGTGGGTATTGCTGTTGTGGAATAACATGTTGTTGCTGTGGGTAGAATTGTTGTTGGTAGATCGGTGTTGGTTGTTGAATGTAGGATGGTTGCAAGTAGTTGTGAGTGGAAGATGATGATGGTTGTTGTTGTGTGTTCACTGGTATAGGTGTTGGTGTATCAGCCATTAATGCTAGAGGATCATGCTTTTTAGCTAGTAATTCAGCTCTTACTTCATTAGCTTCATCTTGATTTTGCTTCAAGAAGTCATACACTTGATCATAAGTAACTTCATGCAAATTCTTTGTCTGATAAACAATAGTGACATATCTTCCCCATTCTGGTTGTAACTCATTCAGAAAAATGGTGTTGTTAGCAATATTTGTCTAACTGAGGTTGTATCTTGATAAATCATTCATGATCTTACAAAATCTATGGTAGTACGTCTCTATGGATTCACAGGGAATTGAAGTAAACTTGAGAAGTTCCTTAAGCAGTTGTGTTTCCATTTCCTGTTTCCCGATGTCTGTCCCATACATTAACCTCTTGACTCTTTCCCAGACTGCATGAGCACTTACTTCACTGTCAACAGTAGCATAAATGGTTTCAGGTAAACCAAGAACGACATAATGAAATGCCTGATCATCAGCTTCAATTTGTTTTCTGTCTTCCACAGTGTATTCAGTCTCATTCTGTTCTCTGTAGCATGGTTGTACCGGGGGGTACCATTTGGATCACCAGGGTCTAGTACTTGTGATGGTTTGAAGGGTCCATCCACAATGGATTTGATGAGAAGACTTCCATTTGTTTTGCTCTTCAGATAACGCATCATACGACTAGCCCACTGTGAGTATCCACCCTTTGACAGCATGGGAGGTCGGTTTTCGGCACCGGCAGCATGAATATCTTGTTGTGTTGCCATGGATTGACTTCTAAGTGAAAAGTTGTTCTTAGGATCTTTCCAACGAAATAGGAGTAGAGTTTAGAGTGAGTTGATGCAAGTTTATATGGTGAAAATTTTGACTTAAAACCTTAAAACCTCAATAACTTCTTCTCGGAGCGTTTTTAGGCCTCAAAACTTCGCCTAAGTCGATAAATCATTTAGCGTGTCGTTCTCCTCTGTCTCACAGTCGTTTTAACAGCTGATTCGTCGAAAACGGAGTTACGGTTCAAAAGTTATGGCCGTTTGAAGTTTGGTCGTCAAAAACCTCACTTTTTCAAAATTCTCGAAACTTTGCTTGTGTTCTCGAAATTATGGATTTGCGAAACTTTGAAGATTGCGAAACTCTGTGGATCTCGAAACTTTGTGGATTGTGAAACTTTGAAGATTGCGAAACTTCTGAAGATTGCGAAACTCGGGAGATTGCGAAATTTTGGTTTGCGAAACTTTGGTTTGTGAGACTGAGGGGATTTCGAAACTTTTAGTAGTTTGCGAAACTTAGTAGTTTGCGAAAAAGTGTTTTCTCGAAAACAGGTTTTCGAAAATACAATCTCACAAAGAGAATTTCGAAATAATCCAATTTCGAAATTTAGCCAAAAGTCGAAGTATTTTCTTTCTTATACAAGAGAGAAAGTACCGAGTATCCAACTATGATCACGAAAGGAGCCGATTCTTGTGTTCTCGAAAACAATCAGGATTTCGAAAATAGTTACATAAGATTTCGAAATAATGGCAGTTTTTTGATTATGCAAAAAGCACTCCCAAATGAAGTTTGTAATCCAAGATTCTTGTACTTCTAGGCTTAAAAACACCAAAACTTGAAGAAAGTTCAAAACTTAATGATTTTTATGAAACTTTTTCGTGATTTAGAAAACAAGTACAAAAACCAAATTGAGTTTTTTAAGCTAGAAATTTTCAAAAAGATTAAAACTTTCTTGTTAGATAAGGTTTATAACACTAGTTTGTAATCAAAAAAGTGTAAAAAACCAAGAAAAAACAAGAAAAGTAAGAATTTTTCAAAAAAAGAACGTGATAATTAGCTTAAAAAAACGAAACACACAAACTCAAAACCCTCCTAAATCATTTTAGGCGATTGATACCACTTGTAGGACCTTAGATATCACAACTTTATCACAAATATAGAAGATTAGAAGAAAAGATGGAAAGATGGTGACTTGTATGAAGTATATGAAATTTGTGTATTAGAGAGAGAGAGATGGAAATGAGAGCTTTTATTAATAAAGAAACACACACAAATACACACACAAGCACACCACACAAATGAGGTGTGTGGTGTCTTTTATACATAAGACTTAAGACCTTATGGGCCTTAGGATGGACTTGGACTTTTACATAAACTATGGACTAGCCATAATACATAACTTATAACCTATTAGATTAGTCCAAACCATAAGCCCATTTGACTATTCTATTGTAAACTACGACACATTACAAAGTTACACGTATGAGAATGACCATCACTTTTCAATATATATTTTTAATGCTAACACCAATCCCGAAACCCGAAACCAGAAACCCGAAAACCCAAACCCCCAACCCCCAACCCCAAACCCCAAACACGAAACCAGAACCCCCAAACCACAAACCCCAAACCCGAAACCCAAAACCTCAAACCCGAAACCCGAAACCAGAAACCCGAAACCCGAAAACCCAAACCCGAAACCCCAAACCCGAAACCCCAATCCCAAAACCCCAAACCCCAAACCTGAAACCCCCAACCCCAACTCCCAACCCCCATCACTAAACCCCAAACCCCAAACCGAAACCCGAAACCTACATCCCAAATCCCGAAACTCGAAACCCAAAACCGAAACCTGAAACCCGATGCCCGAAACCCGAAACTCAAAAACTGAAACCCAAAACCCCAAACCTGAAACCCGAAACCCCAAACGCGAAACCCCAAACCCGATACCCGAAACACGAAACCCGAAACCCGAAACCCGAAACCCCAAAATCGAAACCCGAAACCAGAAACCCCAAACCCGAAAATCAAAACCCGTAGCCCGAAACCCGAAAACTGAAACCCGAAACCCCCAACCCCAAACCAGATACCCGAAACCCGAAACCAGAATCCCGAAACCACCAGCCCCCAACCCCAACCCGAAACCTGAAACCCGAAACTCGAAACCCCAAACATGAAACCCGAAACCCCAAACTCCAAACACGAAACCCGAAAAACCAAAACCCAAACCCCAAACCCCAAACCCGAAACCCAAAAACCGAAAGCCCCAACCCCAACCCCCAAACTCCAAACACCAAACCCCAACCCCAACCAACAACCCCTAACCCCAACCCCCGACCCCGACCCCGACCCCGACCCCAGACCTTAGATCCGAAACACGAAACACGAAAACCAAAACCCGAAACACGAAACCCAAAACCCGAAACCTGAAAACAAAAACTCGAAGCCCGAAACCCACAACCCCCAACCCAAACCCCAAATCCTAAACCCGTAACCCGTAACCCGAAACCTCAAACCCCCAACCCCCAACCCCAAACCCTAACCCCCAACCCCCAAACCCCAACCCCTAACCCCCAACCCCAAACCCTAACCCTTAACCCCAAACCACCCGAAAGCCCCAACCCCCAACCCACAACCCACAACCCGAAACAAGAAACCTGAAACCCCCAAGACCCAACCCGCAAACCCAAACCCGAAACCCCAAATCTGAAACCCGAAACCCCAAACCCCAAACCCGAAACCAGAAACCCGAAACCCAAAACCCGTAACCCGAAACCCCAAACCCCAAACCCAAAACTCCAAACCCCAAACCCTAAATATAATTTGCTTAAACAGTGTAATGCTTAAAAACGGCTAATGAATTCCGTAAGAGAGGGTACAGTATTGGTTTTTCGGTGTGTTCATAAAATTTAAATACGTCTTGTTTTTCGAGAATTGATTCTTAATATAATTGGCCTTAAACATCCGATAATAGGTTGCTAAAAAATTTACTTAGATCTATTGGGCTTATGTTTGTGTTATAGTAATGTAGTGGGTTTACATATATAGCTTAGTTTCTTCATGAAGTAAAATTTTCAACCTTTAAAAATGACACCCGTGAGCCATAATAGTTCTCTTTATCGGTCATGTGTTGTTGAGGTGTTGTAGTCTCTCCTTATTTTTTTAACATGTTTGGTTTCAGATAAGAAAGATGATATTTGTGTCTTCTATATTCGGAATTGATCGAGAGATTTTAGTCACATATATCATAATTGCAAGCGTAAACCTCAAATTTGAAAACTAGGTACATGAGTACGAAACTTGAAAATAACTCACTTAAATATTGCACACTTTAATAATGGGTATAAATTCAAGATAATGTGAAAAAAAGTCACAAAAGTAGTATAATATAGATAAACATTGTGCAAAAGTTAAGTAAAATTTATTTTTGCAAAAAATGTATAAAGTTCACAAAAATGGTTTGTATTTTAAAAAATAGTATAAAGTTCACTAATTCGCATACATGCTAAGAAGTTGCATTAATATCACTATCAAGTTATATAATTTGCTTGAATGGTGTAATGCTTATAAAACGTCTAATGAATTCCATAAGAGAGGGTACAATATTGGTTTTTCAGTGTCTTCATAAAATTATAATACATCTGGCTTTTTTGAGAATTGATTCTTAATATAATTGACTTTAAACATCCGAGAATAGGTAGCTAAAAAATTTACTTAAATCTATTGGGCTTATGTTTGTATTATAGTAATGTAGTGGGTTTAAATATGTAGCTTAGTTTCTTCATGAAGTAAAATTTTCAACATTTAAAAATAACACCCGTGAGCCACAATAGTTGTCTTTTTCGGTCATGTGTTGTTGCGGTGTTGCGGTCTCTCCTTAGTTTTGTTTAATATGTTTGGTTTGAGATAAGAAAAACGATATTTTTATCTTCTATATTCAGAATTGATCGGGAGAGTTTAGTAACATATATCATAATTGCTCAAGTAAACCTCAATTTTGAAAACTAAGTACATGAGTACGAAACTTAAAAATAACTCACTTAAATAATGCACACTTCAATAATGCGTATAAATTCAAAATAATGTGAATGAAAATCACAAAAGTAGTATAATATACGTAAACATTGTGTAAAAGTTAACTAAAATTAATTTTTGCAAAAAATGTATAAAGTTCACAAAAATGGTATGTATATTACAAAAATAGAATAAAGTTTACTTTCTCTCTCTAAAAAAACCCAAAAAACTCTAAGCAATTTTATTAAGTAATTCATCATCTATTTTTAATCCAACCATTGAATTTTATTATTGTTTTTTGATTATGAATCTACTGTTCAAGATCTATGTTTTGATTACGAGGAATTCTATTAGTGATGTTAAAATAGCTATGAAGGGTTTTAATGTGATTTCGAAGGTGTCTAAGAAGGGTTCTAAGAAGGGTAGTGCTAGGAATAGGAAATTAATGAAAGAAATGGATGGTTTAGAATATGGGGATGATGGTACTGAAGAGATGGAAGCTAATGATGAGGAGTTGGAGGTTAAGGAGGAAGGTACTGAGGTTGAGTTTGAGAGTGGGTCTCAAAGCTTGAAGAAGGTTGCTATGGAGTCTGATACAGGGGTGGGTAGTCAGGGTATGAAGGTTGTAAATGGGCAGGGTAATGATGGGTCTAAGGGTAATAATATTGGTATGAGTTCTATGGTTGGAGTGCAAGGTAGTTCTCTAAAGCAGGGGGCTATTAATGTGGGAAATGGTATTGTTAATGATATGGTTAAGAATATTGAAAACACTGTTTGTAAGACTAGTTATGTTCCTTCTGAAATACCAGTTCCTGTTCATGAAAACCCAATACTTAACCCTGGTTTGAAGAATGTTGGTAGTACTAGTAATGTTAGTAAGGCTCGTTTGAATAATGGGAATTTGGCTAGTAAGAGTGGTGAGAATAGTGGGAGTAAATGGCCTAGTTTAAGTGAAGTTGTTGGTAAAGAAAGTGGTAGCAATGGTGGTGGTAATGTGATTGGTAAGGATACTGAAATGATAGATAGTGTGAATGGAAAGAAACCAGTGTCTTTTATTAATGCTTTTCAGGGTACTATTGGAGGATTGGGAAATAAATTGTCTGAAATTCCTTTAAGAGTGAATGAGTTTGGTAGAAAAGTGGTTGATATGGATCCGGTAATTGAGATAGGAAGCAAGAATTGGTGCATGACTTTAGTGGGGTATTTTGTGGGTGTGAATATGAGCTATAGGGAGATATCAGGGCATCTTAGAAGGATGTGGAGGCCATATCAGGTTGATGAAATTTTAGTCAATGAGAGTGGTCTTCACTTTATTAAGTTTAAATCTGATGAAGGGTTGAATTATGTTCTAGAGAATGGTCCATGGTTAGTGGATGGAAAGCCGTTTTTTGTTCAGAAATGGGAAGCGGGGTTGTGTATGGTGAAACCTGAGCCTTCTAAAGTTCCTATTTGGGTGAAGATTTACAATGTGCCGTTAGAAGCGTGGAATACTGAGGGTATTAGCAGGATAGCTAGTAGTGTTGGAAATCCTATTATCATGGATAGGATTACAGAGTCTATGTGTTTAAGAGCGTATGGGAGAGCGAGTTTTGCTAGAGTGCTTGTGGAGGTGGATGCGTCTAGGGAACTTGCTGAGTCTATAGAGATTTGTTATAGTAAGTTGGGTAAGTCTATGAACTTGAGGGTTGGATATGATTGGAAGCCTCCGTTATGTACGCATTGCAAAGTGTTTGGGCATGATTATAAAGCTTGTAAGGTTAGGGTATGGACTGAGGAGGAGTTGGCTAAGGAAGTGGTGGAGAAGACGCCCAAGGTTTCTAGTGTAACTGAGAAGAATAAGGAGAAGGAAGAGTGGCATGAAACGAGGAAAGTGGATAGGAATGGTGCTAGTACCAGCAGGCCTGTGGGGGTTCAGAACTATGGTTATAGAGGTGGATATAATAATAGGGGAAGAGGTGGTTTGTATGGAAGGCGAGGAATGTCTCAAAGGCCTAGTTTTAGAGAGGTTCCGGTTAAGAGTAATGGTGAGAAGAAGTCTGTTGTTGATGATACGAGAAATGAAAGTAATGTGACTGTAACTGAGAAGAAGAAGAATACTGTTGGAGTTATTGGGGATGGTAAGAATAAGAAAATGGAAAAGGAAGTTATCAAAACAAGTAATAAGTTTGATGCATTGGCAAGTGATAAAATTGAAGTAGGAAGTCAGGAGTGGGAAGATATGAAGAAGAAAATTGATTTGGCTTGTAAGTTAAACATGAAGATTTCTGATGATGATAGGAATAGATGGACTGAGGATTTGATATTGTTGTGGGAAGAATCTCAGGTTGCGAAGGTAAAGGCTACTAAAATTGGGGAACTTAAGGGGAGGATTGCAAAACTACAAAAAGATATAGTTTATGGAAATAGGAATGTGGCGATGATTGCTAAGGAGGAAGCAGAAAAGAAAAGTGTGGAATTAATGAAAGGTAATGATCTTACTAAGAACCAAGCCTTTATTCAGGTTTATGATGATATATATAGAGATAAGTTGTCCGAGATTATGCAATGGGTGAAATTAAAACAGATTGCAGAGGTTGATTTATTCTGTTTGAATGAACAAGAATTGACTGATGCAGTCAAGGAAAATTGGACAGAGGAAATGATCCAACATTATGAGTCCATTATGGGTCAGAAGGTGGATAAAATGATGCAGGACCAGTTTTATGAAGATGTTATGGATGGTATTAAAGATGAAGTTGCAGCGGAAACCCATGGTACTGCAGATTTCATTACTAAGGATGAGGTTTCAAATGGGGTTGTTGGTGTGGATTCTCAGATGCTAGGTGATATGGCATCTGTTTCATCCCAAGTTTAATATGGTGATTAAAATTGCTTCATGGAATATTCAGGGAATGTGTAATTCCCTGAAGCAAAATGAAGTCAAGAAATTTATATTTAGTAATAATATTAGTATGTGTGGTATTATAGAAACACAATTAAGGAAGAAGTTTGTGAATAAAGTTTGTGATGAGGTTTTTGGTAATTGGGTTTGGGTGTCGAATTCAGTGGATAGTAAAAAGGGATGTAGAATAGTTGTTGGGTGGGATCATACTATTTTTAGCGCCCAACTGATTTCTCAGAGTAGCCAAGTGATGCATTTTCTAGTTAGAAGGTTGTGTGATGATAAATTGATATACGTCTCTTTTGTATACGGGGAGACTAATGTTAAGGATAGGAAGTTGCTTTGGGAGAATCTTCGGGATCACTATAGTTTGGCTGGTAGTTGTCCGTGGGTTTTGCTTGGCGACTTTAATATTATTCTTGACTATAACGAAAATTCAAATGGTATTGGGGTCAAAAGTTTTGGTGTTCAAGACTTTAGAAATTGTGTAGACTTTTTAGGTATTGAAGATGTCAAGATTACTGGGATATTTTTTACTTGGATCCAAAAACGGAATGATCCTAGTAGTGGTGTCCTTAAAAAGCTTGATAGAGTTATGGCTAATAATATATTTGTGGATGATTATCCGGCTTCCTTTTCTAACTTTCTGCCATTCAATGGTTCCGATCATTCTCCGGCTGTATTGATTATTCCAGAGGTTGAAGGTAAGAAAAATAAAGCGTTTAGATTCATGAATTATTTAACTGAGAAGAAAGGGTTTTTGGATGTTGTTGAGAGTAAGTGGAATGTCCCAGTGGAAGGATATGCTATGTATATTCTTATTAAGAGGTTGAAATTCTTGAAAAAACATATGAGAGATCTTAATAAGAAAAATGGGGATGTTTGTGTTAAGGTTAAGCTGTTAAAAGAAGAGTTGGATAGGGTTCAAAGTTCTTTGGGTAATGATCCTTCTAATAGCTTTTTAAGGGAAGAAGAGTCGTTATATGCTGCTGCCTATAAGAGAGCGTTATTAGATGAGGAATTGCTTTTGAAACAGAAGTCTAAGATTCAGTGGTTGAAAGAGGGGGACTTCAACAGTGCGTATTTCCATAATGTGGTGAAGAGTAGAGTTATTAAGAGTAGGATTGAAGATGTTCATGATATGGATGGTAATGTTCTTCATGGTGCTGATATGGTTAACAAGTTTGTTAATCATTTCAAAAGTTTCTTTGGTACCTGTGGTGAAGTTTATCCGATTGAAGAGCCTCACACATTATTCACTAATAAGTTGGATGCTGAGATTGCGGTTGATCTTATCAAACCTGTTTCTGATGAGGAAGTGAAGGTTGCACTTTTTGACATCGAGGATAATAAAGCTTCAGGTCCGGATGGATATACTTCCAAGTTCTTCAAGGCGGCTTGGAAGGTTGTTGGTCATGATACATGTGCTGCTATCAAGGAGTTCTTCAGTAGTGGTAAACTTCTTGGTGAGGTTAATGCTTCCATTATATCTTTAATTCCTAAAGTCGTTGCCCCTAAGTATGTCTCGGATTACAGGCCTATTAGTTGTTGTAATGTGGTTTATAAAACTATTAGTAAAATCATTACTAATAGGATTAAAGGTGTGTTAAGTGAGCTGGTTGGTGAGAACCAAAGTGCGTTTATCCCGGGGAGGCAAATTAGTGATAATGTGCTTTTAGCTCAAGAGTTTATGAGGGGATATAATTGGAAGTCTTGGAGTGGGTCTAGTAGGTGTGCCTTTAAAATAGATATACAAAAAGCGTATGATACCGTTAATTGGCAGTTTCTGGAATTCATTCTTAAATGTTTTGGATTCCACCCTGTTATGGTACACTGGATCATGGTGTGTCTAACTACTGCTTCGTTCTCTGTTTGTATTAATGGTGAGCCTAATGGATACTTTAAAGCAGGTAGAGGTTTGAGACAAGGGGACCCCATTTCCCCATATCTTTTTACTTTAGTTATGGAGGTGCTAAATCTGATGGTTATGAGGCAAATAAGGGCTGAGAAACTTTTTAAATACCACTGGGGGTGTAAAGAATTAAAGATTAGCAGCTTGTGTTTTGCGGATGACTTGTTGATGCTTTGTCATGGTGACCTTATTTCTGCGTCAGTTTTAAGAAGAGGGTTGGATGAATTCTGTCTAAGTTCTGGTTTGCTCCCTAGTTTGGCGAAAAGTGAGGCTTTTTTTGGTAATGTTGCAGAACCTGTGAAAGCTGATATTAGTTTGGTTATGCCGTTCAAGGAAGGAGTCTTGCCTATTAGATATTTGGGTGTACCGTTGGTGTCTAAAAGATTGTCTGCTAATGATTGTAAGTGTATAATTGAAGTGATTAAGAAAAGAATTGGGGATTGGAGAAACAAGGTACTTTCTTTCGCTGGTAGACTACAACTGATTTCTTCTATTCTTAACTCACTTCAAGTCTATTGGTCTTCCCTATTCATGATACCTAAGGAGACTTGTAATGATATTGATAGAATTCTTAAGAAATTTCTGTGGACTAGAGGGGAATCGGTTAGGGGAATGGCGAGTGTTGCGTGGAAAGAGGTTTGTAAACCCAAGTGTCAAGGGGGGTTGGGCTTGAGATCTGCTCATCAGTGGAATGTTGCTCTTATGGCCAAACACCTTTGGAACATTGCTAGTAGAAAGAAATCTATATGGGTTAGTTGGATTAATATTTATTGGTTAAAGGGTGGAAATATTTGGGATCCGGAGATATATAGGGGTTATTCATGGAGTTGGAATAGTTTATTGGATCTTAGAGACAAAGTTAAGAGTTTTGTGTATGTTAAAGTTGGTAATGGGAGGGATTGTAACTTATGGTTTGATAAGTGGCATCATTCTGGTCCGCTTATTAGATTTATTAATCACAGTATTATTGTTGAAGCTAATTTGAGTTTAAAAGCTAATGTCAGGGATATGGTGAAGGAGAATGAGTGGGATTGGCCTATTGATTGGAGTGATAGGTTTAGTGAAGTTACTAATGTTCCGGTTCCTAAGTTGATTAATGAGTTGGATGATAAAGTTATTTGGGTTGATAAAAATGGAAAGGATAAAGAAATTTCTGTTAAAGAGGTATGGAAAGCTGTTAGAGAGGATGGCCCAAAAGTGATGTGGTATAGACATGTTTGGTATTCACAATGTATCCCAAGGCACGCGTTTATTCTTTGGGTTGCTATTAAGGGCAGGTTGAAAACTCTTGATAGAATTTCTAAGTGGGTGGATGTTCAGAGTATGATGTGTCATCTATGTAATCATGAACTTGAATCTCACACTCATCTGTTCTTCTCATGCCCGTTTTCGAAGAGACTTTGGGAAAAGTGTAAGCTTATGGCGAAACTTGAGGATATCTCAAATGATTGGGCTAGTATTATTTCTTTTACCTCTAATAAACCTGCTACTAATTCTATCTGGAGTGTGATCCAGAGGTTAGTGTTAGGTGCTTGTGTTTATTTTGTTTGGCAGGAAAGAAACTTCAGATGTTTCAGGAAGGAGTTTAGAGATGTGGACAATTTACTCAAGACTGTGGTTGGGACTGTGAGATTAAAGCTTCTGGGTCTTAATATTAGGTATTCTCCTAACTCCATTGAAGCTGCTAATATTTGGGATTTAAAGATTATTAAAGATGAATACTATAGAAGAATGGTGGAAGAGATCTCGAAGCATAATTATGATAATGATTAATGCTATGGATGGTGCTTGGGTTAACTGGTTTCATGCTGGAACTGGTTTTTGGGAGTGTAACAAGGTATGGAATTTGTGGGAGATTGATGGTATATTTGGGAAGGTTTGGGAGAATGTTTTACTCTTTTTGTCCTTATTAATGGTTTTACCCTTTGGGTTTTACATTATAAGGTTTTTAAGGAGGAAAATTCTTCTAAACAGCTTTTCTGGCACTTCCTTGCTTATTTGATGTTGAAGTAATTGGTCTTTGGTTGAATTGCTGGATTTCTGGTGGAGTTTCTATTGGTTGGATGCTGGGTGGTTTCTGATATATTAGATGGCATGGGGGCATGGGCTGGTTTTTTGTTTTTGGCTTTGATGAGTGGTGAGTCTTAGATTTCTAGTAGCCTATGTGTATTGTGCTGGTTTGGAGGTCATTGGTTGGTCCCTTTGATCTCTGATGATGCAGAAGTATACTTGGGTTTCTTGTTTGAATTTTGACTCATTACTTTCATCTTGCTATTTCTGCTATTTGTATGGATTTTTAGTAATAGTTGATGTTATTTATTGTTTGGTATTGAGCTAGGGATATGTCCTATGCCATCTTGTTTTGTGGTGCATAAGTGTGGAAGCTAGGGATGTGTCCTAGTCTTTTATTGACACGTTGCGCTTTTTGTCTTGTTCGGCCGTTTGGCTTCCTTTACTTAATAAATTTACCTTTAAGTAAAAAAAAAAATAGTATAAAGTTCACAAATTTGCATCATGCAAAAAAGTTACATTAACATCACTATCAAGGTATATAATTTGCTTAAACGGTGTAATGCTTATAAAATAGCTATTGAATTCCATAAAAGAGGTTACAGTATTGGTTTTTCGGTGAGTTCATAAAATTAAAATACATCTTGTTTTTTGATTATTGATTCTTAATATAATTGACTTTAAACATCCAAGAATTGGTCGCTTAAAAATTTATTTAGATATATGGGGTTATGTTTGTAAACCCCAAACGCGAAACACGAAACTCGAAACCCGAAACCCGAAACCCGAAACCCGAAAACCCAAATCCCAAACCCGATACACAAAACCCGAAACCTAAACCGCGAAACCCGAAACCCCAAACCCCAAACCCGCAACCCGAAACACCAATCCCCAAACCCCAAACCCCAAACCGGAAACCCCAAACCCCAAACCCAAAACCCCAAACCCCAAACCCGAAACTCGAAACCCGAAACCCAAAAGCCAAAAACCGAAGCCCGAAACCCGAAACCCAAAACCCGAAACCCCAAACCCGAAACCCGAAACCAGAAACCCGAAAACCCCAACCCCAACCCCCAACCCCAACCCCAAACCCCAAACACGAAACCCCAAACCACATACCCCAAACCCAAAACCCAAATCCCCAAACCCGAAACCAGAAACCCGAAAACCCAAACCCGAAACGCCAAACCCGAAACGCCAATCCCGAAACCCCAAACCTGAAACCCCCAACCCCAACTCCCAACCCCCAACACCAAACCCCATAACCCAAACCAAAACCCGAAACCTAAAACCCAAATCCTGAAACTCGAAACCCGAAACCGACACCTGAAACCCGATGCCCGAAATACGAAACCCAAAAACTGATACCCGAAACCACAAACCTGAAACCCGAAACCCCAAACCCGAAACCCGATACCCGATACCCGAAACACGAAACCCCAAACTCGAAACCCGAAACCCCAAAATCGAAACCCAAAACCCGAAACCAGAAACCCCAAACCCGAAAATCAAAACCCGTAGCCCGAAACCCTAAAACCGAAACCTGAAACCCAAAACCCCAAACCAGATACCCGAAACCCGAATCCCGAAACCACCAGCCCCCAACCCCAACCCGAAACCTGAAACCCCAAACATGAAACCCGAAACCCCAAACTCCAAACCCGAAACCCGAAAACCCAAAACCCAAACCCCAAACCCCAAACCCAAAAACCGAAAGCCCCAACCCCGACCCCCAAACTCCAAACACCAAACCCCAACCAACAACCTCTAACCCCAACCCCCGACCCCGACCCCAGACCTTAGATCCAAAACACGAAACACGAAAACCAAAACCCAAAACCAGAAACCCAAAACCCGAAACCTGAAAACCAAAACTCGAAGCCCGAAACCCGAAACCCACAACCTCCAACCCTCAACCCCAACCCCAGCCCCCTAACCCCCAACCCCAAACCACCCAAAACCCCGAACCCCAAACCTGAAACCTGAAACCCCAAACACGAAACCCCAAACACGAAACCCCAAACCCCAAACCCCAAACCCGAAACCTGAAACCCGATAACCAATACCCGATACCCGAATCCCGAAACCGAAAACACCAAACCCGAAAACCAAAATCCGAACCCCAAAACCCAAAACCCCCAACCCGAAACTAGAAACATGAGACCCCCAAGACCCAACCCCAACCCCCAAACCCAAACCCGAAACCCCAAATCTGAAACCCGCAACCCCAAAGCCGAAACCAGAAACCCGAAACCCATAACCCAAAACCCGTAACCCAAAACCCGAAACCCCAAACCCGAAACTCCAAACCCCAAACCCTAAATATAATTTGCTTAAACAATGTAATGCTTAAAAACGGCTAATGAATTCCGTAAAAGAGGGTACAGTATTGGTTTTTCGGTGTGTTCATAAAATTTAAATACGTCTTGTTTTTTGAGAATTGATTCTTAATGTAATTGACTTTAAACATCCGATAATAGGTTGCTAAAAAATTTACTTAGATCTATTGGGCTTATGTTTGTGTTATAGTAATGTAGTGGGTTTACATATATAGCTTAGTTTCTTCATGAAGTAAAATTTTCAACCTTTAAAAATGACACCCGTGAGCCATAATAGTTCTCTTTATCGGTCATGTGTTGTTGAGGTGTTGTAGTCTCTCCTTATTTTTTTAACATGTTTGGTTTCAGATAAGAAAGATGATATTTGTGTCTTCTATATTCGGAATTGATCGAGAGATTTTAGTCACATATATCATATTTGCAAGCGTAAACCTCAAATTTGAAAACTAGGTACATGAGTACGAAACTTGAAAATAACTCACTTAAATATTGCACACTTCAATAATGGGTATAAATTCAAAATAATGTGAAAAAAAGTCACAAAAGTAGTATAATATAGATAAATATTGTGCAAAAGTTAAGTAAAATTTATTTTTGCAAAAAATGTATAAAGTTCACAAAAATGGTTTGTATTTTAAAAAATAGTATAAAGTTCACTAATTTGCATACATGCTAAGAAGTTGCATTAATATCACTATCAAGTTATATAATTTGCTTGAATGGTGTAATGCTTATAAAACGTCTAATGAATTCCATAAGAGAGGGTACAGTATTGGTTTTTCAGTGTCTTCATAAAATTATAATACATCTTGCTTTTTTGAGAATTGATTCTTAATATAGTTGACTTTAAACATCCGAGAATACGTTGCTAAAAAATTTACTTAAATCTATTGGGCTTATGTTTGTATTATAGTAATGTAGTGGGTTTAAATATGTAGCTTAGTTTCTTCACGAAGTAAGATTTTCAACATTTAAAAATAACACCCGTAAGCCACAATAGTTGTCTTTTTCGGTCATGTGTTGTTGCGGTGTTGCGGTCTCTCCTTAGTTTTGTTTAATATGTTTGGTTTGAGATAAGAAAAATGATATTTTTATCTTCTATATTCAGAATTGATCGGGAGAGTTTAGTCACAGATATCATAATTGCTCAAATAAACCTCACTTTTGAAAACTAAGTACATGAGTACGAAACTTAAAAATAACTCACTTAAATAATGCACACTTCAATAATGCGTATAAATTCAAAATAATGTGAATAAAAGTCACAAAAGTAGTATAATATACATAAACATTGTGTAAAAGTTAACTAAAATTAATTTTTGCAAAAAATGTATAAAGTTCACAAAATGTTATGTATATTACAAATATAGTATAATGTTCACAAATTTATTAAGTAATTCATCATCTATTTTATTCCAACCATTGAATTTTATTATTGTTTTTAGATTATGAATCTACTGTTCAAGATCTATGTTTTGATATAATAATCCCTTTGATACAGTAACCAGATCTCCAATTTATTGTATTTCATTTTTCCGTTATTTCGTTACTCACATATCACAAAAACTGTTCATCCATCCTTTTCCCCAATCTCATTTCTGCTAATCAAACCTTTGATTATGTAGTTTCGTTTACTGATTTCGTGTCCACCTTACATCAATTCCACCATGAATGAACCAGATCCCAAAAACCCTAATCTCGTACCTCCCCCAATTCAGTTGAACGATGTTGTACGTCCCAAAAGGACTACGAGGAATTCTATTAGTGATGTTAAAATAGCTATGAAGGGTTTTAATGTGATTTCGAAGGTGTCTAAGAAGGGTTCTAAGAAGGGTAGTGCTAGGAATAAGAAATTAATGAAAGAAATGGAAGGTTTAGAGTATGGGGATGATGGTACTGAAGAGATGGAAGCTAATGATGAGGAGTTGGAGGTTAAGGAGGAAGGTACTGAGGTTGAGTTTGAGAGTGGGTCTCAAAGCTTGAAGAAGGTTGTTATGGAGTCTGATACAGGGGTTGTTAATCAGGGTAGGAAGGTTCTTAATGGGCAGAGTGATGATGGGTCTAGGGGAAGTGATATTGGTCTTAGTTCTGTGGCTAGTGTACAAGGTAGTTCTCAAAAGTATGTGGCTATTAACAAGGGTAATGGTATGGTTAATGGTATGGTTAAGAATTTTGAAAACATTGTTAGCAAACCTAGTAATGTTTCTAATGAAATGCCTGTTCCTTTTCATGATAACCCTGTACTTAACCCTGGTTTGAACAATGTTGGTACCACTAGTAATGTTGGCAAAACTGTTGTGAATGATGGGAATTTGACTAGTAAGAGTGGTGAGAATAGTAAGAGTAAATGGCCTAGTTTAAATGAAGTTGCTGGTAAACAGAGTGGTAGCAATGATGGTGGTAATGTGATTGGTAAGGATACTGATATGATAGATAGTGTGAATGGAAAGAAACATGTGTCTTTTATTAATGCTTTTCAGGGTACTATTGGGGGTTTGGGAAATAAATTGTCTGAAATTCCTTTAAGAGTCAATGAGTTTGGTAGAAAAGTGGTTGATATGGATCCGGTAATTGAGATAGGAAGCAAGAATTGGTGTATGACTTTAGTGGGGTATTTTGTGGGTGTGAATATGAGCTATAGGGAGATATCAGGGCATCTTAGAAGGATGTGGAGGCCA
Source organism: Artemisia argyi (assembly GCA_030686995.1). NCBI lineage: Eukaryota > Viridiplantae > Streptophyta > Magnoliopsida > Asterales > Asteraceae > Artemisia > Artemisia argyi. The sequence goes on from CM060702.1 coordinate 245,846, forward strand.
TATCATATTGATGAGATTTTAGTCAATGAGAGTGGTCTTCACTTTATTAAGTTTAAATCTGATGAAGGGATGAATTATGTTCTAGAGAATGGTCCATGGTTAGTGGATGGCAAGCCGTTTTTTGTTCAGAAATGGGAAGCGGGGTTGTGCATGGTGAAACCTGAACCTTCTAAAGTTCCTATTTGGGTGAAGATTTTCAATGTGCCGTTAGAAGCATGGAATACTGAGGGTATTAGTAGGATAGCTAGTAGTGTTGGAAATCCTATTATTATGGATAGGATTACAGAGTCTATGTGTTTAAGAGCGTATGGGAGAGCGAGTTTTGCTAGAGTGCTTGTAGAGGTGGATGCGTCTAAGGAACTTGCTGAGTCGATTGAGATTTGTTATAGTAAATTGGGTAAGTCTATGAACTTAAAGGTTGGATATGATTGGAAGCCACCGTTATGTACGCATTGCAAAGTGTTTGGGCATGATTATAAAGTGTGTAAGGTGAGGGTATGGACTGAAGAGGAGTTGGCTAAGGAAGTGGCTGAGAAGACACCCAAGGTTTCTAATGTTACTGAGAAGAATAAGGAGAAGGAAGTTTGGCTTGAAGCGAGGAAAGTTGATGTAAATGGTGCTAGTACAAGCAGGCCTATTGGTGTTCAGAATTATGGTTATAGAGGTGGATATAATAATAGGGGAAGAGGTGGTTTATATGGTAGGGGAGGAATGTCTCAAAGAACTAGTTTTAGAGAGGGTCCGGCTAAAAGTAATGTTGAGAAGAAATCTGTAGCAGATGATACGAGGAATGAAAAAAGTGTGAATGAAAATGAGAAGAAAAAGAATACGGTTGGTGTTATTGGAGATGGTAAGAATAAGAAAATGGCAAAAGAAGTTATCAAAACAAGTAATAAATTTGATGTTTTGGCAAATGATAAAATTGAAGTAGGTAGTCAGGAGTGGGAGGATATGAAGAAGAAAATTGAGATGGCTTGTAAGTTAGATATGAAGATTTCTGATGATGATAGGAATAGATGGACTGAGGATTTGAAATTGTTATGGGAAGAATTACAAGTAGTAAAGGAAAAGAATAGTAAAATTGGGAAACTAAAAGGGAGGATTGCAAAATTACAAAAGGATATTGTGTATGGGAATAGAAATGTGGCAATGATTGCTAAACAGGAAGCTGATAAGAAATGTGAAGAAATAATGAAAGACACCGGTGTTACACAGAATCAGGCTTTCATGAAGGCATATGATGAAGTATATAAGGGTGAGTTGTTCAAGATTATGTTGTGGGTTAAGGAAAGACAATTGGCTGAAGTGGAGGTATTCTTTTTATCTGAACAAGTTTTAACTGATGAGGTTAGGAGTACTTGGACGGATGAAATGATTCAATTCTATGAAAGTCTAATGGGTCAAAAGGTGGAAACTATGATGGGTAATCAGTTTTATAATGATGTCATGGAAGGTATAAATAATGAAGTGGCTACAGAAACTAATGGTAATGCCAGCTTCATGACTAAGGATGATATTTCAAATGGAATGGATGGTGCGGATGATCAGATGCTAGGTGATATGGCATCTCTATCTTCCCCTGTTTAATATGGTAATTAAAATTGCTTCATGGAACATTCAGGGAATGTGTAATTCCCTGAAGCAAAATGAAGTCAAGAAATTTATATATAGTAATAATATTAGTATGTTTGGTATTATAGAAACACAATTAAGGAAGAAGTTTGTGAATAAAGTATGTGATGAGGTTTTTGGTAATTGGATGTGGGTGTCGAACTCTGTAGATAGTAAAAAGGGGTGTAGAATTGTTGTTGGGTGGGATCATACTATTTTTAGCGCCCAACTGATCTCTCAGACCAGCCAAGTTATGCACTTTCTAGTTAGAAGGTTATGTGATGACAAACTGATTTATGTCTCTTTTGTATATGGGGAGACTAATGTTAAGGATAGGAAGTTGCTTTGGAAGAATCTTCGGGATCACTATTGTCTGGCTGGTAGTTGTCCGTGGATTTTACTTGGTGATTTTAATGTTATCCTTGATTATAATGAAAATTCTAATGGTATTGGGGTTAAAAGTTTTGGTGTTCAAGACTTTAGAGATTGTATCGAATCAGTAGGTATTGAAGATATTAAGATTACTGGGATGTTTTTTACTTGGATCCAGAAAAGGAATGATCCTAGTAGTGGTGTCCTTAAAAAACTTGATAGAATTATGGCTAATGCTAAATTTGTGGATGAGTTTCCTGCGTCCTTTTCAAACTTTCTGCCTTTCAATGTTTCTGACCATTCCCCGGCTGTTTTGGTTATTCCAGAGGTTGAAAGTAAGAAAAATAAAGCATTTAGGTTTATGAACTATTTAACTGAAAAGAAGGGGTTTTTGGAGGCTGTTGAGAGTAAATGGAATGTCCCGGTTGAAGGATATGACATGTTTATTCTTACTAAGAGGTTGAAATGTTTGAAAAAACATATGAGGGATCTCAATAGGCAGAATGGGGATGTTTGTGTTAAGGTTAAGCTTCTAAAAGATGAATTAGATAGGGTCCAAAGTGCTTTGAATGATGATCCTTGTAATAGTTTTTTAAGGGAAGAAGAGTCGATATATGCTGCTGCCTATAAGAGAGCGTTATTAGATGAGGAATTGCTTTTGAAACAAAAGTCTAAGATTCAGTGGTTGAAAGAGGGGGACTTCAACAGTGCTTATTTTCATAATGCGGTGAAGGGTAGAGTTATAAAGAGCAGGATTGAAGTGGTTCATAATAGTGATGGTAATATTCTTCAAGGTGCTGACATGGTTAATAATTTTGTTGACCATTTCAAAAACTTCTTTGGTACCTGTGGTGATGTTTATCCGATTGAAGAGCCTCATACATTGTTCACTAATAAGTTGGATGCGGAGGTTGCTATTGATCTTATCAAGCCTGTTTCTGATGAAGAGGTTGAGGCTGCGCTTTTTGACATTGAGGATAACAAAGCTTCAGGTCCAGATGGATATACTTCCAAGTTCTTCAAGGCGGCTTGGAAGGTGGTAGGTTCTGATACTTGTGCTGCTGTCAAAGAGTTCTTCAGTAGCGGAAAACTTCTTGGAGAGATTAATGCTTCAATTATCTCTTTAATCCCTAAAATCATCTCCCCTAAGTATGTCTCTGATTATAGGCCTATTAGTTGTTGTAATGTGGTTTATAAAACTATTAGTAAAATCATTACTAATAGGATTAAAGGTGTGTTAAGTGAGCTGGTTGGTGAGAACCAGAGTGCGTTTATCCCGGGGAGGCAAATTAGTGATAATGTGCTTTTAGCTCAAGAGTTTATGAGGGGATATAATTGGAAGTCTTGGAGTGGGGCTAGTAGGTGTGCCTTTAAAATAGATATTCAAAAAGCATACGATACGGTTAATTGGAAGTTTCTTGAGTTCATTCTTAAATGTTTTGGGTTTCACCCTGTGATGGTCCACTGGATTATGGTGTGTCTTACAACTGCTTCTTTTTCTGTTTGCATTAATGGTGAGCCAAATGGATACTTTAGAGCAGGTAGGGGATTGAGACAAGGGGATCCAATTTCTCCGTATCTTTTTACTTTAGTTATGGAAGTGCTAAATTTGATGGTTGTGAGGCAAATTAAGGCTGAGAAGTTGTTTAAATACCACTGGGGGTGTAAAGAGCTCAAGATTAGTAGTTTGTGTTTTGCGGATGACTTGTTGATGCTCTGTCATGGAGACCTTATTTCTGCGTCAGTTTTAAGAAGGGGGTTGGATGAGTTCTGTCTGAGTTCTGGTTTGCTTCCTAGTTTGGCGAAAAGTGAGGTTTTCTTTGGTAATGTTGCTGATACAGTGAAAGCTGATATTAGATTGGTTATGCCTTTCAAGGAAGGAATCCTGCCAATTAAATATTTGGGGTGCCGTTGGTTTCTAAAAGGTTATCTGCTAATGACTGTAAAAGCATTATTGAAGTGATAAAGAAAAGAATTGGGGATTGGAGAAACAAGGATCTTTCTTTCTCAGGTAGACTTCAACTTATTTCTTCTATCCTTAATTCTTTACAAGTTTATTGGTCCTCCATTTTTATGCTTCCTATCGAGACTTGTAATGATATTGATAGAATTCTTAAGAAATTTCTGTGGACTAGAAGGGATTCTATTAGGGGAATGGCGAGTGTGGCGTGGAAAGATATTTGTAAACCTAAGAGTCAAGGGGGGTTAGGCTTGAGATCTGCTCATCAGTGGAATGTTGCTCTTATGGCCAAACACCTTTGGAACATTGCTAGTAGAAAGAAATCTATATGGGTTAGTTGGGTTAATATTTATTGGTTAAAGGGTGGAAATATTTGGGATCCGGAAATATACAGGGGTTATTCATGGAGTTGGAATAGTTTATTGGATCTTAGAGATAAAGTTAAGAGTTTTGTGTATGTTAAAGTTGGTAATGGGAGGGATTGTAACTTATGGTTTGATAAGTGGCATCATTCTGGTCCGCTTATTAGGTTTATTAATCATAGTATTATTGTTGAAGCTAATTTGAGTTTAAAAGCTAAAGTCAATGATATGGTGAAGGATAATGAATGGGAGTGGCCTATTGATTGGAGTGATAGGTTTTGTGATGTTACTAATGTTCCGGTTCCTAAGTTGATTAATGAGTTGGATGATAAAGCTATTTGGGTTGATAAAAATGGAAAGAATAAGGAATTTTCTGTTAAAGAGGTTTGGAAAGCTGTTAGAGAGGATGGTCCAAAAGTGATTTGGTATAGACATGTTTGGTATTCACAATGTATCCCAAGGCACGCGTTTATTCTTTGGGTGGCGATTAAAGGCAGGTTGAAAACTCTTGATAGAATTTCTAAGTGGGTAGATGTTCAGAGTAAGGTGTGTCATCTATGCAATCATGAACTTGAATCTCACAGTCATCTGTTCTTCTCGTGCCCGTTTTCGAAGAATCTGTGGGAAAAGTGTAAACTAATGGCTAAACTTGAGGGTATCTCAAATGAATGGGCAAGTGTTATTTCTTTTATCTCTAATAAACCTGCTACTAATTCTATCTGGAGTGTGATCCAGAGGTTAGTATTGGGTGCTTGTGTTTATTTTGTTTGGCAGGAAAGAAATTTCAGGTGTTTCAGGAAAGAGTCTAGAGATGTGGACTGTTTATTCAAGGTTGTGGTTGGGACAGTGAGATTGAAGCTTCTGGGATTAAATATTAGGTACTCTTCTAATTCTATTGAGGCTGCTAATATATGGGATTTGAAGATTTTAAAGAATGAATATTATAGGAGAATGGTGGATGAGATCTTGAAGCATAATTATGATAATGATTAGTGCTATGGTTGGTGTTTGGTTTAACAGGTTCAATGTTGGAACTGGTTTTTGGGAATGTAATAGGGTGTGGAATCGGTTTGTTTATTGGTGGTATCTTTGGGAAGGTTTGGGAGAATGTTTCACTCTTTTTGTCCTTATTAATGGTTTTACCCTTTGGGTTTTACATTATAAGGTTTTTAAGGAGGAAAATTCTTCTAAACAGCTTTTCTGGCACTTCCTTGATTATATGTAGTTGATGTATCTGATCTCCATTGGTTGATATTCTGGTTTGCTGGTGGTTCTATTTAGGCTGATGGTGGATGGTTATTGTTATTTTGGGATGGCATGGACTGTTTTTCTTTATTGCTTTGATGAGTAATGAGTTGTTGATTTCTGGTTGCTTATGTATATTGTGCTGGTTTGGAGGTCCTTGGTTGGTCCCTTGGATTTCTGATGATGCAGAAGTATACTTGGGCTTCCAGTTTGAATTTGACTCATTTCTTTCATCTTGCTTTCTAGTTATTTGTATGTGATTACTGGTTCTAGTGATTGTTACTTCTCATTTTGTATTTGAGCTAGGGATATGTCCTATGCCATTGTTTTTATGGTAGTGCTTTAGTGTGGAAGCTAGGGAAGTGTCCTAGTCTTTTATTAACACTTTGCACTTGTTTGTCTTGTTCGGCCGTTTGGCTTCCTTTACTTAATAAATTTACCTTTAAGTAAAAAAAAAAAAATATAGTATAATGTTCACAAATTTATTAAGTAATTCATCATCTATTTTATTCCAACCATTGAATTTTATTATTGTTTTTAGATTATGAATCTACTGTTCAAGATCTATGTTTTGATATAATAATCCCTTTGATACAGTAACCAGATCTCCAATTTATTGTATTTCATTTTTCCGTTATTTCGTTACTCACATATCACAAAAACTGTTCATCCATCCTTTTCCCCAATCTCATTTCTGCTAATCAAACCTTTGATTATGTAGTTTCGTTTACTGATTTCGTGTCCACCTTACATCAATTCCACCATGAATGAACCAGATCCCAAAAACCCTAATCTCGTACCTCCCCCAATTCAGTTGAACGATGTTGTACGTCCCAAAAGGACTACGAGGAATTCTATTAGTGATGTTAAAATAGCTATGAAGGGTTTTAATGTGATTTCGAAGGTGTCTAAGAAGGGTTCTAAGAAGGGTAGTGCTAGGAATAGGAAATTAATGAAAGAAATGGATGGTTTAGAGTATGGGATGATGGTACTGAAGATATGGAAGCTAATGATGAGGAGTTGGAGGTTAAGGAGGAAGGTACTGAGGGTGAGCTTGTTAGTGGGTCTCAAAGCTTGAAGAAGGTTGCTATGGAATCAGATACAGGGGTTGTTAATCAGGGTAGGAAGGTTGTTAATGGGCAGGGTAATGATGGGTCTAAGGGTAATAATATTGGTATGAGTTCTAAGGTTGGAGTGCAAGGTAGTTCTCTTAAGCAAGAGGCTATTAATGTGGGTAATGGTATTGTTAATGATATGGTTAAAAATATTGAGAACATTGTTAGTAAGTCTAGTTATGTTCCTTCTGAAATACCAGTTCCTGTTCATGAAAACCCAATACTTAACCCTGGTTTGAAGAATGTTGGTAGTACTAGTAATGTTGGTAAGGCTCGTTTGAATGATGGGAATTTGGCTAGTAAGAGTGGTGAGAATAGTGGGAGTAAATGGCCTGTTTAAGTGAAGTTGTTGGTAAAGAAAGTGGTAGCAATGGTGGAAATATGAATGGAAAGGATACTGAAATGGTGGATAGTGTTAGTGGTAAGAAACCTGTTTCTTTTATTAATGCTTTTCAGGGAACTATTGGGGGTTTGGGGAATAAATTGTCTGAAATTCCTTTAAGAGTCAATGAGTTTGGTAGAAAAGTGGTTGATATGGATCCGGTAATTGAGATAGGAAGCAAGAATTGGTGTATGACTTTAGTGGGGTATTTTGTGGGTGTGAATATGAGCTATAGGGAGATATCAGGGCATCTTAGAAGGATGTGGAGGCAATTTCAGGTTGATCAAATTTTAGTCAATGAGAGTGGTCTTCACTTTATTAAGTTTAAATCTGATGAAGGGTTGAATTATGTGCTAGAGAATGGTCCATGGTTAGTGGATGGCAAGCCGTTTTTTGTTCAGAAATGGGAAGCGGGGTTGTGTATGGTGAAACCTGAGCCTTCTAAAGTTCCTATTTGGGTGAAGATTTACAATGTGCCGTTAGAAGCGTGGAATACTGAGGGTATTAGCAGGATAGCTAGTAGTGTTGGAAATCCTATTATCATGGATAGGATTACAGAGTCGATGTGTTTAAGAGCGTATGGGAGAGCGAGTTTTGCTAGAGTGCTTGTGGAGGTGGATGCGTCTAAGGAACTTGCCGAGTCTATTGAGATTTGTTATAGTAAGTTGGGTAAGTCTATGATTTTAAGGGTTGGATATGATTGGAAGCCACCATTATGTACGCATTGCAAAGTGTTTGGGCATGATTATAAAGTGTGTAAGGTGAGGGTATGGACTGAAGAAGAGTTGGCTAAGGAAGTGGCAGAGAAAACACCCAAGGTTTCTAGTGTAACTGAGAAGAATAAGGAGAAGGAAGTATGGCATGAAACGAGGAAAGTGGATAAGAATGGTGCTAGTACCAGCAGGCCTGTGGGGGTTCAGAACTATGGTTATAGAGGTGGATATAATAATAGGGGAAGAGGTGGTTTGAATGGTAGAGGAGGAATGTCTCAAAGCCCTAGTTTTAGAGAGGTTCCGGTTAAGAGTAATGGTGAGAAGAAATCTGTTGTTGATGATACGAGTAATGAAAGAAATGTGACTGAAACTGAGAAGAAGAAGAATACTGTTGGAGTTATTGGGGATGGTAAGAATAAGAAAATGGAAAAGGAAGTTATCAAAACAAGTAATAAGTTTGATGCATTGGCAAGTGATAAAATTGAAGTAGGAAGTCAGGAGTGGGAGGATATGAAGAAGAAAATTGATATGGCTTGTAAGTTAGATATGAGGATTTCTGATGATGATAGGAATAGATGGACTGAGGATTTGATATTGTTGTGGGAAGAATCTCAGGTTGCGAAGGTTAAGACTTCTAAAATTGGGGAACTTAAGGGGAGGATTGCAAAACTACAAAAAGATATAGTTTATGGAAATAGGAATGTGGCGATGATTGCTAAGAAGGAAGCAGAAAAGAAAAGTGTGGAATTAATGAAAGGTAATGATCTTACTAAGAACCAAGCCTTTATACAGGTTTATGATGATATATATAGAGATAAGCTGTCCGAGATTATGCAATGGGTGAAATTAAAACAGATTGCAGAGGTTGATTTATTCTGTTTGAATGAACAAGAATTGACTGATGCAGTCAAGGAAAATTGGACAGAGGAAATGATCCAACATTATGAGTCCATTATGGGTCATAAGGTGGATAAAATGATGCAGGACCAGTTTTATGAAGATGTTATGGATGGTATTAAAGATGAAGTTGCAGCGGAAACCCATGGTACTGCAGATTTCATTACTAAGGATGAGGTTTCAAATGGGGTTGTTGGTGTGGATTCTCAGATGCTAGGTGATATGGCATCTGTCTCATCCCAAGTTTAATATGGTGATTAAAATTGCTTCATGGAATATTCAGGGAATGTGTAATTCCCTGAAGCAAAATGAAGTCAAGAAATTTTTATATAGTAATAATATTAGTATGTGTGGTATTATAGAAACACAATTAAGGAAGAAGTTTGTGAATAAAGTTTGTGATGAGGTTTTTGGTAATTGGGTTTGGGTGTCGAATTCAGTGGATAGTAATAAGGGATGTAGAATAGTTGTCGGGTGGGATCATACTATTTTTAGCGCCCAACTGATTTCTCAGAGTAGCCAAGTGATGCATTTTCTAGTTAGAAGGTTGTGTGATGATAAATTGATATACGTCTCTTTTGTATACGGGGAGACTAATTTTAAGGATAGGAAGTTGCTTTGGGAGAATCTTCGGGATCACTATAGTTTGGCTGGTAGTTGTCCGTGGGTTTTGCTTGGCGACTTTAATGTTATTCTTGACTATAACGAAAATTCAAATGGTATTGGGGTCAAAAGTTTTGGTGTTCAAGACTTTAGAAATTGTGTAGACTTTTTAGGTATTGAAGATGTCAAGATTACTGGGATATTTTTTACTTGGATCCAAAAACGGAATGATCCTAGTAGTGGTGTCCTTAAAAAGCTTGATAGAGTTATGGCTAATAATATATTTGTGGATGATTATCCTGCTTCCTTTTCTAACTTTCTGCCATTCAATGTTTCCGATCATTCTCCGGCTGTATTGATTATTCCAGAGGTTGAAGGTAAGAAAAATAAAGCGTTTAGATTCATGAATTATTTAACTGAGAAGAAGGGGTTTTTGGATGTTGTTGAGAGTAAGTGGAATGTCCCAGTGGAAGGATATGCTATGTATATTCTTACTAAGAGGTTGAAATTCTTGAAAAAACATATGAGAGATCTTAATAAGAAAAATGGGGATGTTTGTGTTAAGGTTAAGCTGTTAAAAGATGAGTTGGATAGGGTTCAAAGTTCTTTGGGTAATGATCCTTCTAATAGCTTTTTAAGGGAAGAAGAGTCGTTATATGCTGCTGCCTAAAAGAGAGCGTTATTAGACGAGGAATTGCTTTTGAAACAGAAGTCTAAGATTCAGTGGTTGAAAGAGGGGGACTTCAACAGTTCGTATTTCCATAATGTGGTGAAGAGTAGAGTTATTAAGAGTAGGATTGAAGATGTTCATGATATGGATGGCAATGTTCTTCACGGTGCTGATATGGTTAACAAGTTTGTTAACCATTTCAAAAGTTTCTTTGGTACCTGTGGTGAAGTTTATCCGATTGAAGAGCCTCACACATTATTCACTAATAAGTTGGATGCTGAGATTGCGGTTGATCTTAACAAACCTGTTTCTGATGAGGAAGTGAAGGCTGCACTTTTTGACATCGAGGATAATAAAGCTTCAGGTCCGGATGGATATACTTCCAAGTTCTTCAAGGCGGCTTGGAAGGTTGTTGGTCATGATACATGTGTTGCTATCAAAGAGTTCTTCAGTAGTGGTAAACTTCTTGGTGAGGTTAATGCTTCCATTATATCTTTAATTCCTAAAGTCGTTGCCCCTAAGTATGTCTCGGATTACAGGCCTATTAGTTGTTGTAATGTGGTTTATAAAACTATTAGTAAAATAATTACTAATAGGATTAAAGGTGTATTAAGTGAGCTGGTTGGTGAGAACCAAAGTGCGTTTATCCCGGGGAGGCAAATTAGTGATAATGTGCTTTTAGCTCAAGAGTTTATGAGGGGATATAATTGGAAGTCTTGGAGTGGGTCTAGTAGGTGTGCCTTTAAAATAGATATACAAAAAGCGTATGATACCGTTAATTGGCAGTTTCTGGAATTCATTCTTATATGTTTTGGATTCCACCCTGTTATGGTACACTGGATCATGGTGTGTCTAACAACTGCTTCGTTCTCTGTTTGTATTAATGGTGAGCCTAATGGATACTTTAAAGCAGGTAGAGGTTTGAGACAAGGGGACCCCATTTCCCCGTATCTTTTTACTTTAGTTATGGAGGTGCTTAATCTGATGGTTATGAGACATATAAGAGCTGAGAAACTTTTTAAATACCACTGGGGGTGTAAAGAATTAAAGATTAGCATCTTGTGTTTTGCGGATGACTTGTTGATGCTTTGTCATGGTGACCTTATTTCTGCGTCAGTTTTAAGAAGAGGGTTGGATGAATTCTGTCTAAGTTCTGGTTTGCTTCCTAGTTTGGCGAAAAGTGAGGCTTTTTTTGGTAATGTTGCAGAACCTGTGAAAGCTGATATTAGTTTGGTTATGCCGTTCAAGGAAGGAGTCCTGCCTATTAGATATTTGGGTGTACCATTGGTGTCTAAAAGATTGTCTGCTAATGATTGTAAGTGCATAATTGAAGTGATTAAGAAAAGAATTGGGGACTGGAGAAACAAGGTACTTTCTTTCGCTGGTAGACTACAACTGATTTCTTCTATTCTTAACTCACTTCAAGTCTATTGGTCTTCCCTATTCATGTTACCTAAGGAGACTTGTAATGATATTGATAGAATTCTTAAGAAATTTTTGTGGACTAGAGGGGAATCGGTAAGGGGAATGGCGAGTGTTGCGTGGAAAGAGGTTTGTAAACCTAAGAGTCAAGGGGGGTTGGGCTTGAGATCTGCTCATCAGTGGAATGTTGCTCTTATGGCCAAACACCTTTGGAACATTGCTTGTAGAAAGAAATCTATATGGGTTAGTTGGGTTAATATTTATTGGTTAAAGGGTGGAAATATTTGGGATCCGGAGATATACAGGGGTTATTCTTGGAGTTGGAATAGTTTATTGGATCTTAGGGATAAAGTTAATAAGTTTGTGTATGTTAAGGTTGGTAATGGGTTGGATTGTAATTTATGGTTTGATAAGTGGAATCCTTCTAGTCCAATTATTAGGCTTATTAATCATAGAATTATTGTAGAAGCTAACTTGAGCTTAAAAGCTAAAATCAGGGATATGCTGAAGGATAATGAATGGGATTGGCCAATTGACTGGGATGATAGGTTTAGTGAAGTTACCAGTATTCCGGTTCCTAAGTTGAGGAATGATGTGGAAGATAGAACTATATGGATTGATAAAAATGGAAAGGAAAAGGAGTTCGCTGTTAAAGAGGTGTGGAAAGCTGTGAGAGAGGATTGCCCGAAAGTTATTTGGCATAGACATGTTTGGTATTCTCAGTGTATCCCTAGGCACGCGTTTATTCTTTGGGTTGCTATTAAGGGCAGGTTGAAAACACTTGATAGAATTTCTAAGTGGGTGGATGTTCAGAGTATGGTGTGTCATCTATGTAATCATGAACTTGAATCTCACAGTCATCTGTTCTTCTCGTGCCCGTTTTCGAAGAATCTGTGGGAAAAGTGTAAACCTATGGCTAAACTTGAGGGTATCTCAAATGAGTGGGCAAGTGTTATTTCTTTTATCTCTAATAAACCTGCTACTAATTCTATCTGGAGTGTGATCCAGAGGTTAGTATTGGGTGCTTGTGTTTATTTTTTATGGCAGGAAAGAAACTTCAGATGTTTCAGGAAGGAATTTAGAGATGAGGACTGCTTATTCAAGATTGTGGTTGGGACGGTAAGAATGAAGCTTCTGGGATTGACTATTAGGTACACTTCTAACTCTATGGAAGCTGCTAATATGTGGGAGTTGAAGGTTATAAAGAATGATTATTATAGAAGAATGGTGGAAGAAATCTTGAAGGATAATTATGATAATGAGTAGTTCTTTAGATGGTATTTGGGTTAACTGGTTTCAAGCTGGAACTGGTTTTTGGGAGTGTAACAGGGTATGGAATCTTTTGGATATTGATGGTATCTTTGGGAAGGTTTGGGAGAATGTTGCACTCTTTTTGTCCTTTTATGGTTTTACCCTCTGGGTTTTACATAATAAGGTTTTTAAGGAGGCAAATTCTCGTAAACAGCTTTTCTGGCACTTCCTTGCTTATTTGATGCTGAAGTAATTGGTCTTCTTAGTTGAATTGCTGGATTTCTGGTGGAGTTTCTTTTGGTTGGATGCTGGGTGGTTTCTGATATTTTAGATGGCATGGGCTGGTTTTCTGTTTTTGGCTTTGATGAGTGGTGAGTCTTAGATTTCTAGTAGCCTATGTGTATTGTGCTGGTTTGGAGGTCATTGGTTGGTCCCTTTGATCTCTGATGATGCAGAAGTATACTTGGGTTTCTAGTTTGAATTTTGACTCATTTCTTTCATCTTGCTATTCCTGCTACTTGTATGGATTTTTATTGTATTAGTTGATGTTATTTATTGTTTGGTATTGAGCTAGGGATATGTCCTATGCCATCTTGTTTTGTGGTGCATATGTGTGGAAGCTAGGGAAGTGTCCTAGTCTTTTATTAACACTTTGCGCTTGTTTTGTCTTGTTCGGCCGTTTGGCTTCCTTTACTTAATAAATTTAACTTTAAGTAAAAAAAAAAAAAAAAATAGTATAAAGTTCACAAATTTGCATCATGCAAAAAAGTTACATTAACATCACTATCAAGGTATATAATTTGCATAAACGGTGTAATGTTTATAAAATAGCTAATGAATTTCATAAAAGAGGTTACAGTATTGGTTTTTCGGTGAGTTCATAAAATTAAAATACATCTTGTTTTTTGATTATTGATTCTTAATATAATTGACTTTAAACATCCGAGAATTGGTCGCTTAAAAATTTATTTAGATATATGGGGTTATGTTTGTAAACCCCAAACGCGAAACACGAAACTCGAAACCCGAAACCCAATACCCGTAACCCGAAAACCCAAATCCCAAACCCGATACACAAAACCCGAAACCTAAACCGCGAAACCCGAAACCCCAAACCCCAAACCCGCAACCCGAAACCCCAATCCCCAAACCGCAAGCCGGAAACCCCAAACCCGAAACCCAAAACCCCATTCCCCAAACCTGAAACTCGAGACCCCAAACCCAAAAGCCGAAAACCGAAGCCCGAAACCCGAAACCCAAAACCCGAAACCCCCAACCCCAAACCCGAAACCCGAAACCAGAAACCCGAAAACCCAAACCCCCAACCCCCAACCCCAACCCCAAACCCCAAACACGAAACCAGAAACCCCAAACCACAAACCCCAAACCACAAACCCCAAACTCGAAACCAAAAACCTCAAACCCGAAACCAGAAACCCGAAACCCGAAAACCCAAACCCGAAACCCCAAACCTGAAACCCCCAACCCCAACTTCCAACCCCCAACACCAAACCCCATACCCCAAACCGAAACCCGAAACCTAAAACCCAAATCCTGAAACTCGAAACCCGAAACCGACACCTGAAACCCGATGCCCGAAACATGAAACCCATAAACTGAAACCCGAAACCCGAAACCCCAAACCTGAAACCGAAAACCCCAAACCCGTAACCCGAAACCCGATACCCGATACCCGAAACACGAAACCCCAAACTCGAAACCCGAAACCCCAAAATCGAAACCCGAAACAAGAAACTCCAAACTCGAAAATCAAAACCCGTAGCCCGAAACCCTAAAACCGAAACCTGAAACCCAAAACCCCAAACCAGATACCCGAAACCCGAATCCCGAAACCACCAGCCCCCAACCCCAACCCGAAACCTGAAACCCGAAACTTAAAACCCCAAACATGAAACCCGAAACCCCAAACTCCAAACCCGAAACCCGAAAACCCAAAACCCAAACCCCAAACCCCAAACCCAAAAACCGAAAGCCCCAACCCCAACCCCCAAACTCCAAACACCAAACCCCAACCAACAACCCCTAACCCCAACCCCCGACCCCGACCCCAGACCTTAGATCCGAAACACGAAACACGAAAATCAAAACCCGAAACCCAAAACCCAAAACCCGAAACCTGAAAACCAAAACTCGAAGCCCGAAACCCGAAACCCACAACCCCCAACCCAAACCCCAAACCCCAAATCCTAAACCCGTAACCCGAAACCCCAAACCTCCAACCCCCAACCCTAAACCCCAACCCCCAACCCCAACCCCAACCCCTAACCCCCAACCCCAAACCACCCGAAACCCCGAACCCCAAACCTGAAACCCCAAACCCCAAACCCGAAACCCCAAACACGAAACCCCAAACCCGAAACCCGAAACCTGAAACCCGAAACCCGATACCCGAATCCCGAAACCGAAAACACAAACCCGAAAACCAAAATCCGAACCCCGAAACCATAAACCCCCAACCCACAACCCCCAACCCACAACCCCCAACCCGAAACCAGAAACATGAGACCCCCAAGACCCAACCCCAACCCCCAAACCTAAACCCGAAACCCCAAATCTGAAACCCGAAACCCCAAACCCGAAACCAGAAACCCGAAACCCGTAACCCAAAACCCGTAACCCAAAACCCGTAACCCAAAACCCGAAACCTCAAACCCGAAACTCCAAACCCCAAACCCTAAATATAATTTGCTTAAACAGTGTAATGCTTAAAAACGGCTAATGAATTCCGTAAAAGAGGGTACAGTATTGACTTTTCGGTGTGTTCATAAAATTTAAATACGTCTTGTTTTTTGAGAATTGATTCTTAATATAATTGACTTTAAACATCCGATAATAGGTTGCTAAAAAATTTACTTAGATCTATTGCGCTTATGTTTGTGTTATAGTAATGTAGTGGGTTTACATATATAGCTTAGTTTCTTCATGAAGTAAAATTTTCAACCTTTAAAAATGACACCCGTGAGCCATAATAGTTCTCTTTATCGGTCATGTGTTGTTGAGGTGTTGTAGTCTCTCCTTATTTTTTTAACATGTTTGGTTTGAGATAAGAAAGATGATATTTGTGTCTTCTATATTCGGAATTGATCGAGAGATTTTAGTCACATATATCATAATTGCTAGCGTAAACCTCAAATTTGAAAACTAGGTACAAGAGTACGAAACTTGAAAATAACTCACTTAAATATTGCACACTTCAATAATGGGTATAAATTCAAAATAATGTGAAAAAAAGTCACAAAAGTAGTATAATATAGATAAACATTGTGCAAAAGTTAAGTAAAATTTATTTTTGCAAAAGATGTATAAAGTTCACAAAAATGGTTTGTATTTTAAAAAATAGCATAAAGTTCACTAATTTGCATACATGCTAAGAAGTTGCATTAATATCACTATCAAGTTATATAATTTGCTTGAATGGTGTAATGCTATTAAAACGTCTAATGAATTCCATAAGAGAGGGTACAGTATTGGTTTTTCAGTGTCTTCATAAAATTATAATACATCTTGCTTTTTTGAGAATTGATTCTTAATATAATTGACTTTAAACATCCGAGAATAGGTTGCTAAAAAATTTACTTAAATCTATTGGGCTTATGTTTGTATTATAGTAATGTAATGGGTTTACATATGTAGCTTAGTTTCTTCATGAAGTAAAATTTTCAACATTTAAAAATGACACCCGTGAGCCACAATAGTTGTCTTTTTCAGTCATGTGTTGTTGCAGTGTTGCGGTCTCTCCTTAGTTTTGTTTAACATGTTTGGTTTGAGATAAGAAAAATGATATTTGTATCTTCTATATTTAGAATTGATCGAGAGAGTTTAGTCACATATATCATAATTGCTCAAGTAAACCTCAATTTTGAAAACTAAGTACATGAGTATGAAACTTAAAAATAACTCACATAAATAATGCACACTTCAATAATGCGTATAAATTCAAAATAATGTGAATAAAAGTCACAAAAGTAGTATAATATACATAAACATTGTGTAAAAGTTAACTAAAATTAATTTTTGCAAAAAAAGTATAAAGTTTACGAAATGGTATGTATATTACAAAAATAGTATAAAGTTTACTGTTCAAGATCTATGTTTTGATATAATAATACCCTTGATACAGTAACCAGATCTCTCCATTTAATACCATTCATTTTTTCGTTTTTTCTGTTATCCATCCGCTTCAAAAACTACTCATCCATCCTTTTCCCCAATTTCATTTCTGCGAATCAAACCTTTGATTATGTAGTTTCGTTTACTGATTTCGTGTCCACCTTACATCAATTCCACCATGGATGAACCAGATCCTAAAAACCCTAATCTCGTACCTCCCCCTATTCAGTTGAATGATGTTGTTCGTCCCAAAAGGACTACGAGGAATTCTATTAGTGATGTTAAAATAGCTATGAAGGGTTTTAATGTGATTTCGAAGGTGTCTAAGAAGGGTTCTAAGAAGGGTAGTGCTAGGAATAGGAAATTAATGAAAGAAATGGAAGGTTTAGAGTATGGGGATGATAGTACTGAAGAGATGGAAGCTAATGCTGAGGAGTTGGAGGTTAAGGAGGAAGGTACCGAGGTTGAGTTTGAGAGTGGGTCTCAAGGCTTGAAGAAGGTTGCTATGGAGTCTGATACAGGGGTGGGTAGTCAGGGTATGAAGGTTGTAAATGGGCAGGGTAATGATGGGTCTAAGGGTAATAATATTGGTATGAGTTCTATGGTTGGAGTGCAAGGTAGTTCTCTAAAGCAGGGGGCTATTAATGTGGGAAATGGTATTGTTAATGATATGGTTAAGAATATTGAAAACAATGTTAGTAAGACTAGTTATGTTCCTTCTGAAATGCCAGTACCTGTTCATGAAAACCCAATACTTAACCCTGGTTTGAAGTTTGTTGGTAGTGCTAGTAATGTTGGTAAGGCTCGTTTGAATGATGGGAATTTGGCTGCTAAGAGTGGTGAGAATAGTGGGAAATTATGGCCTAGTTTAAGTGAAGTTGCTGGTAAACAAAGTGGTAGTAATGGTGGTGGTAATGTGATTGGTAAGGATACTGAAATGATAGATAGTGTGAATGGAAAGAAACCAGTGTCTTTTATTAATGCTTTTCAGGGTACTATTGGAGGATTGGGAAATAAATTGTCTGAAATTCCTTTAAGAGTGAATGAGTTTGGTAGAAAAGTGGTTGATATGGATCCGGTAATTGAGATAGGAAGCAAGAATTGGTGCATGACTTTAGTGGGGTATTTTGTGGGTGTGAATATGAGCTATAGGGAGATATCAGGGCATCTTAGAAGGATGTGGAGGCCATATCAGGTTGATGAAATTTTAGTCAATGAGAGTGGTCTTCACTTTATTAAGTTTAAATCTGATGAAGGGTTGAATTATGTTCTAGAGAATGGTCCATGGTTAGTGGATGGAAAGCCGTTTTTTGTTCAGAAATGGGAAGCGGGGTTGTGTATGGTGAAACCTGAGCCTTCTAAAGTTCCTATTTGGGTGAAGATTTACAATGTGCCGTTAGAAGCGTGGAATACTGAGGGTATTAGCAGGATAGCTAGTAGTGTTGGAAATCCTATTATCATGGATAGGATTACAGAGTCTATGTGTTTAAGAGCGTATGGGAGAGCGAGTTTTGCTAGAGTGCTTGTGGAGGTGGATGCGTCTAGGGAACTTGCTGAGTCTATAGAGATTTGTTATAGTAAGTTGGGTAAGTCTATGAACCTGAGGGTTGGATATGATTGGAAGCCTCCGTTATGTACGCATTGCAAAGTGTTTGGGCATGATTATAAAGCTTGTAAGGTTAGGGTACGGACTGAGGAGGAGTTGGCTAAGGAAGTGGCGGAGAAGACGCCCAAGGTTTCTAGTGTAACTGAGAAGAATAAGGAGAAGGAAGAGTGGCATGAAACGAGGAAAGTGGATAGGAATGGTGCTAGTACCAGCAGGCCTGTGGGGGTTCAGAACTATGGTTATAGAGGTGGATATAATAATAGGGGAAGAGGTGGTTTGTATGGTAGGGGAGGAATGTCTCAAAGGCCTAGTTTTAGAGAGGTTCCGGTTAAGAGTAATGGTGAGAAGAAGTCTGTTGTTGATGATACGAGAAATGAAAGTAATGTGACTGTAACTGAGAAGAAGAAGAATACTGTTGGAGTTATTGGGGATGGTAAGAATAAGAAAATGGAAAAGGAAGTTATCAAAACAAGTAATAAGTTTGATGCATTGGCAAGTGATAAAATTGAAGTAGGAAGTCAGGAGTGGGAAGATATGAAGAAGAAAATTGATTTGGCTTGTAAGTTAAACATGAAGATTTCTGATGATGATAGGAATAGATGGACTGAGGATTTGATATTGTTGTGGGAAGAATCTCAGGTTGCGAAGGTAAAGGCTACTAAAATTGGGGAACTTAAGGGGAGGATTGCAAAACTACAAAAAGATATAGTTTATGGAAATAGGAATGTGGCGATGATTGCTAAGGAGGAAGCAGAAAAGAAAAGTGTGGAATTAATGAAAGGTAATGATCTTACTAAGAACCAAGCATTTATTCAGGTTTATGATGATATATATAGAGATAAGTTGTCCGAGATTATGCAATGGGTGAAATTAAAACAGATTGCAGAGGTTGATTTATTCTGTTTGAATGAACAAGAATTGACTGATGCAGTCAAGGAAAATTGGACAGAGGAAATGATCCAACATTATGAGTCCATTATGGGTCAGAAGGTGGATAAAATGATGCAGGACCAGTTTTATGAAGATGTTATGGATGGTATTAAAGATGAAGTTGCAGCGGAAACCCATGGTACTGCAGATTTCATTACTAAGGATGAGGTTTCAAATGGGGTTGTTGGTGTGGATTCTCAGATGCTAGGTGATATGGCATCTGTTTCATCCCAAGTTTAATATGGTGATTAAAATTGCTTCATGGAATATTCAGGGAATGTGTAATTCCCTGAAGCAAAATGAAGTCAAGAAATTTATATTTAGTAATAATATTAGTATGTGTGGTATTATAGAAACACAATTAAGGAAGAAGTTTGTGAATAAAGTTTGTGATGAGGTTTTTGGTAATTGGGTTTGGGTGTCGAATTCAGTGGATAGTAAAAAGGGATGTAGAATAGTTGTTGGGTGGGATCATACTATTTTTAGCGCCCAACTGATTTCTCAGAGTAGCCAAGTGATGCATTTTCTAGTTAGAAGGTTGTGTGATGATAAATTGATATACGTCTCTTTTGTATACGGGGAGACTAATGTTAAGGATAGGAAGTTGCTTTGGGAGAATCTTCGGGATCACTATAGTTTGGCTGGTAGTTGTCCGTGGCTTTTGCTTGGCGACTTTAATGTTATTCTTGACTATAACGAAAATTCAAATGGTATTGGGGTCAAAAGTTTTGGTGTTCAAGACTTTAGAAATTGTGTAGACTTTTTAGGTATTGAAGATGTCAAGATTACTGGGATATTTTTTACTTGGATCCAAAAACGGAATGATCCTAGTAGTGGTGTCCTTAAAAAGCTTGATAGAGTTATGGCTAATAATATATTTGTGGATGATTATCCGGCTTCCTTTTCTAACTTTCTGCCATTCAATGTTTCCGATCATTCTCCGGCTGTATTGATTATTCCAGAGGTTGAAGGTAAGAAAAATAAAGCGTTTAGATTCATGAATTATTTAACTGAGAAGAAAGGGTTTTTGGATGTTGTTGAGAGTAAGTGGAATGTCCCAGTGGAAGGATATGCTATGTATATTCTTACTAAGAGGTTGAAATTCTTGAAAAAACATATGAGAGATCTTAATAAGAAAAATGGGGATGTTTGTGTTAAGGTTAAGCTGTTAAAAGAAGAATTGGATAGGGTTCAAAGTTCTTTGGGTAATGATCCTTCTAATAGCTTTTTAAGGGAAGAAGAGTCGTTATATGCTGCTGCCTATAAGAGAGCGTTATTAGATGAGGAATTGCTTTTGAAACAGAAGTCTAAGATTCAGTGGTTGAAAGAGGGGGACTTCAACAGTGCGTATTTCCATAATGTGGTGAAGAGTAGAGTTATTAAGAGTAGGATTGAAGATGTTCATGATATGGATGGTAATGTTCTTCATGGTGTTGATATGGTTAACAAGTTTGTTAATCATTTCAAAAGTTTCTTTGGTACCTGTGGTGAAGTTTATCCGATTGAAGAGCCTCACACATTATTCACTAATAAGTTGGATGCTGAGATTGCGGTTGATCTTATCAAACCTGTTTCTGATGAGGAAGTGAAGGTTGCACTTTTTGATATCGAGGATAATAAAGCTTCAGGTCCGGATGGATATACTTCCAAGTTCTTCAAGGCGGCTTGGAAGGTTGTTGGTCATGATACATGTGCTGCTATCAAGGAGTTCTTCAGTAGTGGTAAACTTCTTGGTGAGGTTAATGCTTCCATTATATCTTTAATTCCTAAAGTCATTGCCCCTAAGTTTGTCTCGGATTACAGGCCTATTAGTTGTTGTAATGTGGTTTATAAAACTATTAGTAAAATCATTACTAATAGGATTAAAGGTGTGTTAAGTGAGCTGGTTGGTGAGAACCAAAGTGCGTTTATCCCGGGGAGGCAAATTAGTGATAATGTGCTTTTAGCTCAAGAGTTTATGAGGGGATATAATTGGAAGTCTTGGAGTGGGTCTAGTAGGTGTGCCTTTAAAATAGATATACAAAAAGCGTATGATACCGTTAATTGGCAGTTTCTGGAATTCATTCTTAAATGTTTTGGATTCCACCCTGTTATGGTACACTGGATCATGGTGTGTCTAACAACTGCTTCGTTCTCTGTTTGTATTAATGGTGAGCCCAACGGATACTTTAAAGCTGGTAGAGGTTTGAGACAAGGGGACCCCATTTCCCCGTATCTTTTTACGTTAGTTATGGAGGTGCTAAATCTGATGGTTATGAGGCAAATAAGGGCTGAGAAACTTTTTAAATACCACTGGGGGTGTAAAGAATTAAAGATTAGCAGCTTGTGTTTTGCGGATGACTTGTTGATGCTTTGTCATGGTGACCTTATTTCTGCGTCAGTTTTAAGAAGAGGGTTGGATGAATTCTGTCTAAGTTCTGGTTTGCTCCCTAGTTTGGCGAAAAGTGAGGCTTTTTTTGGTAATGTTGCAGAACCTGTGAAAGCTGATATTAGTCTGGTTATGCCGTTTAAGGAAGGAGTCTTGCCTATTAGATATTTGGGTGTACCGTTGGTGTCTAAAAGATTGTCTGCTAATGATTGTAAGTGTATAATTGAAGTGATTAAGAAAAGAATTGGGGATTGGAGAAACAAGGTACTTTCTTTCGCTGGTAGACTACAACTGATTTCTTCTATTCTTAACTCACTTCAAGTCTATTGGTCTTCCCTATTCATGTTACCTAAGGAGACTTGTAATGATATTGATAGAATTCTTAAGAAATTTCTGTGGACTAGAGGGGAATCGGTTAGGGGAATGGCGAGTGTTGCGTGGAAAGAGGTTTGTAAACCCAAATGTCAAGGGGGGTTGGGCTTGAGATCTGCTCATCAGTGGAATGTTGCTCTTATGGCCAAACACCTTTGGAACATTGCTAGTAGAAAGAAATCTATATGGGTTAGTTGGATTAATATTTATTGGTTAAAGGGTGGAAATATTTGGGATCCGGAGATATATAGGGGTTATTCATGGAGTTGGAATAGTTTATTGGATCTTAGAGACAAAGTTAAGAGTTTTGTGTATGTTAAAGTTGGTAATGGGAGGGATTGTAACTTATGGTTTGATAAGTGGCATCATTCTGGTCCGCTTATTAGATTTATTAATCACAGTATTATTGTTGAAGCTAATTTAAGTTTAAAAGCTAATGTCAGGGATATGGTGAAGGAGAATGAGTGGGATTGGCCTATTGATTGGAGTGATAGGTTTAGTGAAGTTACTAATGTTCCGGTTCCTAAGTTGATTAATGAGTTGGATGATAAAGTTATTTGGGTTGATAAAAATGGAAAGGATAAAGAATTTTCTGTTAAAGAGGTATGGAAAGCTGTTAGAGAGGATGGCCCAAAAGTGATGTGGTATAGACATGTTTGGTATTCACAATGTATCCCAAGGCACGCGTTTATTCTTTGGGTTGCTATTAAGGGCAGGTTGAAAACTCTTGATAGAATTTCTAAGTGGGTGGATGTTCAGAGTATGATGTGTCATCTATGTAATCATGAACTTGAATCTCACACTCATTTGTTCTTCTCATGCCCGTTTTCGAAGAGACTTTGGGAAAAGTGTAAGCTTATGGCGAAACTTGAGGATATCTCAAATGATTGGGCTAGTATTATTTCTTTTATCTCTAATAAACCTGCTACTAATTCTATCTGGAGTGTGATCCAGAGGTTAGTGTTGGGTGCTTGTGTTTATTTTGTTTGGCAGGAAAGAAACTTCAGATGTTTCAGGAAGGAGTTTAGAGATGTGGACAATTTACTCAAGACTGTGGTTGGGACTGTGAGATTAAAGCTTCTGGGTCTTAATATTAGGTATTCTCCTAACTCCATTGAAGCTGCTAATATTTGGGATTTAAAGATTATTAAAGATGAATACTATAGAAGAATGGTGGAAGAGATCTTGAAGCATAATTATGATAATGATTAATGCTATGGATGGTGCTTGGGTTAACTGGTTTCATGCTGGAACTGGTTTTTGGGAGTGTAACAAGGTATGGAATTTGTGGGAGATTGATGGTATATTTGGGAAGGTTTGGGAGAATGTTTTACTCTTTTTGTCCTTATTAATGGTTTTACCCTTTGGGTTTTACATTATAAGGTTTTTAAGGAGGAAAATTCTTCTAAACAGCTTTTCTGGCACTTCCTTGCTTATTTGATGTTGAAGTAATTGGTCTTTGGTTGAATTGCTGGATTTCTGGTGGAGTTTCTATTGGTTGGATGCTGGGTGGTTTCTGATATATTAGATGGCATGGGGGCATGGGCTGGTTTTCTGTTTTTGGCTTTGATGAGTGGTGAGTCTTAGATTTCTAGTAGCCTATGTGTATTGTGCTGGTTTGGAGGTCATTGGTTGGTCCCTTTGATCTCTGATGATGCAGAAGTATACTTGGGTTTCTAGTTTGAATTTAGACTCATTACTTTCATCTTGCTATTTCTGCTATTTGTATGGATTTTTAGTAATAGTTGATGTTATTTATTGTTTGGTATTGAGCTAGGGATATGTCCTATGCCATCTTGTTTTGTGGTGCATAAGTGTGGAAGCTAGGGATGTGTCCTAGTCTTTTATTGACACTTTGCGCTTGTTTTGTCTTGTTCGGCCGTTTGGCTTCCTTTACTTAATAAATTTACCTTTAAGTAAAAAAAAAAAATAGTATAAAGTTCACAAATTTGCATCATGCAAAAAAGTTACGTTAATATCACTATCAAGGTATATAATTCGCTTAAACGGTGTAATGCTTATAAAATAGCTAATGAATTCCATAAAAGAGGTTACAGTATTGGTTTTTCGGTGTGTTCATAAAATTAAAATACATCTTGTTTTTTGATTACTGATTCTTAATATAATTGACTTTAAACATCCGAGAATTGGTTGCTTAAAAATTTATTTAGATCTATGGGGTTATGTTTGTAAACCCCAAACCCCAAAAGCAAAACACGAAACCCGAAACCCGAAACTCGAAAACAAAAAACCCCAAACTCGATACGCAAAACCCGAAACCCCAAACTCGATACCCAAAACCCGAAATCTAAAACCCGAAACCCCAAACCCCAAACCCGCAACCCCAAACCCCAAACCCCAAACCCCAAACCCCAAACCCGAAACCCAAAAACCGAAACCCCAAACCCCAAACCTGAAACCCAAAAACCGAAAACCGAAGCCCGAAACCCGAAACCCCCAACCCCCAACCCACAACCCCAAACCCAAATCCGAAACCCGAAACCAGAAACCCGAAAACCCAAACATCCAACCCCCAACCCCAACCCCAAACCCCAAACACGAAACGAGAAACCTCAAACCACAAACCCGAAACCCGAAACCTCAAATCCGAACCCGAAACCAGAACCCGAATCCCGAAAACCCAAACCCGAAACCCCAATCCCAAAACGCCAAACCCCAAACCCCAAACCCCAAACCCAAAACCCCCAACCCCAACCCCCAACCCCAAACCCCAAACCCTAAACCGAAACCCGAAACCTAAAACCCGAACCCCGAAACTCGAAATCCGAAACCCAAAACCTGAAACCCGATGCCCAAAATCCGAAACCCGAAACTCGAAACCCAAAATCTAAAACCCCAAACCCCAAACCCAAAACCCGAAACCCAATACCCGAAACCCCAAAACCGAAACCCCAATCCCCTATCCCCAAACCCGAAACCCGAAACCAGAAACCCCAAACCCGAAAATCAAAACATGAAACCTCCAAATCCCCAACCCCAACCCCAACCCCAAACCCCAAACCAGATACCCGAAACCCGAATCCCGAAACCTCAAAACCCCAACCCAAACCCAAAACCTGAAACTCGAAACCCCAAACTCTAAACCCCAAACCCTAAACCCGAAACCCGAAACAAAAAGCCCCAACCCCAACGCCCAAACTTCAAACCCAAAACCCCAAACCCCAAACCCCAACCCCCAACCACCAACCTCTATCCCTAACCCCCGACCCCGACCCCAGACCCTAGATCCGAAACACGAAACACGAAAACCGAAACCCATAACTCGAAAGCTGAAAACCAAAACCCGAAGCCCGAAACCCGAAACCCGAAACCCACAACCCCCAACCCAAACCCCAAATCCGAAACGCCAAACCCCAAACCCCCAACCCCCAACCCCAATCTTAACCCACCAACGGTTACATTTTACAACGTTACAATCCCATACCTCCGAATCATATATTACCGCTGAAGCCATGCCGTTGGCCATACCGCCGAGGTGGCTGCAGTGTTCACCGGCGGTATGGCCATGCCGTTTGGTGATGCCGCTGCCACTGCCACCGTTCTTAAAACTCAAAGTCACTCTATAATCATCATAAATAAAGTACTAATATCTCTGTAGCTTTGAGTACAGAGGTAAGAATAGTTACATAAATTAAAAATAACTATAGTGTTTCATACATGTAGTTGCTTTCACACAATTATTTGGTCTTGTATACGTGTTACAAAACACAACAAAACTTTTTAAATGAATGAACATTTATATTAAGACTATAACTTTAGAGAAAATTATGGAACTAAACTATAATTGCATATTTCGAAAATAGATTTAGGGTCCGTTTCGTTGGAGGGTATCATAGGAATTGAGTGATAGAAATGAAAATTTGTGTGATTGTTTGACATAGTGGCCCACAACTTGGAAATTAAACAATAATCTCATTTCTATACATATTAATAGGTATAAAAAATATACGTATGATTTAATATTTATGTTTTGTCCTTGCGCGCCTTCCATGTGCAGCGATTGGTAAGTGATGGTTTGTGCATGAAGAAGACACATTTTTCAAGTTCTAGTGAACACCGTATAGGGCACTATTATAGAGGTGCCTAACATCTAAGTTTATTTGAATTTTTCGTGGCTTTTCTATTTCTTGATATAACATCAAAATTATAAATCCTTGTTTGTCGTTTTTATATCTCATTTCCAAATTCATTGTTGTGTCCATTTGCTTAAACTACTGCGTAGTAGTTTTTTTTTTCATTTTGATATTTAAAATTCTATCTATAAAGTGATAACAACCAGAGGCAGAGCTAAAAGGGTGGTCGGTGCTTGCCTTGCTCTAAGGCCAACTTAACTTGTTAGAACAACCAATGTCTTTTTGTAGTCGAGAGAGTCTATTTTCAATTGACCCACCGTACTCTAAAGCAAAAGTTAAGGATGTGTTTGGTTTTAAAAAAAAAAGTACTTTAATTCTCTATTTTGATTCTTTTTAGAAAAAGAAATGTGTTTTTACTAGTGCAAAAACTTTGTATGCAGATACAGGGTTGAGGGTACATCCGTCAACCTTTATCAGACATCCAAATAGCTAAATCTTCAAAATCTTAAAAAATGTCCAAATAGCTAAACATGATTCCACATACTTAAGTTAAATAACCATTACGCAGATCCTAGTGGTATGATATAATTTCAAGAACATAAGTCAACCATGCAAGTCCAAAAATCTTATATGGCTATTATCTATATATGCAGTTGACCAAGTATATCGTATTTGCATCCTTGGAGCACTAACAAGAATCAAGAGATAAATACGGCTAGACCAGGCCGTATATGGTTAGACATAGCCATATGTGACTTGACCTGGCTATTAAATGGCTAGACAAGGCCATTATATGGCAAGACCCAGCCAAATACGGTTTGACCCAGCCGTTTATGGCTAGATGCGGCCATTATATGGCTAGACCCGGCCATTAGTCACTTACTACCAAAGAAGACATGGTATATATTCAAAAGTCTATAGTGACGCCATGATATTTCACTAAAAATAATAAAATTGAAGATACTCGCTAAAAGGAATAATATTTATCTATAAATATTTTTAGTGAGATAATATACCTTTTAGAGAGCATTTTCAATTTTTCAAAGGTTAAAGAAAACCCAAGTAAATTAATGCAAAAACACAACCAATGGAGGTTATCTAAGGAACCCACCCAATATAATGGCTAGACTCATCTGTTATACGGCTATACCCGACTATATATGGCTAGACCCAATGACTATAAGGCTAAATCCAGCCATATATAACTTTACCCGGCCATTGTACGGCTAGACCAGGTCATTATACGGCTAGACCCAAAGATTCAATACATAGTAGACCAAGCACACTAAACAGATTTAACAGGAAGATGAGCATACAGAATCATCACTTCTGGTGCAGTCTTGAAATAGGATGAACTCTAAATAAGTGCCAAATGTCTAGAAATGTTTTGAAGCGAACCTCGAGCTTAGCTAGGCTCTGCCCTAACCCATATCAATCTGAAACTTTATAATTTTTTAGATTTAAGTGTCTACGGAAGTACCAGTAACAGACTCACATAAGTATGTACTATTGGTGGTTATGAGCCCAGAACAAGGTGAAGATAATCAATAGCCTAGCTACGTACCAATTAAGGTTATCGGATATCACTTGGAATCGTGTTATCACTTTCCAAAGTAAACTATCCGACCCTAATGCCTGGGTATCACGAATATCCACTTGGGATAAGACCAAATGTTGTTAGTGATTTAGGCACAAATCAATAACCCTTCGTGTATAAGTGTTATGTGTTTTCTGTGTCTTTTCATGCATCAATTGATTTACCTATTTATAGGTAATATTACTCAACCCTATTCAATGGAATTAAGAGTGATTAACGGCCCATTAATCCCACTTAATTTGCCTCCATAATTATAGGTATTAGTGGTTACATGACCAATTAAACATGGTCATTAGTGCAGTTATAACTGCCACTTGAATAGGTCAAAACAATTACTAATCAAGTTTGAATTCAGTCCAGTGAGTTCGTTATACTCACTGATGAGCTAGTCCCTGAGGACATGACAACTCCCTGATGAGAGCTGAACTCATCATCCTGATGAATACCATTCAGTCCAGAGTATCACTCCCTCAAAGAGTGAACTCACTGAACTTCATCATATACTGAATAACACTTAACCACTATATGAGTCAGGGTGTTCAAGGACTTGATGAGTGTACACTCCGTACCTCCTGACCCATTGCCAGGTTTGAACTAAACCCTCAAGTACACTAAATTTTCCAACAATCCTCCCCAAATTTAGTTCACTTCCTTTGCATGATAACAACCATTAAACAAAACATATGCATAAACAAAAATATCCTGAGGATTGAATTTTCATATTAGTACATTACACGTTCAAATATTCGAGAATCAGGGTTTTCCAAAGAATTGAACCCTTCAACCCATTTGAATACCGGGAGATAAAATACTCATACATTTTCAAACACTTAAACACTCCTGACACTATACAAGCCATGTGTCCATATACAATTCATAAATGTTGTAAAAGCTAAAAGTCTATAGCTTCCTTAAGCGGCAAAACTTCAACATTCACATAGGTGGTTCATCTTTATTCATGCTCCTGCTAAGCACTTTTTTCAAAGAAAATTAACCATTAAGAAGTAATGACTTCATCCTCCTTTCCAGCAGGTTCCAAGCACAAACTTTGGGATGTAATATAAACATGTGCTCCAGTACACTGAATGTTCAGCTTTCCACATTGAACTCAGCTCCCAAGTTTCCTCAAGAGGGAGTTGGGTGTCCTAGCATTTAGTGACCAAGTTGGACTTCAAACCCATCCCTTTAGCAGAATTTATAACCAAGTCTCTAGCAAGACCCTTCTTCAAGTGATCAGCTAAATTCTGTTGAGATCTAACAAACTCTATAGAAATCACCCCATTCATGATAAGTTCACGAATCATGCTATGCCTGACACCTAAGTGTCTAGACTTCTCATTGTACATCTGGCTATAAGCCTTTGCCAATGTAGCAGCACTATCACACCGGATAGAAATAGGTGCTATAGGTTTAGGCCACAATAGAATCTCAAGAAGCAAGTTTTTCAACCATTCAGCTTCTTTACCAGCAGTTGCTAAGGCCACAAATTCTGATTCCATTGTTGAACTGGTGATGCAAGTTTGCTTCTTGGATGCCCAAGAAATTGCACCTCCACCAAGAAGGAATACCCAGCCATTGGTAGACGAATTGTCTTTAGTGTTACTGATCCAACTTGTGTCAGTGTAACCTTCCAACACTGATGGATAACCAGTATATGAGAGACTATAGTCCATAATTCTCTTCAACTACTTCAGTACCCTCTGAACTACTTGCCAGTGATGAGCACTAGGATTACTAGTATACCTGCTCAGTTTACCCACTGCAAAAGCAATATCAGGTCTTGTACAAGTTATGGCATACATCAGGCTGCCAATTACCCTAGAATACTCAAGTTGAGATACAGTTTTGCCATTATTAGGCATTAGCTTCGCAGTTGTATCCATTGGAGTACTCACTGGAGTACAATCAAAGCAATTAAATTTCTTTAGTACCTTCTCAATGTAATGAGACTAAGAAATTTTTATACCATTGCTTTCATGTTTAATCCTTATACCAGGGATAACATCAGCCTCCCCCATGTCCTTCATGGAGAACCTTGATGACAAAAATTCCTTTGTCGGGTCAACTTGATTTTGATCAGTGTCAAAGATCAACATATAGGCAAATGATGACTCCTTTACCAGATTCATCAAATTTGCTATATACACATTTGTCAGCCTGGTTAAGAACATAACCATTAGACAAAACCACTTCATTAAACTTTTGATGCCATTTCTTAGGTGCCTGTTTCAGTCCATATAAAGACTTAATCAGTTTGCACACCTTGTTTTCATTTCCAGGCAATATGAAGCCCTGAGGTTTATAAACCTCGTCATCCAATTCACCATTCAAGGAAGCTGTCTTCACATCCATCTGATGAATAATCAGATTGTGAATTGATGCCAAAGCAATCAGCAGCCTGATGATACTGATACATGCCACAGGGGCATAAGTATCAAAGTAGTCCATCCCTGACTTTTGTTTAAAGCCCTGAATGACTAGTCTAGCCTTGAACTTTTCAATAGTTCCATCTACCTTCATTTTCCTTTTGAAAATCCATTTGCAACCAAGAGGTTTGCAACCTGGAGGTAGATCAACCAACACCCAAGTGTTGTTACCCATGATGGAGTCAATCTCATCATTTATTGCCTCTTTCCAGAAAGCAACATCCTAGGACTTCATTGCTTCTTCAAATGTTTTGGGATCATCCTCAACAATGAAGCTAAAGGAATATTGGTCTGAGACCTCATTCCTTGTACCTTTAATTAAGTATAATTGAAACTCAGGTCCAAATGACTTTGGAGTCCTGACCCTTTTGCTCTTCCTGAACTCAGGTTCATGTAGTTGAACCACAACCTCATCAAAGACGTGAGATGATAATTCATCAGGGACCACTGATACACCAATGTCATCAGTACCATTTGGAATCCTGTGACTTGGTCTAGGGACTGATGAGAATCTATTCTCATTAAAGAGTGCATCCCTTGATTCAATTATTGGGTTAATTGAAACATATTCATTAGGTTCAATGACATAGAACCTGTATGCCCTGGAATGCTCAGCATATCCAACAAAGATGCATTTAATGCCTCTTTCACCCAGAGTTTTTAACTTTGGATCAGGGAGTCTTACAACTGCCCTACAACCCCAAACCATGAGATAATTCAGGTTTGGTTTCTTCTTAGTCCAGAGTTCATAAAGGGTAACCTTGTTCCTTTTATTTGGAACCCTATTTAATAAATAGCAAGCTATTAACATAGCTTCACCCCAGAACCCTTGACTCAGTCCTGAATAGGACAACATGGAATTAACCATCTCCTTCAGTACCCTGTTTTTCCTTTCAGAGATACCATTTTGTTGAGGAGTATAGGGAGCAGTCGTTTCATGGATTATACCAACAGACTGAAAATACAGAGTATCCATGTACTCACCTCCCCTATCAGTCCTCAACCTTTTGATCAGTGACCCAAGTTGCAACTCAACTTCAGTTTTAAATACTTTGAATTTATCTAATGCATCATCCTTGGTATGTAATAGATAGAAATAACAAAACCTAAAAACATCATCAATAAATGTCACAAAGTACTTCTTGTTCCCTAAAGAGGGAGTGACATGCAAATCACACAGGTCACTGTGTATAAGCTCCAAGAGCTCAGTCTCACGTTTTACACCCTGAAAGGGTTTCTTAGTTATTTTGGTCAACATGCAAGTCTTACACTTTTCAATGTCCATGTCAAAAGTTGGGATTAACCCATCCTTAGACATATCTTGCATCATTTTATAGTGTACATGGCCAAGTCTAGCATGCAACAGGGTGGAGTCGTTCAGTTTAGAGGTTGATACAAAGGCTGAATTAACAATGTCAGTGACAACATTAAGCCTGAACATTTTATTACACAAATATCCAAAACCAATGAACACACCATGTTTAGATAAAATAAATTTATCAAATTCAATAACTTGCTTATATCCATGATTATTTAAAACACTACTTGAAACCAAGTTCTTCCTTATATCAGGAACATGAATAACATTAAACAAAGTTACAATCTTTCCAGAACTAAAATTAAGATCTACACAACCACGACCATGCACCAAAACTGTTGACTCATTTCTCATGTGAAGAATAGAACCATCATTCAGTGACTCGTAAGTCTTGAACCATATTCTATCTTTGCACACATGAATAGTTGCTCAAGAGTCAACCCACCACGCAACATCATCATCCTGCACATAGTTAGATTCAGATACATATGTAACATAATAAACCTGAAGAGATTCATTAAACATATTCTGACCTTTCAGTGAGTTGGAAGGACCTCCACTCCCGGAACCACTAGTTCCTGAACCATTGGATTTACCTCCAATCTTAACACCTTTGCAATCTATAACACCCCCAAAAACGAGCAATACAGCGGAAGACTTATATTGACAGCGAAAGACTTTTAGGGTATTATATCGTGGATCTTTGTCACAATTATAGAAAACGACTCAAATGAGACGTTTCAAGTTTATTAAAAATACCAAATATTCATGTTTCCAAGAGGTTTCATTATTCAACAACAAGTTTTTTATTCAAAGAGAAATAAACGTTTCTTTATTTGCCCACTTCGTGCCTTTGCCATCCATTCCATTTAGTTACCTGAGATAAACATGCTAAAAGTCAACAAAAGTTGAGTGAAATTCATAGGTTTATAATTAATAGTTTGAACACAAGAGATAGGTGCCTATTGTATATAGATACAAATAAACAAGTTAGAAATCACATTCATTATTGCCTTAAGCTCATGACACTCAACGATTCAACAGACATCAAAATTATCCATAATAATGATGTGAAATAAGTTGCCCCCAAGATAGGTATTTGCCAGTAACCTATGATATTTAAATAAAGTGCATTTTGTGACTTTCCTCTAGCAACCAAATGGGGATTGTCAATCCCTAATAGATCTATTCACAATTATTTACGTTCACCCTTCAAGTGATTAAGGTTCATGATCGAGGGACTTTTGGCAATAGCTACTTAAGCAATAATAATATCAGGAAAAGACTTGTGTTCGATTTTTGCGCATGTATCCCCCCCACAAAAACAAGTTAAATGTAGGCTATGAACTCACCTTAGTAGTACAGTAGAATAACCGTGATCTCAACGATGCAAGGCAACGGCTTCACACACAACCTAAAAGATATGGCAAGTTTCAGTTTCTAAGTCTCGTTTTATTGTGAACATTTATTATTAGTTATGAATAATCCATAATGTGCGTAGGTGATGTGTTACGTCGTAGATGTAAAAAGAAAATAATTACGTATTGTTTTATCGTCTAAAATTTAATTATAGTTAGATAAATTTTATACGTGTATATATATATATATATATATATATATATATATATATATATATATATATATATATATATATATATATATATATCTACATTATATACAACAGGAGGCATTTGAAGAATATGCCACCTCATTGCCCAGTCATTGCCCAGTAATTCAATATCAGCCATGTCATCAGCCACATAAACAACATCTAACATTTTTTTCATTTATTTAAATTTTCGGATTTAATTTTTTCATTTATTTAAATTTTCGGCTTTAATTTGTGTAAAAAAGGAGTTGCCATGATTCGAACTTTGGATGTCCCATGTATTTAACATGCATCTTAACCACTACATCACCATGTTACTTTGTGATTATTTTGTAAACTTATAATTTATAAACCTACCATGTTTCGTAAATATTTAGTTTCATATTTATTTTAGGCAATTATATGGGAAGATTATCACGGATACAAAGCATAATGCAGGATGATTATTAGGATAAGTTTTCATTCGGTATCCCTTCCTCCAAGTAAAAACACACAGAAAACCCTAAACGAAAATCCAGAACAAAAAACACCTAATACGACTGTTCTTCTTTCACCATTTTCATTTAATTTTTCCTTGATTTTAATTTTGAATTTTAGTTTTTTTGTATGATTATGAGTTGAATTGTTTTTTTTTTTGGTATCTTTATGCTTGACCCGTCTTTATGGTCTTCTTGTGAATTTCAATGATATTATAAGGGTTAGCGCTTGAATTGGTCTTTATGTGAAAAAAATAATAATTGTTTGCTGCGTTTTTTAGGTTATACGACAAGATTGATATGGAGAAGATGAGTAACATACAAGGGTTTCACCTTCAAATGGCATGTAAGACGTACAATTTTTATTGTCAGGAAATTAGTATGTATAACCGTATAACAAATTAATAACATCATATGTACTTGACCTCACCAGTTGTATACCACAAACCCTAAAAAGTTTAGAGACTATAGTGCGGCATAACAAGACTAGCCTGTCAATCACTTTATCATTCACAATTAAATATAACAACCCTAAACCTCACTGAGAGAAAAAAAGGACATGGAAACGGGCAGGTAATGACATGGAAAGTCCGTGTAACAACTTGGTGGATGTTCATGTCCAAGGTAAGTATATTTCCTTAAATTGAAAAATCATGTGTAGCCTTGGTGTAGTCCATGTATATGTATGTGTGTGTTGAGTCTTTAATGATGTGAACCATGATTGGCCAATTCCTGAGACAAAGACCAGCTTCTGCGCCTGGACATAGACCGCTGAGTGGACTTGATCCTACAACCCATGCTAGCGTAAGTGATCTATATTTGTGTATTTGTAATTACCATTTTTTTAATCCTTCGCAATGACATATATCTTGAAGTCAAATTGCGGATGTCTAGATGTTTTTTTATGTAGAAACGTATTGGATTGTTGTGATTGTTGATGTTTATTGTTTTATGCCATTTGCGTATTAGTTGGATGGTTATGATCGACTATAAGCATGATAAGTATCGAAAGATGGTGTAAAACCAAGTAAGTCAATGGTGTGTGTTTACGGCTTAACAAGTATTTATGATATGTGTGTTTGTGAAGTTATTCTTTAGTAACCCTGAACAATATTAGTATATGCCCAGAAATTAATGTTTTTAAATTGATATCTTGCAGCTTCGGGGGCACTCCGCTTTCAAGTTAACAATGGAGGCTGTTGGAAATAATTAAAAGCTCCAAAGAAAGTTGCTAAAAGGTAATATATGGTTAGGTCGTATTGCATGCGACTCTTGACACTCACAATAATCATCTTTCTTTTGACTATTCAGTTGTTTCATATCAAGAATTCGATTTGACGTGCTAAGAATGTTGATCATGGTGGCATTTTCTAGGTATGCTATTAGTTATGGACTCCTTAAATGTTTTAAGTTTGTGTTTGTGTTATTTCTTCTGATCTTTTATAATTTCAGGCAAAATGCATACAAACAGTGTAAACTCTTTCTATAGAAGAAGTTTTGCTAGATACAAGAACTATGAGTTGCTAATGCGTATGATGGACCATCCAAATGTCGTTTCATTAAAGCATCTCTTCTTTTCGACTACAAGGAGAGCGAGCTTTTTCTTAACATAGTGATGGAGTATGTCCCGGAGACAATTTTTCGAGTATCAAAGCACTATAACAATCAACATCAGAGTATACCGCTCCTTTATGTGAACCTCTACACATGTCAAGTAAGTTCTGTTCATTCATTACAAGGGCGTTTTTTGTTTCTATTTCTTATTTTTAGGAAATAATGTGTGAAATTTGCAAATTTTTCGGGGGCTGACATACATGCATACAGCTACTTGGAGTATGCCACAGGGACTTGAAACCTCAAAATGTTTTGGTTAGATGAAAAAATCGGTGTATTTCATTTTTACTTTGTATTGTTATTTTAAGAATTTTGATTTTAGTTTGTTTACACTTTACATGAAGAGATGCGGGTTGTATGTTCGGCCCTTTTGATGTATATACATGTTCCCATTTTAGCCATCTATTTAGATGGCCATGGTTAATCTGAGGTATCTTTTTTATAGGTGTTATGGCACTTGCAAACAAGAGTCTGTTGTATTGACGATCTAGTCAGCTTTATGCAGAACATGAGGTTAATCTTGAATTAAGGCCTCACATTGCAAGAAAAAAGGTACCAGTTGCAAAATAAACCTCATATACCTCTAATTTTATGTTGGAAATTGAGCATTCTAGATTCTCAATACACAAATCTTTGGACTTTAAATATATGGTGTACGCATCTATTATGATGATTCGGTGTTTTTGAGTTATCATATTTATTTGATAGATTACTGTTGATTTGTGTATTATGAATGCCACTTAGCTACAAAGCTGGATCAGAAGTATTTTTGATACAATCCCAGGTTAGTCACGAAGAAATACTTGCACGTACAGTTTACATGATTGACTGTATAAACAAGTTTGGAAATAGAGTTTGTTGATCATAGACACACTCTTATTCAATAAAGAGTTTCATATGGAAAAATGAGATATCAGGTTGTTACCAACTTGAAGGACCATAATCAAGTATG
This sequence comes from Artemisia argyi, assembly GCA_030686995.1. NCBI lineage: Eukaryota > Viridiplantae > Streptophyta > Magnoliopsida > Asterales > Asteraceae > Artemisia > Artemisia argyi. The sequence continues at coordinate 281,942 of CM060702.1, forward strand.
ACCTATACAGTGAATGGCCATGACTGACATGAACCATTCCTAATAGGTTCCATTTTGTATTGGTATGTGTGCGTGCGCTCGTGCCTCAGTTGTGCAAGTGCATGATAAATACACAAAGCAACTATATTCTAATATTAGACACATGTATATATAGGCAATTGATCGATTGATGGAGGCCAGAGAAAACCAATACATCACACAGATAAAAATTGAGCATGGCCAAGCAGGACAGGTTTCAATTTTTTTTTTTTTTTTTTTTTTGGATTTTTTTTTGGGGTTTTTTTTTTTTTTTTTTTTGGTTTTTTATGAGTTTCTGCTAAATGAGTTGACTGAATATATAGATATTTAATGAAGATAGCTAGGGAGCTAATTTACATATATTTGCATTAATTTATTTGTCAGCATTGAAGTTTCCTTTAATCTATGTACACTATATGGAGTTGGGAATATTTGTATGTGTTCAAAAGCTTTATTTGTTGTTATTGTAGGTACTTGAGATCTTTGCAGAGATTCAAGAACGTCAAGAAGCTGTAGCAGAACTAAGCAAACAAATCATTGAGGTAGCACAGGTAAATTATGTGTCTTATGTAATGGGTGTCGATACAATAATTACCAGAAGTGTGGTTTTGTATCTTTTATATATGTGCTCTTTAACTTACCATCTAACAGGGGAGGCTTCTTGCTCGGGTAAGTGATTTTGGTGGAGCTGCAAATATATTTGATAAAATGGGCAACTTTACATGGTGTATACATCTGAGCTTGATTATTTATCACGTCACAATACGCCTTTGATCAAGGCAATGAATTCACGTAATATCAGGTTTTTAGACACATGTATTGATATTCGGTATTTGAGTTTCCTTAACTTTTATGTGTTTTTCTAGGTAACATAAGAAGGTGGATTAGATTGGATTTATATTATGTGTCTTACCTTAACAAGCCATCCACATGTTTGATACTATTTTCTTGAAGGTAATAAGTTTTTGTTTTGGGATTTTTTTTAAAGGGTATTTGGGGCTGATTCCAAATAGCAGTTTTATAGGAGACATTGGGTCATTTTAATGGGTGTTTGGCTTTACGTAAAAACTGTAGTTTAATTATTGATTCAGTCATCCGCAAAGCTGCAATTTTTTATACAGGATTTTTGGGGGTGTTTGTGGCACTGACCACAAGGTACTAGAGCTTTTAAGCCACTGAGAAGCTCAACTCATAAAACCAAATGTGGTGCAGGCGAGATAGAATGCTTATTTGTTGTTTAAAGTACATATTATCAATTTTAATTAGCAATTGCAAACGCTCCATTAATATATAAGTATGTCGATTTTGTTTGACGTCAATTACTTTCTTTCACCTCAATGTCGAATTTTAACAGTGTTTGAATAAACACCAGGTGTTAAAATTACAGGTTGTTATTTTACTTCTTATTGGTGTCGCTAGGAAATCTGGACAGTAACCTATTTCTTTGGCCAGGACTTGAATGGTAACTCTTAGTGCAGTTCTTGATTATGCTTAATATGCCAAACATACATAAAAACCTCTTTTTTAAGTTTTTATTCATCTAGGAAATGCAGGCTGCAATTGATAAATTTTGGTTACTTGAAGGTTGCATTCGGTAGTTGACAAGTATTCTAGATATGAGGTATTTAACAAAATAATAATGTTCTTTTTTAAGTTTGTAGCATTTTTGGGCTAGGTGGATACATTTAAACGGTTCCTGAAGTTACACTAATAATATGTTTGATATATGTGAATGTAAAATAGGTTGAATTGTTATGCGGAGCAGCAGGGTTACATAAAGTCACAAGAAGCCCAAAATAAGAACAGACGTCAAATGTTAAACAATAACCGATAGCGCTAAAGCTCATGAAATTGTTGTGATGAGGAACGAGAGATCCAAGGGCAAGTAAATTTGAAATCACTTATATGCTTAACGATATGGCTGCAAAATGGGTGGGTCATTTGTATCATGTAACAACATCAAAATATACATCCAACATCTACTTTTGTAGCTTAAAATGACATATATCAAAGTTAATATGCTTCACTGTTAACAAACATCACATTACACTTACTGAATAGTACACTACTGTTAGCATTTGCAAAAACCAAATCACTTTGACACTGAGCGTTCTCAACTGATGGAGAACACATTTGTCCAATATTTGAAATTTTAAACACTATTTAATGCTATAAACATGTAACATGGGTCAGTTTTCGGGTGTTGAGACTCAAGAAATATCGAATTGGTTGAGACTAAAGAAATACCAAAGTTTTTATACCATCTTATTAAACATTACATTGGGCTGTTGACTTGACATTGGTCTATTGAGACTCAACAAAAATAAGATTTCATCAGGTAAACAACACCGTTTCATCAGGTAACATAACCATTTCAGGAGTGGGTGCGTTTGGGTCCCAATAGCGCTTAGGGTGTTTAATAAGATTTCATCAAGTAATATGGTTTGGATGGGTTTGGCTCATGAAATGGGGGCTGGAATGGGTGGGTTTGGGGTCTGAAATGGGCAGGTTTGGGTGATGAAGTAGGGCTGGATTGGATGTTTTTGGGGGCTGAAGTGGGGGCTAATATGGGTCAGTTTGGGGACTAAAATGGGTGTGGGATTCGGGGCAGAAATGGGGGCTGTGATAGGTGCGTTTGATTGCTGAAATGAGCCCTGAAGTGGGTGACTATGGGGGCTGAAATGCGTTGGTTTGGGTGATGAAATGGGGCTGAATTGGGTATGTTTACGGACTGAATTAGCCGCTAAAATGGGTCAGTTTGGGGATTGCAATAGGTGTGGGATTGGGAGGTTAAATGGGGGCTGAGATTGGTGCATTTGGGTGCTGAATTGGGTGAGTTTGGGCCAGCTGCGGAGACCTAATCAAAACAATGTTACATTTGAAATATTTGGAGACATAGGGATGTCACTACAGCTAGATGACACGTGTACGCCTAGAATCTTGAGTTGTTAGTAGTTATGGCAAGTAAGTTTCCACACACAAATCCCACAAATGGACACGATTTCTACAAATCCAATTCTCACTTCTTACAACTTGCGTTATAGTAACACACTAACAGAATTAGGAGTTCAAAATCACATATTCTTCAAGGAAAATCTATTTTTTTAATGAATGGAAGTTAAGCACGGCCCACAAATAAATTTATTTGTTACAGAAATATGTATGCCGAAAATGAAAGGATACGATCTCCTAATAAATGTTATAGTAATGTAGTGTATTTTGTTACTTATAAAGAACCACATTTTAGGTAGTTATCTTATTTTGTGGCTTCAAAATTTTTGTAACAGGAATCATTTAGCATAAAAGAGATCCCAATTATCGTTCTCTCTTATGAGAACGTGACTATGTTTAAGCTACCTGGTATGTGGTCGTTGCAATTTCAATCAGTTTTTATAGTATGAGAATGATGGTCATATCGATCGTAAGAGCCCGTTACCGTTCAATTGACATTTTTTTTCATTTTACCCATTTGACCATGATAACATTGGAAAGTTTAGCTAATCATAATTTATGACCTCTTTTAGGCAGCTTCTAATGTTGTCTCAGTCACAAAAACCAGCAAGTGCTCCCTTTTTTTTCCTCTTATTACGTTATAGAATGATGTTGTTGTGCTTAAGGTGAATTAGCTATTCCAAACACCCAAGAACAAAACTGGTATGTATCATGCTATAAACTTAGCACCAGAAGCCTATAACGTCTTACTTAGGGGTTGTTTCAAGCATATAACGTCTTACTTAGGGGGTGTTTCAATTAGCTTTTTTTTTTTGTCTTTCGAAAAGCTCATAAGCTCTTTTTTGAACTTATATGGTTATCAAGTTATCACATATATATTCACATGGATAGTTTTTACTCATTTAAAGGTGATATTTTATTTCTCTGTTACATCTGTTATATTCGTTGAAGATAAACAAGAACTATGAATTGGTAACAATTTAAAAGTATAGTCATTAACAATGTATATATATCTCTAGAATCTCACCCCATATTAGCATTTATATTTTAGTATTATTTTCTTACTATTAGAAAAAATTGGTCATAGTACCTCACACAAATTAGTGGAAAATCATATATATATATATCAGTTATACAGAACACACCAGTACTCAGTTACACACCGGCATTCAGTTAAATTTTTTTAATCAATAAGCGTATATCGTGCATAGTTTAGTAGGATTGCATGTTATGATAGTGGGGACTTTTAAGACAATTTGCAGTGTAGGACATTAGTAGTGCTTAAGAAAGTATATGCTTTTGTTTGTTTTGTGCACGTTGAGTTTACTGGTCCACCGCGATCACAGCTGTTACTACACAAAATATCCTTGGGGTTGAGGTTTAATAACATGTTTCTTTTTATATGGTTGTGTAGTAACATTAAAGGGTGTCTGGATAAGCTTTAGCTTAATAGTTTATTAGTTTACGCATTCACAAGAAGCCCTATAGGAAGGGCTTTAGCCATTGCTTATTTTACCTAAAAAAAGCTATAAGCTCTTTGAAATGAGTCCCGCGAACACTCCAGTAGCTATAAGCTATAAACTTTTAGTTTTTTCTGTGTTTAACATCCACATTAAGTTTTGCTTCTATTTAGGATGTGAGTGTTCTCTCTAAGGAGTCTGTTGCAGCACAATTGAAGTCTGTATTCACAAATATGTGGGTTGATATTGTAAGTTTTTTGAAATTCTGAAATCTTGCACACAGTGGTTTTATTCTAAGAGTGTGTTTGAGATTGTTCATTTGAGTGCGTCAATGATTATTTCCAAATTAAACTAAAACACATGCACTATAATGCGTTATTACAAATGAACAAGTTACTATGCACTGTCACATATACTAAAAGGAAATAAGTTAATATATCTATTGTGTTAACGATTATTTGTGAGTCCAAGTTTGTGTTACCACCTATCCATATTTGCCCAAGAGTGTTTCAGTTTTATTCACTCTAAAAATATTTTACGATGTGGTCACTGGGATACATCAGTGTCGTTGGAGCTATGACTTTGATTTGCGAGTTCGTAAGGTATGTTAAACTTTTCTAGATGTGACAAACGTTTATTATTGGGAACATATGATTTCAATTTATTAATAGCTCGAAAGAAAGTATGCAATCAAAAGTATGTCTCAATGTCATTAATGGCTTTGTTAGCAGAGATAATATAGCACTAAATGTTTGAGGTAAGTACATATCTTATACTATTAAAATTTTATAACTTGATGTGTCATGAATATGCAGATTGGAAATCCTCAGATAGATTACCGTCTTTGGTATAAAGAGAACTTTGACTACTTATGGACACATGTTCTCAACTCAGATGAAATAAATGCAAGAATTAACAAGTACTGTGACTTTAAATATGAAAATATGGTAATTGCAAACTACAATTGTTGCAACATGCATTCTTTCTTTTAACGTTTCCTTAGCTTGAACCACCTTTGGTGGACTCCATCATTAAATCTGAAAATATGGTTGTATATTAATTTCAAAATATTTGTTTTCTTGCTGTTGAACAGATTCCCTAAGAAAATCATTGGGCGAAAAGCTTATGAGACCATGCAAATCCTAAAGGGGTTAAGAGAACGATATGATATTCACCACAATCTCCATTATGAGGCCAACTCATCACAAAAATTTTTCTACTAACTATTAAGATATTAAAAAAATGTTGTGAATTGAAGTAATGCTTTATCCTATACCTTTTTAATTATAATGGCGGCTCTTTTAATGGCACTACTTTCAATTCTCATCAAAATGACTTTATTTGTTCTTTTGACAATTTGACAGTGACTGAATCATAGCTAACAAGGGTTACTTCTGTAACGAATATGAATATTCTCAATGATGGTGATGAGGCCCCGGAAGTAGATATTCTTCTTGCTGTTGGTGAAAGGCCGGTGCAATTTAAAAAGAAAAGAAGGCCTAGAAGAGGCGAGGATTTTTCATACCGTGAAGCAATTGTGAAGGCTAACATTTGGCTTCCGTAGGTTGTTTATTTTCTTGGTGTTGGGATGAGAATAACTGTTCTCACAATCTGTCTGAGATTGGTGTTTCACTTGGAATTGTTAATAGAATACACCATTGACTTTATTTAGTGTCAAAAAATTTCAAGGCCATCCTGGAGTAGACATAGTTTCTAAGTACTTCATAAGAAAAATTCTTTATCATCAATACTTGTGACCGTAACCAAAAGTGTCAAGATAGCAGATTGGTTAATGGCTCAAAATGGGTCACGAGACTAAGTTTTCACAAAACACCTTTAGGAGTCACCAAGATTTAAGTGTAATAGTATTATTTAGTTAGGAAGATGAGGATATGTATAATTCATGTTTGAACGTGTGATCATGATGGTCATGCTTCTTTTATGCCTATGTGTGATTATGACTATCTTTGGGCTTTGAACATAAAGGCAATTGAAGTCATATTTTGATACACTGGGATCAGCTCAAACCGAATCACTCAACAAACTTGCATTGGGATTGGAAAGGAAAAGGACAGGTTCTTAAAAAAAGGGATGTTTTGTCAAACTAAGAGGATTAAAATAGCAACTGTATTAAAAAAAGGTTTGCTAATATCTCTAAATGTATTATCTATCTTAAAAAAATGAGTGTTTGGCTAAGGTTATTAGTGTGATAGTTTACTGTAAATCACCACCTATCACCAAATCTTATGTAAGAAGGCAAATTTTAAACTGTATAATAATGTTTCATAAAAAGTCACTTGGTGTAGTTCAGTTAATAAAAAACTCATATTTGAGACTGTATTGGAACATACATGTTGTTTGGAACTCATGTTTACTTCAACTTTGACTAAGAGTATGTTTTGTTATTTGTTTATACATGCATACTTTGTTCTTTTGGATCACTTTATAACTTTTATTTTCAAACATTCGACTCATCTTGTATATGACTTACATGTGATGGGTGAAACATATAAGTACATAACTTAGGATAACATAAATTGGTTAATTGTTTTAAAAAAAGTTTCTTATTACAGTTCTATGCATCAAAGGAAAAAATTGAAGTAAGTTACTTAATAGATAAAAATACATTATAAAAAAAAATAAAATAAAAATAAAAACCCTGTGCGTGCACGGGCATTATACAAGGTTTGAAAAATTTGTCAACATTGATCAAGTTTTCTTTATGCATAATAATGAAGCAAAAAACCCGCCGCAATGATATTTATATATAAGTTATTTACCACCCTCCTTTGGATATAGAAAAATATGGCAACAATATTTATAAGTCATGCCCGCTCATAATTACTTGGAAGGAACTTTATAAGTCATGCCCGCCCATCGGGCGGGCTACGAAATCTAGTATATATATATATATATATATATATATATATATATATATAAAATTTATTATTCAAAAATCAATATTACTATTCGATCCTTTAAGTTTCTCCAATTTACACGTTTTACCCTTAACGGAATATATTTACGTTGTTAGTCCAAAGTTATATATATTTACGTTTTAGGTCCAATTATATCAATATTTACATTTTTCAAACCCAAGTTTCAATATTAACAGTTTATACCCTTAGAAAACTGTTTTGACAATTTTTACCCAAAGTTTACATGTTTGACAATTTTAGTCCCTAGTTAACGAAATTTTGCAAAATTAGTCCAAAAATTACCAAACTTGAAACTTAACATTTTTAATATTTCAATAAGCTCAGAATGTGTAGAACAGCTTATTTTAACAGCTTATTTGCTTAATCCCCTCATTTTTCATTAAATGGGCCTTACGATCCAATATTAAGGGCCCGTTAACGTTTTGTGATCCAAGGGGTTTGGGGGAACACTAGGTTTATCAAAGTCCATCACTTTAAGTTCTAAAAACATTTCGAAATAGCTTTTACACTCAGCTTATCGTAATAAGCTAAAAATAGCTTTTTGGGCTTAACGGCCCATATATAGTTTTAATTTCCTTAAAAACTTTCTGAAATAGCGTTTTGCTTTAGGTTCGTTTTGGTGATAAAATCAAGTTGTTAGGTCTAGTTATTTATCATTCTCGTTAGTATCCCAGTTGGTCATATAGGTCAAGTTTAAATATTGGGTGGTCATGTATCGATTTTTAAAATGGCGAGGCCAAAGTATATGGCCAAAACTCAATACGTAAAACTATAAAAACTCAAAATAATTCTAAGTGTTTTAGTAAAATCATATAGGTTCAATACAACTTAGAAACGTGTGATTATTCTTGTGTATACGTTAATATGAGTTCAAATCTTTTATAGGTCCTCGTTAAGGACTTAACTAACAATGGGTACGATGTATAAAGCATATGTGTTGTGTTTATATTTTACAATTTATTAGTATCATGTGTTTGTGCATAAACATAAACGTACGTATATATATAAATAGAAAGAAAGTTAAAGTCTCACCTCACCTCTAAAAGGTGGTGTAAAACGACGTGTGGGGATCGTGTGAGGGTACAATGGCTTCGTGGTTCACTTCACGTTCCACCAATGGTTCAAGAGGCTACAAGCTTGATGTCCTAGGTTCACTTGAGACGTGGTACGCTTGACAATCCGTTCGTCCTTCACAACTTCTCCTCTCGTTATTATTTTATGTGTATGGTATGTATATATGCATGTAACAACTTAGGTTTGCATGTAATGGTTTATATAGTGAGTTTAGGGTGTGTAGAGACAAGATAAGTTCACAAGAGTTGGAGTTTGCATGTTAGGCGAATAGTAGCACCACTCTCCATACCCAATCGTGGGTTTACATGGCCAAGATCTTGTAAGATTGCATGCTATTCATTCCTGACATTCACATTATGCATGGTGTTTGTTTAGATGTAATTGGTGAGCTTGGGTGGTGGCTAGGAATGTTATGACACGTTTTTGGAAGTTTTGATATGGAGCGTTTTGTGGTTTGCTTTGGTCATTTCTAAAGTATCAAACGAGCGAGAGAGAGTGTAATATTTATCACTCATGATTCTTGGGCACTAGGTGAATTGAGACAAGCAAAAATATGTTGGTGTTGTTGATACGTGGGAATCGCACCAGGCTTTACCTCTCAAGGGATCTTGAGAAGCTTACAACCCCCACCAGGCAGTGTACCTGATCGTTGTAGTATAGTATAGTGACAAGTACCGGGGAATTGATCGTTCAGCTAGGAATAGTGTCGCTAGAATTAGAAAACCTAAATACTAGTTCTAAAGGTGAGGGATGATTATTTTTGTATTTTTATATTTTTTAGAAAGCAAGTAAAAATCTCGGGTTTGAAGGATTTGGGTGGAATTAGTTGCTAGTCAACTAACCCAATACTAAAGATGCAATAAAAATAAAATACTAGAAATGGAAATAAACTAAATTATACTAAAGTTGTGAGCAATAAGTGGAGAAAATGTGTTTACTTAGATTTCACTACTCCCTAGACATCTTTTACACGTTAATTACTTGTTATAGTTGCATGGATGATGGATCGTATTCCTTAATATCATTCATGGGGTGGCGCACTTAACTCCCCAATTCTATGAGCTCTTATCTCCTCCTATACCATGCCCAGCACAACCATAGGGATTATAAACAGTGGCTCATGCATTAAATACAACCAATAAAGACCTAGTCACATCGGTTCATGTTTCTTAAGACGTTCAAGCATGTTACCATTTGGAGATCTGCCAGTTTTCTTAAGCCTAACATCAAATTCATTCATCCAATACAATTATAAACAAGTAATCAACACATAATTAACATCTAGGTTTCATTAGATCCAAGCAAACACAAGATAGATCTAGCCTAGCATGATGGAATTAAGACAAGAACAAGATATAGACAACCAACACATAGACATATTGATTGAATTAAAAGAACACTTATCTTAATTACACATGAAAGGTATCAAGGGCTTGGAACCCTTGAAAAACCTGTAAAATTCGCACCAAGTTCGTACTTAGGGTTTCTCCAAAACTTCTCTCCTTTTTAATGTGAAAATTAGAAAACTATATATAGGAAATAGGGTTTGACGGCGTCAAGACCAAATAGGTGACGCCGTCACCTCGCCGCCAAAACTCTTCTCGGACTGCCTTGATCTACTTTTGACGCCGTCATGTATTATGCATTTCCAGGCCGTCATGAATTTTACTCTTGACGCCCTACTTCGTGACACCGTCAAATCTGTACTGGATCGTCATGGAAATTTGCTCTTGACGCCGTCAAGGATTCCTTCTTGACGCCGTCACCTACTGTTCCCAGCAAGGAAAATTAAGACTTTGGCATTTTCTTCACTTTTATGCTCCAAAAACGTCCGAATTGCTTCCTTTTCCAGATTTCACTCCCAAAGTACCTAAAATCACAAAAGGAACGATTTAGGACAATATTTGATCAAATAAGTTCAATTCCGGGCTTAAATGACCCCCTAAAAGTGGTTCATTTTTCGCCTCATCAGTTGTGTGTAAAAATCTTAAGATAATAGGGTACGTTTGGCTGTGTATCGCGACAGGAAAAGAAAGAAAAGAAAAATAAAAAGGGTGCGTTTGGGCTTGTAACTGGGTTTGTGGTTTGTGTCGGCCCAAAGAAAGAAAAGAAAGAAAAGTGAGTCCGTTTGGTTTGTAATGTGTATCCGTGGCCCATTGGGTGTTGGGGGCCCACATGGTGTGTTTCAAATATCGTGTCGAGGTTCAAAAATATAATTGAGCGTTCTCGGGAAGTTTCGTAGGTTCGGGGAATGTATAAATAGTATATGGTATTTAGATGAAACGTATAGTTATAAATATAAACGTTTTATATATCTTTATAGTTCGGAATAATTATAGATTATCTAGGTTGTGTGTAAGCATCGTTCCTGGGTAAATAGTCAATCACAGTAATCGTAGTGGTTCCAATATCAAGCCATAAATAAAAAAAATTTGTTACCCGTAAAAATGGTGTTAAGTTATCATAACATCGTTTTATTTCTTCGTGTGCATTTACTAATTGTAAGGGAAATTTACGAGAGGTTACATTACCTACCTCTTACAGGACGAAATTCTAGTCTAAGATAGTTGCCAAGGGTGTCTTAGGTGAAGAGATGTGGGTACTTGGAGCGAATCTGATCCTCGCGCTCCCAAGTATATTCCGGTCCTCGCTTGGAGTCCCAACGAACTTTGACAATAGGGATAACGTTTTGCTTGAGTTGTTTGACTTCTCTATCCATGATTTCAATAGGTTCCTCGGTAAAGACAAGGTTATCATTTAGTCGAATTTCTTTCAATGGAATAACGAGAGATTCATTGGATAAACACTTCTTAAGGTTTGACACATGAAAGGTGTCGTGAATCCGACTAAGTTCTTCGGGTAGTTCGAGTTTATAAGCCACGAGTCCTATCCTTTCCAGGATTTTGAATGGACCGATGTATCTTGGGTTTAACTTTCCATGTTTTCCAAATCGTATCATTCCCTTCTAGGGAGATACTTTCAATAAGACTCTATCCCCTATTTGAAATTCCATGGTTTTCTTCTTATGTCGGTCTCGGGCTGCTTTTACAAAGAAAACTATTTAATTACTAATATTACTTATTTAATTCTTAGGAAAAATATAAAATTCTATTGTTGTTAATTAAAATTAAAGAAAACTATTTAATTACTAATATTACTTATTTAATTCTTTAAATAACTTTTAAATCTAATAAATAGTAAACTGCTTAGGTAAAATCTTAGAAAATTATTTTAACTACTTAAAGGTACTAGGAAATTAATAAAATTATAAAATTGGAAAAGTGCTTATTAATAAGCTGAAATGAAAATTAAATAGATAATTTCTATTAAATAGAAGTTATCCCTATAATTAAAGTTTGCTTTTTCTGGTTTTTCTTTTATAAAACTATTAAAATACTTAAAATAAGAAACTTTTACAAAGAAAACTACTTTGGAAACTCAGAATAAGCACTGAGAGTGCTTATTGCCCTAGACAGTTGACTATGTTTGACCACACAAAGAAATAAGCTAAATTGGAGTTATGTGGGTCCACACTGGTTAAATCAGATACACCTAAGTTATTTGGACTTATTTAAACTAGATTTGATGAGATAAGCTCATGGGATAAGCTAAAAAGCTGAAATAAGCAACTGCTTATTTGGTTTCTGGGTCAGGAATGGGACAGATTTATGAGGGTGATTTAGGTAGGGTCCACTGATCACTAGGTCAAACCAAGGGTCAATATATGATCTCTGGTAGGAGGGGGTTGAGGAAACCAAAAATGAACCACTAGGTCCCACTGAGGTGGGCTGCAGCCACCACCAAATTTGGTGGTGTGATGGTGGTATGCTGGTGCAGGGGAGGTTTCCTTCCCTGCATGTGTGTTCCAAGGGTGTTTTGGTCACAAATAAAAAATCACAAAAATGTACCCAACCTAGATATCATAAGTTCAGCTGATATATTAAGCACACAACAAGTTTCAAGTCCTAACTCTTATCTCATAAATCATAAAAATTCTTTGAATATTTGGAAAAATCTAAGATGCAACTTTTGACTTTTTTAAGAAACTTTGGTATTTGACTTTGATAAACTTCAAACTCTAATTTTATGATTAAAGATGTTTAGTTGAGCTGTAATATGATCAATTTAAGTTATAACTAACACTTATGAATTGACTTGATGAGTTTTGGACTCAAATTCCACCACAGTTAACTATGGTGATGAATTGAGTGTGATTTTGACTTTTGGGTGTATGAGGCCAAAGTTTTATACCTTAATTAACCTAAATAATACTATTGCAGTCTAGTGAAACACAAATAGACACCAAATAACAACAAGAGCTTAGCTCACAATCTTGTTCCAAACACTCCCTTAACTAACTGATGTGGGGTTTTTCAAAGCAAACACTTGATTTTTACCAATCTATGAATACAGAAACATTTATCATGATTATATAAGCCTATTTAAACTAGAATATCTTAACTATAATAACAATAACTTGAAAATTAAAGACAAGCTATAAATTACTAAAATATGAAATATTAAGCAACTATTGAATCTGATTAACAACTATGCTACTAAAGATTATATTATCACTAACTTACTTCAAACAAACATAGATAACACAGATATAAGCATAGACAGCTATGGTATAGAAAAGTAGCTTGAAAAATGAAAATGAGGCTTACAAGTTGTTTGACTGTGAGCACCAAGGCCAAGAACCAAGAACACTTAATTCCTCCCTGAGGATCTAAACCCAAATCCAAAGCTTCTTGTACTTCCAAATCAACTCAGAATCCAGAATTCAAATCTCCACACTCTCAGTTGACTTATGTTGACCAATTTGTATTTGTGGAATTTTTTAAAGCTAAACTGAATTGTAGGTTACTAAAAGCTTAATTGAGCTTATTAGGAGCTTATATGAGCTGATTAGTCCTTATCATCCACTACAAACAATATTAGACATGATTGAGATTTTTGATATAAAATAAAACTTTCATAAACTGAGATAATGATACAAACTTGAAGTTTATTACTTAAAAGGTTTCACAATACACTTAAAAACACTAGAGATTACACTTGAAAGCTTAAGATACACTGGAATTAGAAAACTAGTACATTCGACATACAAATATTGAAAATTAACTAGATAGTAATCTCTTCTGCTTTTCTTCCTTTTATAAGCCCATATTAGGGTTCCTTGTGTGACTCTGATCATATCCCACTTGAATCTTGACCCTCCAATCTCTGAATTGATCCTAGCCGTTTAAACTGAATTTGGCGCCAAAAGGTCTCCACGTTTACTTGGGGCCAAAGGTGAGCAATTAAAGATTATTGGAGTCATGTGAAGGTGGCAGGGGACAATTGAGATGGTTTTTAGGCAAGTTGGGGCTGTATGGAAGAAAACAGAGGATGAGGCATGGTTTGGAGTGAAAAGGGGTGGGAATTGCATTAAATGTGGTGTGGGATGAGGTTGTGAGGTGGAAAGGAGTAGGTTAGTGAGGTGGAAAGGAGGTGAGGTGGTGGTAAAACCACCTGGTTTTGGGTGAAGCAGGGGTGAGGGAGAAGGGTGAACAGTGGGAGTGGTTTGGCGGTATTGGGAGGGTCAAACGGGTCAACGCCCGTTTTTATATAATTAGGGGAGTGGGCTGAGGGTAGATTGGGCCTAGGGGTGGGCTGGATTTGTGTTGTGTTTGGATTTGGATTAGTTTGGATTTGGATTTAATAACAAAGAGGGTCCGGTTGGTATTTTAACAAAACAAGGACCAATTTTGTAATTTTGACAAAATTGTGGAAAACTAGAAGGGGGGGTTGAATAGTTTTACGTCCTTTTTAAATTTATTTCCAAAATATTTTGTTGGTTATAAAAACTTTCGATTCGATCTTAAGTGAATTCAAGTAGCAACCAATATGAGCAAGTCTAAACTAATATTGAAAGTATTGAAATATAATGAAGAAAAGATAGAGTTAGAAAGATCAAACCACAACACGCAAATTTATAGTGGTTCGGCTACAAGGACACCTTCCTTGCCCTACTCCACTCCCCGAGTACCACACTCGAGAGTTTTCTTCACTATGTCAACAAACTCCTTATGGTGGAGAAACCTTACACACCTTGGCTTACACAAGTTAACGACACTAAGCTAAATGTCGAGTTCTAATCGTAGCTAGAACCAATCTCACACCAAATATCACACCACGTGATCTTCACACCTTAATCACACCTTCACACCTTCTTCAAGACTTCACACCGTCTTCACACCTAGTTAATCTTCACACCTTCTTCTATGCACAACTAAGTCACTACTACTAAACTAGTTTACAACACACCAAGATTCTACAATCAACAAGTATTCACAACACCTTAACAAATAGCTATCACTAGTGCTATATGAAACTAGCTATACACAACACCACTACAATAAGATGGATGTAGAGAAGTGTTCTTCTTCTTGCACTTGAATGGATGAAGCTTTGGATCACTTGGAAACAAAGACTTATGAAATATATGATCAAAGGATTTTAGATCTAGAGAAGAGGATTTGATCAGAAAGTTTATAGTGCAAAAAGGTGAGGAAAATGTGCAAAATGATCCAGTATTTAAAGGGCCAGATTTTACTGTTCGGGAGCGTTGCCGGTCCCCTTAATTATAGGCCGGTCCCCTTAATGATTAAGGGGCCGCCTAGTAAAATTAAGGGGGCCGCCCTCCTGAACGTTTGAAAAGATTCTCTGGATAAAATTTGCCCTTTTTGGTTGGAAATTTGAAATCATATTTTTGTGGTTTAATAAAGCTTTACCAAAAATGATTTACAAATATATATAAAATGTTAAAATCATTTTATATAATGTTATGTATTAATATAAAATTTCCTTTGATCATGTAATGCATAAGTTACTAAGTTTATGCATACCTTAAGTGATATAAGATGTAGAGGTAAATATTTGTCACCAAATACTTGTTTATGCCTTATTCTTGACTTAATTTGATTTAAGTTTTGTGATTATCAAAACATAGGTTTATTGAAAAATATTAATAACATTCACAAACATTATTTATATCAACAATCTCCCCCTTTTTGATGATTACAAAACTTAAACTCATTATCTCAGAAATTAGTTTTTAAACAAGTATTTTAGTGAGTTTATATGTACTTCTCCCCCTTTTTGTTACATCAAAAAGGTTAAGCCGACAAGTTTTCATTCGTGAAAATTTTGACGGGTAGAAACTCCCCCTTGATGTGTACTCCCCCTCGTTTGGGGGCACCAAGAGAATGAGCTATGGAATGCTTGCAAAACAAAAATATTAGAAGCACAAGTATAGACATGCACACAAATATAATGTAATAAGGAAAGAAAGAAACATTCATATTAGAACAATTGTTGTGTCAAGACACAACAATGCAAGTACAAATAAAGAAAAGTACAAGATATTAGCAATTACATAAGCTAACATTAATAGAAATACATCATCATGCAAAGGGTACATAGACTTCATAGAGCTTGCAAGCAAAATGGAGGGTAAAGGCTTTATTTATTAAGCATGTCATATGCTTAATTTGGAGAGCATGATGGTGATGGTGGAGTAATGGGTGAGAATTGTGGTGGAGGGATTATTGGAGAGGATGGTGGAGTTGGTGGTGGTGGTGGGTTGGTAAGCAAATATTTAATATATGAAAACATATATTGAATTTCATCTCTAAGGCCAAAGATGACCGTGCGGTTGTGGATACAACAAAGGCAAGAATCACCATGTGATTCAAGCATCCTCCAAGGTATGGGATTGGTAAAAAATGGTGGTGAAATTTGTGGTGATGAGAGATGAGCATCAAGTGGTGTTGTTGGTGAAAGTGAGATGGTAAGATGAGTAGACATGGGTTCTTGTGTAGGAGGTGGTGATGATACTTGTGGTGACAAGTGTAAGTTGATGTAATCATTGATTGATGAGGTTGAGGGTATGGATGATGAAGAAGTTCCATGAGTGGAAGGTGTTTTAGATGGTGCATTGGGTGCACTTGGGGATGAGCATTTGGGTGGAGGTGATGGTGTTTTGTTGTCTTCATTTGTTAAGTCAATGAAGAGTTGTTTTGGTGGGATGACCACAAGTTTTTGTTTCTTGGAGGTTTTGGAGTTTGAGGTACTTGGAGGAGTCATGGTGATATGATGAATGATGTGGTGAAGAATGGTGATAATGGAGGGAATTTATAGTATGGAAGTGGATAATTTAGGTAAATGTTTGAAATGGTGGAAAGAGATTCTAAAATCAGTTGGGTCAAAATGGGAAATGGTAGCTGAAACTAGAGAAAGGATTCACATGATGCAAAAGAATACAGTAAACCCAGTTCCAGATGGCCGGTCCCCTTAATTGTATGCCGGCCCCCTTAATCATTAAGGGGACCGCCTAGGGAATTAAGGGGGCCGCCCATCTGGTGTTTTCCCAGACGACCAGAAACCCAAAATTTGCAGAATTTGGCCATTTTTCAAGTTTGTTTTTCCAGCAAGCTCTATTAAAAGCATATACACTAGGAATGATGATATATAAATATATATATATATATATAACCAAATTTTGCATGTAAATAATCATATTATAATCCATATTAGAAAAGGGGCATAGCATAGCATGATAATTGTTCAAAGACTAAAAATAATTCAAGAGATGAACAAGAGCTAACTCAAGTATTTCCGAGTAAGTCGGACAAGTAGCAAATCATACAAATGTCAAATTAAAAACACATAATAAGTAGCAATACATCAAAATGTTCTACTTCTTCTTCTTTCCAACCATCTTCCTAAACATCTTCCCAATGGATTTGATTCCCCCTCGAAGTTCTTCGTGCATTTGTTGTTGACGATTGATGATAGACGTTTGACGAGTGAATAGAAGCTCATCGGTACGTTCATGAGGAAGAGGAATTTGATATTCGGTATCATCAAGATCGGAAAGTTCTTCCACAAAGGTCGTGGGGGATGGAGTACTAACACGTGAGGTGTCCTCCTCCTCATCATCATCGTCATCACGATGAGATGTAGAACCATGACCCCTAGAGTACAAAGGAACACGAGATTTTCCTTTGTCACTACGAGGACGACGAGTACGAACACGAGTAAGTTGGTTCAAAGTAGGAAGGATATGAACGTAGTAGTCTCTTTGAAGATGTGGGTAATGTTCCATCACATAACGGTAAAGTCGTGTGAGAAACATACCGTAAGGAAGATTGGCATTTGTGGTATTTTTGGCGGACATGATTCGATGAATAAAAAGATAAGCCAAGTTGTATTGCTCTTCAGCAATAACACAATAAAGCATGTGGGCAATGCTCGCCGTGACATGATCACGGTGACCACCAGTACCAAACGCATTCTCTCGAATGATTTCTTCCCACTTCTTCATATCTTGGCTTAGCTCTTTGAGGAGGATTTGATTGGCATGAATATCAACATTCTTCGACTTGATTACTCGACTAGTCGTACGATGTTCTAGTTCAAGCATTTGACGAATGTCTTCAGGACTAGGAATCTCAGAATAGTAGGGGCCATCCTGAGGACGATTTATTTCAAGAGTGGAAAGATCCCATTCATTTGAGAAAACGGCTTGGCCGTTGAATGGGATTCTAAGAATTTGCCCAAATTGAGCAAGAGATAGAGTGATGAATTGATTTTGAATCATGAAGGAAATGAGGAGATGACCATAGGGATCGGTTTGCACCGTCACTTGGCTATAGAAGTCGAGGATAAAACGGGGGATGATTGGTTCATTGATTTGGAGAAGACATTCAAAACGAATATTGGTGAACATTCGTTCGGTTTGATCATTTTCATAAAAAGATGGATCGACAATTCGTCCTTCGTGAATGTTTCTATTTTCAATGGGACGATAGAAACATGCAACTGAAGGAGACATGCCGGGAGTAGAAGAAACATTTGGAATGTATTGTTTGGTTTTGGATACATCACCAACCGTGGTCTTAGGCATTTTCACCTAAACAAAATAACAACAAGAATCGAATTAAAATATAAACAACCATCATGCATATATTGTTTATATATATATATATATATGTATATATATAATTATATGCAATATATGTGGAACGAAATTCTACTTCGACACAAAAAAAAATTATTTAATGAAGTAGTTTCATGATGTTCCTTTTATTTTGATTTTAAACTTGTTTAGAATGTACAATATCAAAAGGGTATGATATCATAATTCATTTCGAAATAAGGCTAGATATATATTAGATTATATATCTTCCATTTCGTAAAAGTTTGACGCAACATAAACTTGTTTAAAAGATTGAAATGCGAATTTTAGTTTTCAAAATTATCATTTTAAAGATAAACCAAACGCTCCCTTAACTAGACAACAATATCATAAAAATATCAATATATATATTGATTATATATCTTGATGACCCTTATTGATTCTAGTATTATTAACAAAACTTATAAGCTAGTTATAGGTTTCAAATAACTTCAAATAGTTATGGTTTGTTCATGAACCAAACGCCCATGTTGTCTTCATGAACCATTTAATAACAACTTGAAAAGTATGCTTTGATTGTTTAGATTGTTAAAACAACGTAATATAGTAAGTTTTAAATGGTTTTTAAGAGTTATATCAACAATGTGACTTATGAAAAATAAAATTCGACTAGGGTTTATGGGCGATTAATGATTTTGACAAGATGATATGTTATACTAATTTAGAGTTGCAAAACATCATCCTAATCCTATGGGGAGCATTTGGTAGTTCAATTTCTAGCTTCAATTACACTTAAAATTGAATTAAAATGATTTTTAATAAAATGCATAATTATTGATTAGACACTAAATTGAATGAAATGTGATGAAATGCATGGTGGAAAACTTACAAAAGATGTTGTTATATGTTTGGTTGATGTTTGCCCATTGCGAAACAACCCTGGATTGGTGATATGATGGAGGATTTTGAAGTTTTTGGGAGTTTTGGTTCGTACTCAGTAGCAGTGGGAGGAACAAATGAGTGATTGGAGTGTTTGGGAATGGAAATAAGAAGGAAAAATGGATTTGGATATTCTCAGATGGCCGGCCCCCTTAAACATTAAGGGGACCGCCCTCGATAACAAGCTGGTCTCCTTAATCATTAAGGGGGCCGCCTTTGAAATTTTCCAAATTTCGCGGAGTTCGTTTCTGGAACAAAAATATTTATACGTATATACTTAGATTTATAATATATCAAAAATACGTAAATGTCTATTGGCACGATGATAAGATACTTAACAACTTTTAATTACCGTTTCGATAATTAAAATATACCTTTGACAATTTTTGGATAAAATGATCAAAGTGTTAAGTTGATGAAGG
Source organism: Artemisia argyi (assembly GCA_030686995.1). Lineage (NCBI taxonomy): Eukaryota > Viridiplantae > Streptophyta > Magnoliopsida > Asterales > Asteraceae > Artemisia > Artemisia argyi. The sequence continues at coordinate 301,710 of CM060702.1, forward strand.
GTTTGAGGTGTGTTCGGGAATATGTGAATAAGTGTATATATATATATATATATATATATATATATATATATATATATATATATATATATATATATATATATAAGTATGAGTGTGTTTGAAAGATGGGTTGATAAGTGAGATTTGAAGGATAGTAACGGAGATAGGATATACTTGCCGAGAGGAGTTTGTTTCATCCATAGTGTTCAGGTGCGAAGGCGTTCTTGCATTATAAAAGTCCACTTGACTCATATCCCTTCATCATCATGAGTCTCCTAAAAGAGGACTTACTAGAATAACGTGAGAGGGGGAAAGAAAGGGTTCGATAGAGAACGATTTCTTGGAGTTCTAGAAAGTCAACAAATGACGTATCTAGGTTATGTGCAAGTGAATTTATATATATCTATATATATATTTAATTATATTACGTATAATAGTATATATATATATGTATATATAAGTATATATGTGATTCTAACACATAGAAGACAATGACAAATTATATCTAGATAATTAACGAAATCAAACAATACACATTTATCTAAGCATGGCAATGAGTTGTGAAAGAATGGCGTACCCGGTGGTCTTCAAAAGAAATCTTCAATATCATCAAGATGAAATATAGACTTTGAAAAAGTCTATGTTGAGAGGAAAACCAAGATTGCCTCAAGGAATGTTTGTCTAGCCATTTGATCTCCATTGTCCTTTTGGTCCAAAGTTATTTGGTCCAAACATGTTTAACATTTGGCTCGGGTGCATGAAAGGTGGTAGAATGCCCCAAGGATTGTTGCTTTGTTGGTAGTTCCACATTTGATTACTATTGTTATTATAGTTTTGTCTATTTTGATTTCTTCTTGGTTGAGGTGTTTTAGACCTAGGATGAGAATTATTTGGTTTTCTAGGTGGTGGAGTTTTAGATCTTATTTTGGGTTTAGACAATCCTACTTCGGTCTTTAAAGACGGTTTATAAAAATCTTTAACTTCTTCATCATTGGTAAGAGGTATTTTCTTATCATTAATAAGTATATACTTAGGATTAGTGTAACACCCCCAAAATACCGCAGCGGAAGACTGTGTCATAGGGATGCTACTTCAGGGCACAAAGTATAAGATATAGAAAACGAACTCTAAATGAGACGTTTTTGAAAAGTTACCATTCGAATAGATAAAAGTCATAGTTTACAAAACAAAGATCCCAAAGTAGAATGATACATAAGTTTTAAAGTGTATCGAATGGTAAACGATAAAAGTGAAAGTCTCCAAAAGCATGCCCTAAGACTCTCAGCTCCACAAACCTGCTATCGCCTTTCTAACCTGAGATAAACATGCTTAAAGTGTCAACACAAAGGTTGGTGAGTTCATAGAGTTTGTCTTAATACAGTTGAAAAGTCTATAAAGAATGTTCACACAGCAAAGGCATTGTAAAACCACTCAGTTGCAAGTCCCGTCATAAGAGACTTGTAACCTGTGTGTTCACAACCCACTGCTACAATGTATAGTATGAGTAAGATATGTATAAGTTCATAACAACAGTTTAGCAATTAGTAGTGAGTCTACACTTCATCTCCGAAGACCTCACCTAAGTATGTATACTTCCATGGTTGTGCCCAGCAACTTAATCTGGGGCCATAAGAAGTATATATGTCTCCATGGTTGTGCCCAGCAACTTAATCTGGGGCCATTGGAAGTATGTATGTATGTATGTATCCATGGTTGTGCCCAGCAACTTAATCTGGGGCCATTGGAAGTCTCAAGAGTACACCATCACAGTTTAGTATAACACAGTTAAGTATAGTACAATCACGTATGTATGACATCAAGTATAATGTTTCCCAAGTATAAATGTTATGTGAATCCGTACAAGTAGGCAAGTAGTAGCATGTATCTCCCCCAAAAAGTTTATAAAACAGTTAAAAGAGTAGGGGCTATGACTCACCTTAAGTGATGATACTTGAAATGAAATGAAGTGAACAACAATGATCGGTTAACTGCCGCGACCTATAATGAATGATGCATGATCTCGTTAAGATCACCAAATGATGTTTATGAATGTCCATGCTCATGTTTCTATACCACTCTAGTCTTTGGAAATACACTTGTATTGTCAAAAATATATAATCCAAGAATTTGGAAAAATATTGCTATTAGAAAATATAAATGGCTAGTTATAATATATATACTTATATATATATAACGTAAGTTCTCATGTTGACGTTGAAATACTCGGGTTGTAATCCTTGAAATGATGAAAACATACTCGTAATAACTAATACTACATTAGTTATAAAGCTCGGTACTTGATATCATGATTAGCTTAAAAATGCACTTCGTAGTTTTTGCGCCAAATTTATATAAAAGCTGTCAACTATAAAAGGGTTTTAGCCGATATTCAAACGTGAATATCTTTGTCGTTTCTTGTCCGTTTTACTTGTTCTTTATGTCCACGGTTACGTCTTAGTATGTAGTAATATATTTTGGAAAGCTCGGCTCCTCCGGGTTAAGTCTAAAGCCTCTTTTTGACCGACGAAAAACGTCCAACAGCAACTAATTTCCAGAAAATACTTTTCGTCAACAATCTTGCAAAAATCATAACTTCTTCGTTATAAGCTCTTTTTAATCCGTTCTTTCGCCTACGGATTCGTTTTTGAAAGTATTTTCTAAAAATTTTGCCAAAGTTTCCTTGGTGTTTACTGATTTTCCAGATTTTTATAAAACGGGACAGCATGTCTAAAATAGGTTCCAAATCATGTTTCCAAGGTTAAAAATCAATTTCTACCATCACCAAACCTCTTGTAATCACCACATGGCTAATCTAATCCTACCATACACCTTCTTAGGGTGCCATGGACTCCTAACCAAGTTATTAGAGCAAGGGGATTCATAACTAAAAAGTTAGGGTTTGTATGTTTCATTTTTGACAAAATAAGTGGTGGTATAGCTAGTTGTACATGGTTTTTAGCATGGAAATCATGTAATACAAGTAAATATAAGATGTTTCATGTAAAAATAAAATGATAACTTACTTGAAAAAAATGAGATGATTATAGGATGATTATGCTTGATGTTCTTGTGTTTTTGTTGATTGATTCTTGTTTAGGCATGTAAAAGGAACAAGTTTAGTGTTATAGCTTTTCAAAAACCATGGATGGATCTTGGGTTTGGTTTTGGTCGTGGGTTTTGAATGAGAGAAAGAGATGAGCAAAATTTCTTTCTTACTTAAAAGTGATAATATGATTCTAGGTTTTTGATTAAGTAAGGTTTTAGAGGTTTATTAGTATTCTAATAAGAAGTTAATGCATAGGGTTAAAAGGGGGGTTCATGGCTGATTTTTCAAAGGGTTCAAAGGAGAAAACTTAGTTTTTGATTTAATTAGGAAAGTTAGTGTAGCGTTAAGTGTTATTCCGTGTTATTCGTTAAAATCGGGTAACGGTTTTAATAGAAATAAATGTTCACGAAGTTTACCGGGATGAAATAAAGTCATAATAATGTTGAAAATATGTTAAAAGTATGTTGGGTACATTTACTGAGTGATCGGGTGATTATTGTTTAGTTTTCACGAAAACCGTCGTTATATTCGTTCGCGTACGTTATAATTATTATAAATTTCCAAAATACTGGGTAACTGAATGTTATAACTTTTATGATGTTAAAATGGATATAAAAATATGTCGGGACCATCATGGGAATGTTTAGATATATTCGTCCTGTATAAACCGGGTGTTAACGTTTACTATAAATACTTATACGTAAAAACGTTAAATGTACTGAATATAGTAATTTCAAAATCCTGAGAGTGGTATAATATGAAAATGCTGTTATGATGATATGCAGACTATCTCCAGTCCGTATGCAGTGTCCTTAGCACTAATGAAATGAATTCGCACCTAAACCAATCCGGTTACGCGAGTTTGAATACCCGTAAACTAAATTTACGATGAAATGAGTAATGCAAGTGAATGATGAAAACTTTTCTGGAAATGAATAGTGTTTAGTGAATAGTAAATTTCCCAAATGTTTCTCAGAATATCCAAATGACCTCGAAAATGGTGAATAGTAAAACGATGAATAGTGTTTTGATGAATAGTGATTTATGAATAGTGTTTTTCCAAAGTTCCCGAAATGACCTGAAATGACCTGAAATGTTGAGTTGTGACAGTCTTCCCCTCTAAAAGGAACTTCGTCCCGAAGTTCAGTTAATGTTAATCAGTTAAGTGTGTGTCAAAGCTTATGTATGTGGGTTTCCTATCCAACTAGGTATGTTCTCGTGGTCAGACTTGATGAGGCAAACCTTCCCAATCCCGAGCTTAGTCCTCAAAAGACCTCTTTTAGGTTAATCATTTAGGTAACCGATTTTCACTTAAGCCCACAACCCAATCAAACAAGAACAGTCATGAGATTAAGCTATACCGGTTTGAGTGATGACTTTAACTTTTAGCTTGATTTTCGCAACCCAATCAAACAAGAACAGTCACTAGAACCAAGCTAAAAATCAAGGTCTGGATTCAACATCCTTGAAAAAGATCTTTTGAAAGATTGGCTCGACTTTGGAATTGCTTACACTAATCAAATTTCTAATGTTAGGGTGACTAAGGTTAATGCTGCTAGGTCTCAGATTAGTCAATGTTGTGTATAGGTCCTATATTAAGACTTAAGTGCTACAAAAATACGCTAGTTGTTCAAGAGAATGTACCCGATGTGCTACCGCGGACATGTTGGGTGATAGGATTTCCTAGGAAGTAAGCTCTGCCAAGTGCGGGTGGAATCTCATTGGCCTCATCTCGTGGCCCTTCAATTGCTGCTGCTAAGTTTGGACGGTTGCCTCCTTGGTTAAGATTCCTTTTTAACTTAGGACAGGTGTTCCGAAAGTGATCCGGGCTGTTACACTCATAGCATGTCTTTTGGTTCACTGGTTCTCTACACTGGTTTGCATAATGACCAGACTGTCTGCAATATGCACACATACGGCAGGGCGAAATCTTTTGATGATGAAAGTTACACTTCGTACATTTAGGATGCGGGCCTAAATACTCTTTCTGACCAGAATTAGTTGCCGCAAAGGTCCTTGCCCTTTTGTTGTCAGCTATTGTGCCCATCTGCTTGTTTGACTCGCTTGTTCCCTTCCTTTTATCACTGTTCCTCAAGCTTCCATTTCTAACCATTTCATCTGTCAGAGTCCCTGCTCTCAATATTGCACTCTGAATTGTAGAAGGCTCAGTTGTTTTCACAGTCCCACGAATTTCTGGGACAAGACCATATATGTACCTATCGATCCTCTTGGACTCAGGGGTAACTAGGTGTGGAACTAGTCTGGCTAATTCATGGAATCGATCCGTATAGGCTGCATGTCCAGCCCCTATCATAGAGAGATGATAGAGTTCATCCTCCAGCTTTTGCATCTCGTTGTCCGGGCAGTATTCCTCCTTCAGTAATGCCTTAAAATCATCCCATGTCATACCTACAGCTGCCGCTCTACCCCTAGCTTGAATCTGCGTATTCCACCATGTCAGTGCCTTTCCTGATAGTAAACACATGGAATACTTCACCATTTGATGTGCTGCACAGTTACTAATGTCGATCACCGACTCCATCTTTTCAACCCATCGAGTATACACCAACGCGCCTCCTACACCATCGAAATCAATTGGCTTACATGACGTAAATTCCTTATACGTGCATCCGGTCCTAGTGATGTTGTTGCCATTACCATTCTGGCCTATACCATTGGTGTTGTTAATTCCGCTTTCGTGGTTTGCCAAATTATTCATATGATCGCCAACTTGAGTGACAATAGTGGGGAGAAAGTTTTCAAGTTGTCGAGCGATGATGGCTTCAAAATCAGTATTTCCACCGTCGTTGTTATCATTGTTTTCAATGCCGTGACCACCTCCTCTACCTCCACGTCCACCAGTTCTTCCACCATCGTTACTTGGGTTTAGTGAACGTCAGTGATGAGGGAAAACCGTTGATTAACCAAAGTCTGCACTTCACATCCTCATATATAATACCGTGCTGCCAGTTGTTTCCTAAGTTGTGCCAACACCGATCTACATCTGCATAGTCATATATCCACGTGTGTCATGAAGCACTTATAATTATGTTGGCCACCACAATTATAAATGTTTCCTTTCACAAGTGTACATATCACCACGCACACATATCTCAGTGATAGACGTTGCTTAAATGGGCATCTAGGGAACGTCACGCTTAGTACAAAGGAACAAAGGATTCTCCCTTAAGTGTTAAAGTCACTGGGAAGTCTAGTTTCTAACGGTTTCTACAAAGTATCTAATAGCGTAGTTCCAAAAATAAATAAGTTACCAGCAAGCGTAAGTGTATGTAAAGTGCAAGGCGATAGGGAGGAGAGTCTACATGTATGTAGTTATAGTCTAGACTCTAAAACAACCTAGTTCTCTATAACCAAGGCTCTGGTACCAATCTGTAACACCCCCAAAATACCGCAGCGGAAGACTGTGTCATAGGGATGCTACTTCAGGGCACAAAGTATAAGATATAGAAAACGAACTCTAAATGAGACGTTTTTGAAAAGTTACCATTCGAATAGATAAAAGTCATAGTTTACAAAACAAAGATCCCAAAGTAGAATGATACATAAGTTTTAAAGTGTATCGAATGGTAAACGATAAAAGTGAAAGTCTCCAAAAGCATGCCCTAAGACTCTCAGCTCCACAAACCTGCTATCGCCTTTCTAACCTGAGATAAACATGCTTAAAGTGTCAACACAAAGGTTGGTGAGTTCATAGAGTTTGTCTTAATACAGTTGAAAAGTCTATAAAGAATGTTCACACAGCAAAGGCATTGTAAAACCACTCAGTTGCAAGTCCCGTCATAAGAGACTTGTAACCTGTGTGTTCACAACCCACTGCTACAATGTATAGTATGAGTAAGATATGTATAAGTTCATAACAACAGTTTAGCAATTAGTAGTGAGTCTACACTTCATCTCCGAAGACCTCACCTAAGTATGTATACTTCCATGGTTGTGCCCAGCAACTTAATCTGGGGCCATAAGAAGTATATATGTCTCCATGGTTGTGCCCAGCAACTTAATCTGGGGCCATTGGAAGTATGTATGTATGTATGTATCCATGGTTGTGCCCAGCAACTTAATCTGGGGCCATTGGAAGTCTCAAGAGTACACCATCACAGTTTAGTATAACACAGTTAAGTATAGTACAATCACGTATGTATGACATCAAGTATAATGTTTCCCAAGTATAAATGTTATGTGAATCCGTACAAGTAGGCAAGTAGTAGCATGTATCTCCCCCAAAAAGTTTATAAAACAGTTAAAAGAGTAGGGGCTATGACTCACCTTAAGTGATGATACTTGAAATGAAATGAAGTGAACAACAATGATCGGTTAACTGCCGCGACCTATAATGAATGATGCATGATCTCGTTAAGATCACCAAATGATGTTTATGAATGTCCATGCTCATGTTTCTATACCACTCTAGTCTTTGGAAATACACTTGTATTGTCAAAAATATATAATCCAAGAATTTGGAAAAATATTGCTATTAGAAAATATAAATGGCTAGTTATAATATATATACTTATATATATATAACGTAAGTTCTCATGTTGACGTTGAAATACTCGGGTTGTAATCCTTGAAATGATGAAAACATACTCGTAATAACTAATACTACATTAGTTATAAAGCTCGGTACTTGATATCATGATTAGCTTAAAAATGCACTTCGTAGTTTTTGCGCCAAATTTATATAAAAGCTGTCAACTATAAAAGGGTTTTAGCCGATATTCAAACGTGAATATCTTTGTCGTTTCTTGTCCGTTTTACTTGTTCTTTATGTCCACGGTTACGTCTTAGTATGTAGTAATATATTTTGGAAAGCTCGGCTCCTCCGGGTTAAGTCTAAAGCCTCTTTTTGACCGACGAAAAACGTCCAACAGCAACTAATTTCCAGAAAATACTTTTCGTCAACAATCTTGCAAAAATCATAACTTCTTCGTTATAAGCTCTTTTTAATCCGTTCTTTCGCCTACGGATTCGTTTTTGAAAGTATTTTCTAAAAATTTTGCCAAAGTTTCCTTGGTGTTTACTGATTTTCCAGATTTTTATAAAACGGGACAGCATGTCTAAAATAGGTTCCAAATCATGTTTCCAAGGTTAAAAATCAATTTCTACCATCACCAAACCTCTTGTAATCACCACATGGCTAATCTAATCCTACCATACACCTTCTTAGGGTGCCATGGACTCCTAACCAAGTTATTAGAGCAAGGGGATTCATAACTAAAAAGTTAGGGTTTGTATGTTTCATTTTTGACAAAATAAGTGGTGGTATAGCTAGTTGTACATGGTTTTTAGCATGGAAATCATGTAATACAAGTAAATATAAGATGTTTCATGTAAAAATAAAATGATAACTTACTTGAAAAAAATGAGATGATTATAGGATGATTATGCTTGATGTTCTTGTGTTTTTGTTGATTGATTCTTGTTTAGGCATGTAAAAGGAACAAGTTTAGTGTTATAGCTTTTCAAAAACCATGGATGGATCTTGGGTTTGGTTTTGGTCGTGGGTTTTGAATGAGAGAAAGAGATGAGCAAAATTTCTTTCTTACTTAAAAGTGATAATATGATTCTAGGTTTTTGATTAAGTAAGGTTTTAGAGGTTTATTAGTATTCTAATAAGAAGTTAATGCATAGGGTTAAAAGGGGGGTTCATGGCTGATTTTTCAAAGGGTTCAAAGGAGAAAACTTAGTTTTTGATTTAATTAGGAAAGTTAGTGTAGCGTTAAGTGTTATTCCGTGTTATTCGTTAAAATCGGGTAACGGTTTTAATAGAAATAAATGTTCACGAAGTTTACCGGGATGAAATAAAGTCATAATAATGTTGAAAATATGTTAAAAGTATGTTGGGTACATTTACTGAGTGATCGGGTGATTATTGTTTAGTTTTCACGAAAACCGTCGTTATATTCGTTCGCGTACGTTATAATTATTATAAATTTCCAAAATACTGGGTAACTGAATGTTATAACTTTTATGATGTTAAAATGGATATAAAAATATGTCGGGACCATCATGGGAATGTTTAGATATATTCGTCCTGTATAAACCGGGTGTTAACGTTTACTATAAATACTTATACGTAAAAACGTTAAATGTACTGAATATAGTAATTTCAAAATCCTGAGAGTGGTATAATATGAAAATGCTGTTATGATGATATGCAGACTATCTCCAGTCCGTATGCAGTGTCCTTAGCACTAATGAAATGAATTCGCACCTAAACCAATCCGGTTACGCGAGTTTGAATACCCGTAAACTAAATTTACGATGAAATGAGTAATGCAAGTGAATGATGAAAACTTTTCTGGAAATGAATAGTGTTTAGTGAATAGTAAATTTCCCAAATGTTTCTCAGAATATCCAAATGACCTCGAAAATGGTGAATAGTAAAACGATGAATAGTGATTTATGAATAGTGTTTTTCCAAAGTTCCCGAAATGACCTGAAATGACCTGAAATGTTGAGTTGTGACAATTAGATTCTAAAGGTTTTTGTTTGTTGAGTTCACTTTCAAATTTTACATTTTTAATTTCGCTTGTTGAAGCCTCATTTGAATTAAATCCTAAGCCGGTTTTGTCTCCGGACGTTCTTTGAATACTTATTATTTTACTAAGTGATTGACTACTATTTTCAAATTTGTCAAGTTTGCGAATTTCTTTCCTAAGCATTTCGTTTTCACCTTTAAGCTCTTGACATGATTTACATTCTTCACAAATTTCTTTACCTTTTTCTAGTTGATGTATTTTAATTTTTAATTCAAGTACTTCATTTTCTAATTGATTGTTAATGTATTTTAGTGATTTGTTTTTGGTCATTACTAGTTGTCCTAGTTTGCATAGTTTAATATATTCATTATCTAAATCTTTTTCATCTAATGATATACTTTCATCACTAAAATATTCGGTTTCGGAACGTACCTCATTTGGTGTATTTGCCATGAGACATTTTTCTTCCTTTGTCGTTTCATTCTCATCATCATCACTATCACTCCAAGCACCTCCAACAAATGCTCTTTGATTTTGATCTCTTGTCATCATTGGACATTTTCCAATAAGGTGATTTGGATCTCCGCACTTGAAACATTTTCTTTCAATCTTGTTGTTCTTGTCATCTTTACTCTTTTGAAATGTTTTCTTTTCGTCGTACGGTTGTCTTACGAATCTTCCTCGCCTTTTGAAAAATTTCTTGAAATCTCTTACGGCCATGGCGTATTCTTCGTCATACTTTCGGAAGATGAGCTATCTTCGATACTAGATTCCTTTCTAGCTTTCAAGGCAATTGACTTGCTTTGCTCTCGTTTTTCCTTGACCATTTCGGAGTCCTTTTTAATGATGACTTCGTAGACTTTTAGATTTCCAATTAATTCGTCAAGTTGCAAAGTTGACAAATTCTTCGATTCTTCAATAGCCGTCACTTTAGCTCGCCATTTTGGATGAAGAGCCCTAAGAAACTTCCTAACAAAATTCTTACTAGAAAAATTCTCATCAAGTGCTTTTAAACTTGTGATGATAGTGTTAAATCTAGCAAAAGCATTGTCAATTGATTCCTCTTCCGGAATCGTGAATTGCTCGTATTGTTGAACAAGTAGATCTATCTTATTATCTTTGACTTGACTATTACCTTGGTGAGTTATTAGTAAAGAGTTCCAAATTTCTTTTGCGGTTTCACACATAAAGATCCTTTCGTACTCTTTACGTGGTAGCGCATTATAAATAACCATTTTTGCTTCATTATTTTTAGCAAGTTTTCTTTTTAAATCATAATTTTGTTTTTCAAAAGGTACGATTTCATCTTTCTTAGTTTCCGGGTTATTTTGAATAGGTAAAAAATCACCATTAGTAATAACATGCCAAAGATCTAGATCTTTTGACTTCACATAAGTTTCGAATCGATTTTTCCAATATAAAAATCCATCACTTTCAAATAGTGGTGGTCTTTGCATAGATTGCCCTTCTAAATATTTTTCAGATTCCATAGATCGTTACAAGTTTTAAAATACAATATATTTTAAAGATCTTGCTCGACGTGGCTCTGATACCAATTGTGGAAAACTAGAAGGGGGGGTTGAATAGTTTTACGTCCTTTTTAAATTTATTTCCAAAATATTTTGTTGGTTATAAAAACTTTCGATTCGATCTTAAGTGAATTCAAGTAGCAACCAATATGAGCAAGTCTAAACTAATATTGAAAATATTGTAATATAATGAAGAAAAGATAGAGTTAGAAAGATCAAACCACAACACGCGAATTTATAGTGGTTCGGCTACAAGGACACCTTCCTTGCCCTACTCCACTCCCCGAGTACCACACTCGAGAGTTTTCTTCACTATGTCAACAAACTCCTTATGGTGGAGAAACCTTACACACCTTGGCTTACACAAGTTAACGACACTAAGCTAAATGTCGAGTTCTAATCGTAGCTAGAACCAATCTCACACCAAATATCACACCACGTGATCTTCACACCTTAATCACACCTTCACACCTTCTTCAAGATTTCACACCGTCTTCACACCTAGTCAATCTTTACACCTTCTTCTATGCACAACTAAGTCACTACTTCTAAACTAGTTTACAACACACCAAGATTCTACAATCAACAAGTATTCACAACACCTTAACAAATAGCTATCACTAGTGCTATATGAAACTAGCTATACACAACACCACTACAATAAGATGGATGTAGAGAAGTGTTCTTCTTCTTGCACTTGAATGGATGAAGCTTTGGATCACTTGGAAACAAAGACTTATGAAATATATGATCAAAGGATTTTAGATCTAGAGAAGAGGATTGGATCAGAAAGTTTATAGTGCAAAAAGGTGAGGAAAATGTGCAAAATGATCCAGTATTTAAAGGGCCAGATTTTACTGTTCGGGAGCGTTGCCGGTCCCCTTAATTATAGGCCGGTCCCCTTAATGATTAAGGGGGCCGCCTAGTAAAATTAAGGGGGCCGCCCTCCTGAACGTTTGAAAAGATTCTCTGGATAAAATTTGCCCTTTTTGGTTGGAAATTTGAAATCATATTTTTGTGGTTTAATAAAGCTTTACCAAAAATGATTTACAAATATATATAAAATGTTAAAATCATTTTGTATAATGTTATGTATTAATATAAATTTCCTTTGATCATGTAATGCATAAGTTACTAAGTTTATGCATACCTTAAGTGATATAAGATGTAGAGGTAAATATTTGTCACCAAATACTTGTTTATGCCTTATTCTTGACTTAATTTGATTTAAGTTTTGTGATTATCAAAACATAGGTTTATTGAAAAATATTAATAACATTCACAAACATTATTTATATCAACAAAAATTAAGGGGCTGAGTTTGCCACTTTCCCAAACTACTTTCAAGGATTAATCCTGCAATAAAACCATAACACAAGGACAAAAGATGTAATTTTCCATTTTCAAAATCCTAGGGACCTTTTCTGCCAATTTCTCAAACTTCAGGGACCATTTATGTAAATTTGGATTTTTAAGGGACTGAAGATGTAATTTCTCAAAATGTTATCATAAGGAGCAATTTTGTCATTTAAGAATAGTTCCCGGTTTATTTTATTAATTTCCCATTTTTAAAACCTTAAGGACTAATTTTGACATTTTTGAAACTTGAGGGACTAAAGTTGTCATTTTGCAATTTTTAACTTTAAAGGACTAAACTTGAAAACTTATGAATCCCTAAGGACCTTTGATGATAATTTTCATGTTTTGATTTACCAAGGACTAGATTTGACAATTTTTGAAACTTGAGGGACTGAAACTGCCAATTATGCAAACTTTGTACGTTTTTCATCTGTTTTTGCATATTTTGCATTTGAAACATATAAAACACACTTCTAAGATATTTTAAGTATTATGATGCATATTTGAGTATTTTTGGATGTTTTGGCAGTTCAGATTGGTATAAAATGATGAGTATTTAGACACTAATCAATCCCCCACACTAAACTATTGCTAGTCCCTAGCAATCTTTTGAGAAAAAATTAATGGATTTTTACTCTTTACCAAAAGCCATCACTTCTGGAGTAGCCAGATGTAAGAACTGTGGCACATCTGATAACCGTGTGATTTTGAGCAAACCACCAGCTGTCAACGGATTTGATTTGTCTTTACCAAAAGCCGTTTGCTTCTGGACTAGCCAACTCTTGATAGAATAGTCAACATCTTGGTGAGCTGATTACCAATTATGGTTTTTCCACGGCCTTTACCACAAGCCATAATCTTGCGGGCTGGCCAACTCATTCGCTTTATGGGATATGGGGAGTTGAGGAACCATGCAATTTTGGGCAAATTGCAAGCCATCAACGGTTTTGAGATGTCTTTACCAAGAGCCGTTTGCTCCTGGACTAGCCAATCCTTTTGTGGGTTAGACATGGAGGATTGATACCATTATTTGCATTTCTAAGTGTGAAAAAACTGGTAATTTTGATCAAATGGGGGTTCTTGATGGAACATGTGTTTTGAATTCGTGAGAACTCTCCCCCACACTTAGAACTGAATATTGCCCTCAATATTCAAAGTACTTGGTGTCCCACCAAGACTTAGAACGTAAGAAGGTAATACTATTAACCTTTTATTTTAGTCTATTTACATACAAACGCACCTTTTTTTTTTTTTTGAACAAATTTATACATATGTACAACATGTGGCTCATCTCCCCCACACTAGGGTGCTAGAAAGGGGTGAGGAGACAGAAATATGGGTGAAAACCCATATTGCTACTGTTTTTGATTACCGAGTCGCTAGCTTGACTCGATCTCGAATTAAATTGTCCATGAGGTAGCTACTGTTTTTGATTGCCGAGTCGCTAGCTTGACTCGACCCCGAATTAAATTGTCCATGAGGTAGCTACTGTTTTTGATTACCGAGTCGCTAGCTTGACTCGACCCCGAATTAAATTGTCCTTGGGGAAGCTACTGTTTTTGTTAACCGAGTCGCTAGCTTGACTCGACCCCGAATTTATTGGTCCATGGGGTAAGTTTGGAGATCCGGGACAACCATTGGTTGTATGTCCCCTCCAAAATAGTGTTTTAACCGATGACCATTTACTTTGAAATTGGGACCGTCAGGTTGCAATAACTCAACAGTTCCATATGGGTATACTTTTGTTATAGTAAATGGTCCAGACCAACGGGTTTTTAGTTTACCCGAGAAAATTTTTAATCTTGAATTGAAAAGAAGAACTCTGTTACCAACGTTGAAAACGCGGTTCTTAATTTTAGAGTCATGTATCTTCTTAGTCTTTTCTTTGTAGATTAAAGAATTTTCGTAAGCTTGATCACGTAATTCATTTAGTTCGTTTAGTTGAACTTTACGGTGATCACCCACTGTCTGCAGGTCGAAATTTGCATGTTTTAAGGCCCAATAGGCCTTATGTTCTAATTCGATCGGAAGATGACATGCTTTCCCGTACACTAGCTTATATGGAGCACACCCGATGGGTGTTTTGTAAGCAGTGCGGAAAGCCCATAATGCATCGTCCAGCTTATCCAACCAAAAGGCCCGGTTTTCACCAACCGTCCTCTCCAGAATTCTCTTAATACCCCGATTTGAGACCTCCACCTGCCCACTTGTTTGGGGGTGGTATGCTGTAGAAAGACGGTGAGTTACACCATATTTCAGCATCACTCTTGCAAATTGTTCATTGCAGAAGTGAGTGCCACGATCACTGATAATGGCACGAGGAGTCCCGAATCTGGCAAAGAGAGATTTTAAAATTTTAACGACTACTCGGGCATCATTGGTGGGTAAAGCTTTTGCTTCAACCCATTTTGACAGATAATCGACAGCCACGAGTATGTATTTATTCCCTCGTGAAGACGGGAATGGCCCCATAAAATCAATGCCCCACATATCAAATATTTCACATACTTGGATGGCGTTTTGCGGCATCTCATTCTTTTTGGAAATATTTCCATGACGCTGGCAAGCCTCACAGGTTTTGATAAGTTCATGGGCGTCTTTATAGATCATGGGCCAAAAGAATCCTGAATCAAACACTTTTTTGGCGGTGTAGTTTGGGTTATGATGTCCCCCCGTGGGTCCATCATGACAAGCTTTATGAATTTCCATGGCTTCTTGGCCATGGACACATCGTCGGATGACTTGATACGCACATATTTTGAACAAGTAGGGGTCGTCCCAGAAGTAATGTTTTACATCTTTAAAGAATTTTCTTTTCTGTTGGGACGACATCCCTTTCACAACGAAATTTCCCGCATGGTAATTTGCAAAATCGGCAAACCATGGGGTGGTGGCATCATCCCGGGTAGAGATATAGATTTAGAGTCTCCAGAGGAAAAGTTTCATTAATTTCTTTTCTCTCGAGAATATCCTGATGAGGATTTTCTAACCGGGACAAGTGATCAGCTGCAAGGTTCTCTGCTCCTTTTTTGTCTCTTATGAGAATATCGAATTCCTGAAGGAGCAGGACCCAACGGAGCAGCCTTGGCTTTGCGTCCTGTTTAGTGAACAGGTATTTCAAAGCCGAATGGTCCGTATACACCACGCTTTTGTTTAAGATTAAGTAAGACCGAAATTTTTCAAAGGCATATACCACAGCTAATAATTCTTTTTCTGTGGTGGTATAGTGTGTTTGAGCCTCATTCATGGTCTTACTTGCGTAGTGTATTGGCTGGAAATGTTTGGTTTTTCGTTGCCCCAGAACTGCACCAATAGCGAAGTCGCTCACATCGCACATAAGTTCGAAAGGTAAGTCCCAGTCGGGGGCAACAAGGATTGGTGCCTCGGTAAGCCTTTTCTTTAAAATAGAAAAAGCTTTGATGCACTCGGGGGAAAAGATAAAAGGAGCATCCTTTTCAAGAAGATGAGTCATGGGCCGGGCTATTTTGGAAAAATCCTGTATGAATCTCCGATAGAACCCGGCATGGCCGAGGAAACTCCTTATTCCTTTAACAGTGGTAGGATGAGGCAGTTTAGCAATAACATCAATTTTGGCCTTATCGACCTCAATTCCGCTTTTTGAAATTTTATGGACGAGGACAATGCCCTCCATAACCATAAAATGGCTCTTCTCCCAGTTTAGACAAAGATTAGTGTTTTCACAACGTTGAAGCATTGTTTCTAAATGGGAGAGGCATGAGTCGAAAGAATTCCCGATGACTGAGAAGTCATCCATGAATACCTCCATGGTTTTCCCGATCATGTCGTGGAAAATAGCCATCATGCACCTCTGGAAAGTGCCCGGAGCATTGCATAACCCAAAAGGCATACGACGATAGGCAAATGTTCCGTAAGGGCATGTGAAGGCAGTCTTCTCTTAATCCTGTGATTCAATGGGAATCTGGAAGTAACCCGAGAAGCCATCGAGGAAGCAATAATACTCATTCCCCGCTAGTCTTTCGAGCATTTGATCCATAAATGGCAGAGAAAAATGGTCTTTGCGGGTGGCTTCGTTAAGCTTTCTGTAATCGATACATACTCGCCACCCTGTAACCAAATGAGTTGGTATCAACTCGTTATCCTCATTTGTGATAACCGTAATGCCGCCCTTTTTTGGAACACAATGTATTGGGCTAACCCAAGGACTATCTGATATAGGGTAAATCAATCCCGCATCAAGAAGTTTGATAACTTCTGCCATTATAACTTCGTGGATTTTTGGGTTTACCCTTCTTTGATGTTGCACGGCAGGTTTAAAGTCCTCTTCCATTAGGATTTTGTGTGTACAAAAATCCGGGTTAATACCCTTTATGTCTGAGAGTTTCCAAGCAATTGCTTGTTTGTGGGACTTTAAAACCTTAAGCAGCGCGGTTTTCTCCTCATCCTTTAAGTCTTTTGCAATAATGACTGGTAACTTATCGTTACCTTCCAAGAATGCATATTCTAGATGAGGAGGCAGGTCCTTAAGTTCGATCTCGGGGAAATCATCATTTTTCTCAACATATTTGACTTCCGCTTTATGAAGTTGTGGAGGTAGAATAGGAATGGGAGAAGGATCTTTGTTCAATAACTTCTCAAGGAGAAATATATCCCTCTCCGGGTCAATCTCTTGGTTATCAATTCCTTCGGGAACTGAATCACTTTTGAGAAAGGCCTCTAATTCCTCAAGGACAAAATCACTTCCCTCAAACAGAGTGAGGGAAGGAGAAGAATTAGCGATTATGGGGTGAGAAGAGGGAGTGGGAATGCCACTCGGATATTTATCAGCGAATCCAAGGATTTCCTGAGCATACTCCTCGGATGCAATGTCAATGACATCAATTTGGTTGACCGATTCAGCATCATAATTTGAGGAGTATCTCGAGGTTTGATCAAGATTAAACGTTATCACTTCATTGCCAACTCGTAACGTGATTTCCTCATCGAAAACATCGATTAATGCACGTCCCGTTCTTAAGAATCCCCTCCCAAGAATGAGAGGAACTCTTGGATCTGCATCGAAATCAACAACGACAAAGTCTGCCGGAAAATGGAATTTTCCCACTCTTACAAATACGTCCTCAGCAATACCAAGGGGATGTGAAATTGAACGGTCTGCAAGCTCGAGAGTCATGCATGTGGGACTAAGTGCCTGAAGAGAGAGCTTTTTCCAAACTGAGTGGGGCATTAAGTTGATGCTTGCACCAAGATCGGCCAAGGCAAAGCACTCAACCATCCCTGGGAAAATACATGGTATTAGAAATCTCCCGGGGTCTCCTAGCTTCTCGGGAAGCTGTTTCAACAAAACTGCAGAACAGTTCTCATTGAGTGGAGTTCGTGCCATCTCAAACAGTTTTTCTTTATTGCTCAACAGGTTTTTGATTGTCGATGCGAATTTGGGCATTAAAAGAAGAGCATCCGCGAAACTAATATCGAAGTGTAGTTCTTGAAAAATCTGAAAGAATTTTTCCATTTGATGATTAGCTTTGTCACGGAGCTTCTGGTCTTGCAATCGTGAAGGATATGGAATTGTTGTTTTTGGGTTGGCTTTTGGATTTTCAACAGGACCTTCGGTAGTTTCAAATACGACTCTTTTAGTGGGAGTCAGGACCGGGATAACTGGAAGGGGGATGTCATTGGTACCTCCGTTATTAGTAGGAAGTACCGTATCCGTAGTATCCTCAGTTTCACACTCCTCTACCGGGATAGGAGAAGAGGTAGACGGAGCTGCGGGTTCTTTATAAGAAACTCCACTTCGTGTGGTGATCGCCTTTACATCGCCCCTCGGATTAGCTATCGTGTTGCTAGGTAAAGTAGTACCTGAGCCCGAGGGTCGATCATTTACAGACCTCTTCAAATCAGATATTTGACTAACCAGTATTTTGTTCAGTTCATCTTGGGATTTCATAAACTGTTTTAGTAACTCATCAGATGATGGTCCAGTTGGAACAATGGCTTGATTTTGGTTTGGAAAATTTTGAGCCCGATTGTTCTGGAAATTCCCATGTTGCTGGTTGTTATTACCTCGGAAGTGGTTTTGTTGTTGAAAATTACCCTGTGGGTAATTGTTCTGACCTTGATTTCTGTTATAATTCCCTTGGTTCTGATTTTGTTGAACCTGGTTTTGACCGGAGTTGAAATTCCCTTGGTTGTTAAAACCTTGGTTCATTCGGTTCTGGTTTTGATTCTAGTTAAAGTTCTGGTTTCTGTTTTGACCATTTTGGTTCTGGGACTGATTAAACCCTGGTGGTCCAATGTAGTTATTAGATCGGTAGCTCAAAAGGTTTCGATCTCCTTGCGGTTGGTAAGAATTACCTCCCGTATTATAGGAGCCTTGAGCTGCATACACGTTTTCATGAGCCGAGCCACCGGAGGCTGGGCATTCTGTGTAAGGATGTGGACCACCGTAAGTTTCACAACTTGGGTTAACAGCTTTGATTTGATTATGATTTGTCTGATGGATACGCAAAATTGCTGTAGACAAATCATCCAGCTTTTTAGCTAGGATGGATATTTCATTGCTTGCCGGAGTGGCTGACTTAAATGAGTCGTTCCTCTCAGCAGAGGAGTCCCAAAAATTATGATGGGCAGTCATGTTTTCGATTAAGTCATAGCACTCTTCAGGGGTCCTTTTCATAAAGGTGCCCCCATCAGCAGCATTGATGGTGTCACAATGACGGAGTGTCAAACCATTATAAAAGGTATCAATAATGGTGACAAGAAGCATGTTATGATTAGGACACCGATCAATAGCAAGTTTGTAGCGTTCCCATGCCTCAAATAAGGACTCTTCGGGAAGCTGTCTGAAGTTGCTGATATCATTCCTCAGCTTTGTGACCATAGATGGTGGAAAGTATTTGGCCAGGAATTTAGTGATCATCTCATCAAAAGTGTGGATCGAATTCTTTGGAAGTCGATCGAACCATGAAGTCGCATGATGAGTGAGGGAATAGGGGAAAAGGTACAAACGTAGGCCGTCGTCGGTGACGCCATTTTGTTTCATGCTTTGGGTGATACTTAAAAATTTATCGAGATGCTTGTTAGCATCGTCACCCGGCAAACCGTGGAACTGACACGAATTCCTTACCTGTTGTATCATGTTGTGTTTTAATCCAAAATCCGAGGCTCCAATTGTAAGTGGTGCAATGGGTCCACCCCTCCCGTGCATGGTAGGTTGACACAGTCCCTCCATTGTTCGGGTGTCAGGAACTGGTTCCTCCTTGGGAGGGATTGGGGGCTCGTCGTTCATTTTTAGTTGTGGTCTTCTTCAACAGTACGTAACTCGGTTACGTTTTTATGACAATTACGTCATGATTGTGAACGAGTGCGCATGCACTAAAACAATTTTCAAAACAATATCGAGGCAAAACCACAGTGAACTTAAATCCAATAATCACAAGTGAAATGGCTTCTTTGAAAAAGGTACACCAATCACAGGGATATAATGGCAAGTTTTTATCTTAATTTTGGGAACTTATTATGTTCACACCCCCAGTTGGTAGGTGTTCTGCCTTGGTTTGCGGTGGTAAACTTTTATGTAATTATATTCACAGTAAAATGTTTTTGGCTTTTCGTGTATGGGTGAAAAAAAACTTGGACAATATTTTTGGAACTGATTCGTTAACCAAAATCGTTCCTTTAAGATTACTCGCAGGCTATCGGGAGGGAATAAATGGATCCCTCTTCAGTTCGCAATTTAATGTCAGAACTTACCTTATACCAGCTGTTTCAGGTTGTAATCTTAAAGACAACGAAGTAATTTAACTTCACAGTTTGTTTTGTTGTTTAAGATTTTTTTGTGTTTTTAACACTTCAGGAAAAGTGTTAGTGAACTTTTTCAAATATGATTTTTATTTTTACAAAGTGATGGTATTTGTACAGGAGGGGTTTTGAAAACCACTATACCTAAATCGTTTTGAAATACGCAACAACCTCCCCGGCAGCGGCGCCAAATTTTGACTCCTCCCAAACCAACCAGTCAACCGTGTGCAGCTGATAGGCCCACCTGGGAGAAAAAGTCAAGTATTAAAATCCGTGGAAATATAGGGAAATCCCCGGGTCGTTAAATCCCAACGAGTTTGAAATTGTATTTTGGAACGATTAGGAGAATGAGTGGTACTGAGGACAGTAACAAAAATGATTGAGGGATGATTATACTACTGATTGCTTGGTATTTAGATAATATGAAAAGATATAAACAATAACAGAATTACACACAAAAGCACAAATAAAAAAATCAGATAACAGACAGAGACAAGTGGGTTTAAACAAATTACAAACTACAGGGGGTATAATTGAAACTTTTTTAAAACTTAAAATTAAAAGAAAATTTAAAGTGAAAATGAAATTATAAAATTGATTATTTTAATATTTAAATATTATTTAATTAATTAAAACTATAAAATAAGTAAATTAAACTTAAGTTAATTTAACTAAAAATTATAAATACTACAAATTAAACTAAAAACTTGTAAAAATAATTTCTAAACCTTAATTAGAACTTGAAGAAAGTATAAAAAATGAAAATAAATATTTTTGTCTTTTTATGAGTTTTCTATTAATTAAAAACTATTTAAATTAATTAAACTAATTAAATTATTTTAAATTACTATTAATACTAAATTACCTTAGAAAATTATGGAAAAATTTATAAAATTACTTAACCATCACAGGGATGCTACAAAATTATAAAAAATTGCTAAAAATTATATTTAAGCCAATTGACTAATTAATTACTTATTAATTAATTTAAATCTAATTTAATTAAATTAAATAGGAAAATTAGAAAATGGACAGTGGAAATTATGAAACTATTTTCTAAAAGTCTTAAATACTTTATAAAACTTAGGAAAAATATAAAATTCTACTGTTGTTAATTAAAATTAAAGAAAACTATTTAATTACTAATATTACTTATTTAATTCTTTAAATAAATTTTAAATCTAATAAATAGTAAACTGCTTAGGTAAAATCTAAGAAAATTATTTTAACTACTTAAAGGTACTAGGAAATTAATAAAATTATAAAATTGGAAAAGTGCTTATTAATAAGCTGAAATGAAAATTAAATAGATAATTTCTATTAAATAGAAGTTATCACTATAATTAAAGTTTTCTTTTTCTGGTTTTTCTTTTATAAAACTATTAAAATACTTAAAATAAGAAACTTTTACAAAGAAAACTATTTTGGAAACTCAGAATAAGCACTGAGAGTGCTTATTACCCTAGACAGTTGACTATGTTTGACCACACAAAGAAATAAGCTAAATTGGAGTTATGTGGGGTCCACACTGGTTAAATCAGATACACCTAAGTTATTTGGACTTATTTAAACTATATTTTATGAGATAAGCTCAAGGGATAAGCTAAAAAGCTGAAATAAGCAACTGCTTATTTGGTTTCTGGGTCAGGAATGGGACAGACTTATGAGGGTTATTTAGGTGGGGTCCACTGATCACTAGGTCAAACCAAGGGTCAATATATGATCTCTGGTAGGAGGGGGTTGAGGAAACCAAAAATGAACCACTAGGTCCCACTGAGGTGGGCTGCAGCCACCACCAAAGTTGGTGGTGTGATGGTGGTATGCTGGTGCAGGGGAGGTTTCCTTCCCTGCAGGTGTGTTCCAAGGGTGTTTTGGTCACAAAGAAAAAATCATAAAAATGTACCCAACCTAGATATCACAAGTTCAGCTGATATATTAAGCACACAACAAGTTTCAAGTCCTAACTCTTATCTCATAAATCATAAAAATTCTTTGAATATTTGGAAAAATCTGAGATGCAACTTTTGACTTTTTTAAGAAACTTTGGTATTTGACTTTGATGAACTTCAAACTCTGATTTTATGATTAGAGATGTTTAGTTGAGCTGTAATACGATCAATTTAAGTTATAACTAACACTTATGAATTGACTTGATGAGTTTTGGACTCAAATTCCACCACAGTTAACTATGGTGATGAATTGAGTGTGATTTTGACTTTTGGGTGTATGAGGCCAAAGTTTTATACCTTAATTAACCTAAATAATACTACTGCAGTCTAGTGAAACACAAATAGACACCAAATAACAACAAGAGCTTAGCTCACAATCTTGTTCCAAACACTCCCTTAACTAACTGATGTGGGGTTTTTCAAAGCAAACACTTGATTTTTACCAATCTATGAATACAGAAACATTTATCATGATTATATAAGCCTATTTAAACCAGAATATCTTAACTATAATAACAATAACTTGAAAATTAAAGACAAGCTATAAATTACTAAAATATGAAATATTAAGCAACTATTGAATCTGATTAACAACTATGCTAATAAAGATTATATAATCACTAACTTACTTCAAACAAACATAGATAACACATATATAAGCATAGACAGCTATGGTATAGAAAAGTAGCTTGAAAAATGAAAATGAGGCTTACAAGTTGTTTGACTGTGAGCACCAAGGCCAAGAACCAAGAACACTTAATTCCTCCCTGAGGATCTAAACCCAAATCCAAAGCTTCTTGTACTTCCAAATCAACTCAGAATCCAGAATTCAAATCTCCACACTCTCAGTTGACTTATGTTGACCAATTTGTATTTGTGGAATTTTTTAAAGCTAAACTGAATTATAGGTTACTAAAATCTTAATTGAGCTTATTAGGAGCTTATATGAGCTGATTAGTCCTTATCATCCACTACAAACAATATTAGACATGATTGAGATTTTTGATATAAAATAAAACTTTCATAAACTGAGATAATGATACAAACTTGAAGTTTATTACTTAAAAGGTTTCACAATACACTTAAAAACACTAGAGATTACACTTGAAAGCTTAAGATACACTGGAATTAGAAAACTAGTACATTCGACATACAAATATTGAAAATTAACTAGATAGTAATCTCTTCTACTTTTCTTCCTTTTATAAGCCCATATTAGGGTTCCTTGTGTGACTCTGATCATATCCCACTTGAATCTTGACCCTCCAATCTCTGAATTGATCCTAGCCGTTTAAACTGAATTTGGCGCCAAAAGGTCTCCACGTTTACTTGGGGCCAAAGGTGAGCAATTAAAGATTATTGGAGTCATGTGAAGGTGGCAGGGGACAATTGAGATGGTTTTTAGGCAAGTTGGGGCTGTATGGAAGAAAACAGAGGATGAGGCATGGTTTGGAGTGAAAAGGGGTGGGAATTGCATTAAATGTGGTGTGGGATGAGGTTGTGAGGTGGAAAGGAGTAGGTTGGTGAGGTGGAAAGGAGGTGAGGTGGTGGTGAAACCACCTGGTTTTGGGTAAAGTAGGGGTGAGGGAGAAGGGTGAACAGTGGGAGTGGTTTGGCGGTATTGGGAGGGTCAAACGGGTCAACGCCCGTTTTTATATAATTAGGGGAGTGGGCTAAGGGTAGATTGGGCCTAGGGGTGGGCTGGTTTTGTGTTGTGTTTGGATTTGGATTAGTTTGGATTTGGATTTAATAACAAAGAGGGTCCGGTTGGTATTTTAACTAAACAAGGACCAATTTTGTAATTTTGACAAAATTAAGGGGCTGAGTTTGCCACTTTCCCAAACTACTTTCAAGGATTAATCCTGCAATAAAACCATAACACAAGGACAAAATATGTAATTTTCCATTTTCAAAATCCCAGGGACCTTTTTTGCCAATTTTTCAAACTCTAGGGACCATTTATGTAAATTTGGATTTTTAAGGGACTGAAGATGTAATTTCTCAAAATGTTATCATAAGGACCAATTTTGTCATTTAAGAATAGTTCCAGGTTTATTTTATTAATTTCCCATTTTTAAAACCTTAAGGACTAATTTCGACATTTTTGAAACTTGAGGAACTAAAGTTGTCATTTTGCAATTTTTAACTTTAAAGGACTAAACTTGACAACTTATGAATCCCTAAGGACCTTTGATGATAATTTTCATGTTTTGATTTACCAAGGACTAGATTTGACAATTTTTGAAACTTGAGGGACTGAAACTGCCAATTATGCAAACTTTGTACGTTTTTCATCTGTTTTTGCATATTTTGCATTTGAAACATATAAAACATACTTCTAAGATATTTTAAGTATTATGATGCATATTTGAGTGTTTTTTGATGTTTTGGCAGTTCAGATTCGTATAAAATAATGAGTATTTAGACACTCATCAGGGTACGTCCGTCAACCTTTATTAGACATCCAAATAGCTAAATCTTCAAAATCTTCAAAAACGTCCAAATAGCTAAACATGATTCCACATACTCAAGTTAAATAACCATTACGCAGATCCTAGTGGTATGATAAAATTTCAAGAACATAAGTCAACCATGCAAGTCCAAAAACCTTATATGGCTATTATCTATATATGCAGTTGACCAAGTACATCGTATTTGCGTCCTTGGAGCACTAACAGGAATCAAGTGATCAATACGGCTAGACCAGGCCATATATGGTTAGACATAGCCATATGTGACTTGACCCGGCTATTATATGGCTAGACAATGCCATTATATGGCAAGACCTAGCCAAATATGGTTTAGCCAAATACGGTTTGACCCAGCCGTTTATGGCTAGACCCGGCCATTAGTCACTTACTACCAAAGAAGACATGGTATATATTCAAAAGCCTATAGTGACGCCATGATATTTCACTAAAAATAATAAAATTGAAGATACTCGCTAAAAGGAATAATATTTCACTAAAAATATTTTTAGTAAGATAATATACCTTTTAGAGAGCATTTTCAATTTTTCAAAGGTTATAGAAAACCCAAGTAAATTAATGCAAAAACACAACCAATGGAGGTTATCTAAGGAACCCGCCCAATATAATGGCTAGACTCATCTGTTATACGGCTATACCCGGCCATATATGGCTAGACCCAACGATTATAAGGCTAAATCCAGCCATATATAACTTTACCCGGCCATTGTACAGCTAGACCAGGCAATTATATGGCTAGACCCAAAGATTCAAAACATAGTAAACCAAGCACACCAAACAGATTTAACACGAAGATGAGCATACAGAATCATCACTTCTGGTGCAGTCTTGAAATAGGATGAACTCTAAATAAGTGCCAAATGTCTAGAAATATTTTGAAGCGAACCTCGAGCTTAGCTCGGCTCTGCCTTAACCCATATCAATCTGAAACTTTATAATCTTTTAGATTTAAGTGTCTACGGAAGTACCAGTAACAGACTCACATAAGTATGTACATGAGTCAAATCCAAGTGGGTTCCATTTTTCAAATCATATATCTTTCCGTGAATAACACGAACACCCGGATTCGCATTCCGTTTCTTCGATTTCAGTTTATAGAACACCCAGAGTCAATAGTATTTTAAGAAGTACTAGGCTGTCAAACAACAATTAAACATTTTTTAATTACACAAGGATCAGTATCCATCACATAAGAGAATCATGTTAAATATATAAGATAGAGTTGATACATAATACTGAGCTCTTTCAGGTACATTACCATTTCCAGGTATTCTTTTTACCCTTGCATATTAACAAAAGGCCACAATAAGAATAAGAAACTAACGATACAACTATCATAAAATTGCTCCTACTTGGAGCACATTCAAGCGATAATAAAATTGATATTGAACTATTTTAGAGATAGGAATGATTATCAATTTTTTTACTTGTCAAAAATATTCTATGGAGATTAAAGAAATCAAGACTCCAGTAAATATAGGAACTTCAACATACCTGGATGAAGTTGATTGGAGTTCTTCTGAGATAAATCTTTCGGATTTGATATTATCCGGTTGTAACTACCTATGAGTTTTCTTTCAAAGCTCTCGGGGCGCTTAACAAGCTCCTCAACCAAACTCCTCTCCAAATAGAAAAGAGCTATGTTTTCCGTGATAATAGCTGCAAAATTGCTTAAATGAGACCCTTGCCATTTGGTTCTTGCTTAAAAGAGTTCCTGGTTCCTCCTGGTTAGGCCAAGACTTTTGGAATATAAAAAACCCGCTAAACCAGACCGTGTACAGCCTTCCCAGGAACCACCTTAGAAACCCAACTCGTTCAAAATCTAAACATGAAAATTTCAGGACATGTTATTAGAAACCACCATGTAGATATATTTGAGCTAAATGAAAGAGAACAAAATTATGGCCATCGGTTTGTTTAGGATACCAAATTATCTACATTTGACTTAGACCCATTGCCATAGTCATGAGACTCACATTTATGCTTTGATTCAGGCCCTTAGCTTCTTGTTAACTTGTTAGCTGGTTTATTTATTTTTCTTACAATAGTATCATTGGCTTTTAAGATATTTGAATGTTTTTGAATGCTTCTTTTGGCGGTTGAAGAGTCTCTAAAAACTCAAAGTCACTCTATAATCATCATAACTAAAGTACTACTATCTCTGTAGCTTTGAGTACCGAGGTAAGTATAGTTACACAAATTCAAAATAACTACAGTGTTTCATACAAGTAGTTGCTTTCACACAATTATTTGGTCTTGCATACGTGTTACAAAACACAACAAAACTTTTTAAATGAATGAACATTTATATTAAGACTATAATTTTAGAGAAAATTATGTAACTAAACTATAACCGTATGTTTCGAAAATAGATTTAGGGAACGTTTCATTGGAGGGTATCATAGGAATTGAATGATAGAAATGAAAATTTGTGTGTTTGTTTGACATGGTGGCCCACAACTTGGAAATTAAACAATGATCTCATTTTTATACATATTGATATGTATAAAAAAATATACGTATGATTTAATATTTATGTTTTGTCCTTTTCCAATATGAGTGGACCCCACTCTATATATTTATTTATATAATTTTTAAAAATAATTAATTAACTATTTTATAATATATTTTCTCTCTCTTATATCAAATATAAATCCAAATTTAAATTCAAATCCTAATCCAAATCTGAATCCGAAACCCATCTACAAACCAAACGCAACCTTAGTAAAGTATATTATCAAAGCAGACCTTGCGTGCTATCCATGTGCAGCAATTGGTGAGTGATGGTTTGTGCATGAAGAAGACACATTTTTCAAGTTCTAGTGAACACCGTATAGGGCACTATTATAGAGGTTTCCTAACATCTAAGTTTATTTGAATTTATTGTGGTTTTTATATTTCGTGATCTAACACCAAAATTATATATCCTTGTTTGTCGTTTTTATATCTCATTTCCAAATTCATTGTTGTGTCCATTTGCTTAAACTATTGCGTAGTAGTTTTTTCTTTCATTTTGATATTTAAAATTCTATCTATAAAGTGATAACAACCAGAGGCAGAGCTAAAGGGGTGGTCGGTGCTTGCCTTGCTCTAAGGCCAACTTAACTTGTTAGATCAACCAATGTCTTTTTGTAGTCGAGAGAGTCTATTTTCAATTGACCCACCGTACTCTAAAGCAAAAGTTAATTAGGATGTGTTTGGTTGTAAAAAAAAGTACTTTAATTCTCTATTTTGATTCTTTTTATAAAAAGAAATGTGTATGCAGATACAGGGTTGAGGGTACGTCCGTCAACCTTTATCAGACATCCAAATAGCTAAATCTTCAAAATCTTCAAAAACGTCCAAATAGCTAAACATGATTCCACATACTCAAGTTAAATAACCATTACGCAGATCCTAGTATTATGATATAATGTCAAGAACATAAGTCAACCATGCAAGTCCAAAAACCTTATATGGCTATTATCTATATATGCAGTTAACCAAGTACATCATATTTGCGTCCTTGGAGCACTAATAGGAATCAAGTGATCAATACGGCAAGACCTGGCCATATATGGTTAGACATAGCCATATGTGACTTGACCCGGCTATTATATGGCTAGACAAGGCCATTATATGGCAAGACCCAGCCAAATACGGTTTAGCCAAATACGGTTTGACCCAGCCGTTTATGGCTAGACGCGGCCATTATATGGCTAGACCCGGTTATTAGTCACTTACTACCAAAGAAGACATGGTATATATTCAAAAGCCTATAGTGACGCCATGATATTTCACTAAAAATAATAAAATTGAAGATACTCGCTAAAAGGAATAATATTTCACTAAAAATATTTTTAGTGAGATAATATACCTTTTAGAGAGCATTTTCAATTTTTCAAAGGATATAGAAAACCCAAGTAAATTAATGCAAAAACACAACCAATGGAGGTTATCTAAGGAACCCGCCCAATATTAGAAACCACCATGTAGATATATTTGAGCTAAATGAAAAAGAACAAAATTATGGCCATCAGTTTGTTTAGGATATCAAATTATCTACATTTGACTTAGACCCATTACCATAGTCATGAGACTCACATTTATGCTTTGATTCAGGCCCTTAGCTTCTTGTTAACTTGTTAGCTGGTTTATTTATTTTTCTTATAATAGTATCATTGGCTTTTAAGATATTTGAATGTTTTTGAATGCTTCTTTTGGCGGTTGAAGAGTCTCTTAGGAGGGTGGCAGTCATGCTTCCGAAATCATCCATACCTCCCAAATCCACCAATAATATCATTCCACCTCATTCATACTTTTTTCATACCTCCCAACCCTTTTTTAGTGGCAACCATGCCTTTTTCATACCTCCCACCAATAATATCCAAAAACCCTCCCAACGGTTACATTTTACAACGTTACAATCCCATACCTCCGAATCATATATTACCGCTGAAGCCATGCCGTTGGCCATACCGCCGAGGTAGCGGCGATGTTCACCGACGGTATGGCCATGCCGTTTGGTGATGCCGCTGCCACTGCCACCATTCTTAAAACTCAAAGTCACTCTATAATCATCATAACTAAAGTACTACTATCTCTGTAGCTTTGAGTACCGAGGTAAGTATAGTTACACAAATTCAAAATAACTACATTGTTTCATACAAGTAGTTGCTTTCACACAATTATTTGGTCTTGCATATGTGTTACAAAACACAACAAAACTTTTTAAATGAATGAACATTTATATTAAGACTATAATTTTAGAGAAAATTAGGTAACTAAACTTGGCAGTTTCTTGAATTCATTTTAAAATGCTTTGGTTTTCACCCTATTATGGTTCACTGGATCATGGTGTGTCTAACCACAGCTTCTTTCTCTATTTTCATAAATGGTGAGCCCAATGGATATTTTAAAGCGGGTAAAGGATTGAGATAAGGGGACCCTATTTCCCCGTATCTCTTTACTTTAGTTATGGAGGTTTTAAATATGATGGTTGTGAGGCAAGTAAGGGCAGAGAAGTTGTTTGAATAACACTTGGAGTGTAAAGAGCTAAAGATAACCAGTTTGTGTTTTGCGGATGACTTGTTGATGCTCTGTCATGGAGATCTTATCTCTGCGTATGTATTAAAAAGAGGTTTAGATGAATTCTATCTAAGTTCTGGTTTGCTTCCAAGTATGGCAAAAAGTGAGGATTTTTTTCGAAATGTTGCTGAAACTGTGAAAGCTGACATTAGCTTGGTTATGCCATTCAAGGAAGGAGTCCTGCCAATTAAATATTTGGGTGTGCCTTTGGTGTCTAAAAGGTTGTCTACTAATGATTGTAAAGGCCTAATTGAAGTAATTAAGAAAAGAATTAGGGACGGGAGAAACAAGGTACTATCTTTCTCTGGTAGACTACAACTTATTTCTTCTATTCTTAACTTGTTACAAGTTTATTGGTCTTCCCTATTTATGCTGCCTATAGAGATTTGTAATGATATTGATAGACTCCTTAAGAAATTTCTGTGGACAAGAGGAGATTCTATTAGGGGAATGGCGAGCGTTGCGTGGAAAGACGTTTGTAAATCTAAGAGTCAAAGAGGGTTAGGCTTAAGGTCTACATATCATGTTGCCCTTATTGTAACACCTCGCCAAGGCGGAAACGCGAGGGTGTAACTTCATGGATATCATCACAACACCTGGTATCTATATAGAGAAACAACTACATGTTCAAAAATAGAGCAAAGTACAAACACAAAGTGTTGTAACAATACCCCAAAACAAAATAACCAAAACAAAATTCGTAACAATACATAAATCAAAACATAGATGATAAACCACTTCAAATGCAACTAAGGTCTCGTCTAATCAAATCCTTCTATCTTATCCTTAGAAAGCTCACCTGAAAATGATGCTTAAAACGTCAACATAATGTTGGTGAGATTCATAGGTTTAAGACACACATACACTCTCAAGGCAACCAGTTCACTATGATCATAAAAATATATAGCTGGATGAATAATTAAAGTTATCATATAAGCTAATATGTAATCACACAAGATAAAGGCAACCGATACACATAAGGCAACCATTAGGTCGGAACGTGTCCCCCGCTCCAATATAGACTTCAATTAGGTCGCATGCGCGAGCAACAGGATAAGCATCCTCCCAATTAAGTCTCTGATATGCATGTCCGATATTGACATCAATTAGGTCGCATGCGCGAGCAATAGGATAAGCATCCTCCCAATTGAGTTACTGATAATACATGGCTGATAATTCCCGATAATCCACAATAATCACAACATATAATCATCACATATAGCATACATACGATAACATTATAAGTCCAAGCTCTTTTAAATCACACATAATCACAGTAACTTAAACCATTTAAGACAAGCATCATTCCCATCCCAAGTTTAAAACAAAGTAAAAATATGGGACTATGAACTCACCTCAAACTTTGCAGCTTCCACAAACCCAAATCACAAATCTATAACACACAAAATAAATCCACATTACACATGGCCAAGCAAAAACCTATAACCCATGTAATACGCATATGATGGATGTCTAAGGTTCATATGACCCAGGATCTCCTAGACCCCATAATAATCATCACCACAACCTAATACTCACTAAATTCCTTGCACTTTTAAAATCAGAAAAACGCAGAATTTTAGGGTACATTCGCCCACATGAAATAATAACAATTAAAGTTCAACAACTCACACCATTCACCATGGTCTCTCATAAGCATACAAGCTAATCCCAGAAATCCATGGTCTAATAACACCTACAAGTACCAATAAGAAAATCAAACTTGTCAACTATCCAGATTCGGATCTGAACGCACACCAAAAAATATTAATTAAATAAAGTACTTCTACAACTTTTTATCGCGAATCCTTTTCGTGGTAGTCTAAGATAACCTAAAACTCAACTTTTCCAGAAGGGCTAACCTTAATATCACTTTTTCACCAACAAATCACTATCAAACTTTTACCCAAATTCTGTCTCGGTTTAACAGCTTTGACACCTTATCAAAGAAAAATCAAAAGGCTAACTTCCCAACCTTGAAATCAATCGTGGCTGGACTTTTTGGAAAGATCTTTCATTAAAAGTTAATTTAGACTAAAAATTCGCGATCTAACTCTTCACCATCTATTAAATACACTCGTATCTTTATAGCACTAACTTTCTGTCCAAACCCTAACGTATAAACTAACGCGTTTTAAGCTCAATTCTCTTAACCAATCATCATACAATTATCAATTAATGATTCTAACTTGTTTTACATCATTAATTTACATAAGTTGATAAACCCTAAATCCATCATACTTAATATTACATGAATTCCAATAATTAATCAATTAATTGAACATAGAGTTTAAAGATTTTACCTTGATTCTTGTTTATTGCTTGAAAACTATAACCCTAATTTTTCTTCTCTTCCTTGCCCTTGGTCGATCATAATTTGCAGAAAAACAGAGGTTTGGGTCATTTGTTATGGTGATATGGGTTGGGGTTGGGGTTGGGCTTGTTTGGGTTGGATTAGGATTCCTTAGCTTAAAATTGTAAATGGGCTACAATTGGGTTTCCTTTTTCTCCTAAAACACTCCTTTGGGCCAAATTTTATAAAACATATATTTTATTTTATTAAATTTAACTACTACACTCAAAACCTTATAATTTTTATATTTATAAACTCCCATAACAAAACCTAACATCTTACGTGATAAACCTTAGTTTTTACGATGACTCGGAAAATTATCGTTTCGCAACAAAGTTTTCAAAAATAGACTTTCACCCTTTATAAATGTATAACACATAAAAACAAACTCCTCGTAACTTGCTAACGCTCAAATACTTGAACGAAGACTCGTTACGCAAAATCACAAAAACACCAAAACTACACAAGTCATTTCTATACCACAAAGGTGATCAAAATGAACTTTCCCAAATTCCAAACTTTCCAAATCACAATAAAACCATTTACGCAAAGGGATTTAGTGCTAAAACTCACCTATATCACTTATATATCACTTCAATCACCTAAGACACACCAAACAAACGTCAACCGAGTCAAGACTATCAATTAAACTGACCTGCTAAAATCACGGTTGTTACACTGATGGCCAAACATCTTTGGAACATTGCTTGTAGAAAGAAATCTATTTGGGTTAGTTGGGTTAATATATATTGGTTGGAGGGTAGAAATATTTGGGATCCTGAATTAATTATCATATCAAAAACTCTCTGAAGAATAGCTCTCAAGGGTGGAAAAACGCAGGAAAGAAGTGAAGCAAGAAACCGTAATTCATCATTGAAATCATCAAGGGATTATTACTAATCACATAGGCATCATTCCTAATTCATGTAATCATGATTACAACCTTTGTAAGACTCTTTTAATATGTTTTCAAGTGATCAATTTTCTGTGATTATGACTTTGTTTGCTATGAGTGGCTAGTGCCTTTTTACACTTGTCTAGATGATGTTTGTAACATGAGAATTGATTAATTGTGACTAAGATGGTTCCACTCAATTTCAAGCCATAATTAAGATCGAATTATACTTTTATAAGTTTCACGTGACAATTGTTTATCAAGTTAAATTGGTTTTTCATATTGTAATAGGTTGAGAGGGACATCATGAATTAACCAATTATAGTCCTTTGTCTATGAAGGCGCTACCTTATGTATTGACCATTTCGTAAGTAACATAATTAAACAAGAAATTAAAGGTGTATTTGTCAATTAATTTGTGAAACTATCATGAATCGGTTAATTGAATATACTTGGTCTTGAATTGCATGATCAAACTTAATACTTGTTTTTATCATCTTAAAATCTTGATGAGAATGGCTAGTGATAGAAATAGTAGATTAGAACACCATCTAATTCTCTTGATCAAAATGTTGGAACCACTGTCACAATCAAACAAAGTGAATTGTTCATAGTAGTATAGGCAAGTGTAGTTTAAATATATTGAATTCTTCGTTATTATTATTTATTTGGTTACTTGTTGCGAAATTGTTAATCTTAAAGCTCACGTATCGAAACTAAACAAATCCTTATGAACGACCTCAGCTTACCGAATCATTTCTTGCTACACACGGACGAGTATACTTGCTCGTATGTGTTTCGTTTGAATCATTGGTAGATCGTATTATAAATTTTAAAACTTGCACTCGTTAGACACATCAAGTTTTTTGGCGCTGCTGCGGGGAAATTGATCACATTTTTTGTGAGTTTTGATTAATTTCCATGCCTTACAATCATTGACGTCTTGTGGCCTAGCTTGATTGAATAAAAAATTAGTGCAGCAGCCGCCGTTCGCCAATCCAACCGCCACGGCTGAAACATTTTGTTGCCCAAAATCAGTTCCAATAGCCGGCCGCCATTCCAGCCGCCATGGTCGAAACTTTCTGTCCCATTTTTTTGATTCCAACCGCCGGCCGCCAATCCAGCTGCCACGGTTGGAACCTCACACTTTTTGGTGGAATTTTGAACGGTAAGGTTGTAGTGCTAGCTAAATAATTTCTATCCATAATTTTTTTTTTTTTGAACGGCAATTGTGGCAACATGGCTCATAGCCCAGAAGGCGTAGCGAGCCCACACAACCAGGTTGGGTCCAGCCCAGAAGGCAATAGCACCCTTCCCTTTACACATGCGGAAGGAAACCCCTATCGCCCTAGACAAGACTCGAACTTGAGACCTTGCCTAGGAGGGTAAAACCTCCATACCGCTAGACCAGAGGCCCTTTGGTTAATTTCTATCCATAATACGCTTTATTAAGACTAAAGTTTCACGTGTAAATGTCATACAAAAAAAATAATTTATGCTAAAATCACCTTTACAAGTATTTCTTTCGGTTTATTATACAATTATTTATAAACAAAACAAATAATGTGTGGCTAGTTTCTAAGGTGTCCCTTTTTACCCTTCCTACACTTAAATTGAACATTGTACTCAATGTTCTGAAAGTACCAAAATCAGTAAATGGAAAAATAAAAGAGATTAAAGAAACTAGTACTCCCTTTATTAGCCCGGTATGAATGGAAAACGGAAATGCGGTTAAATCCTCCTCCAAGAAGATATGATAGTCCATTTATTTGCTTGTTGTCCAATACAAACTGTAGATCATTAAAAAACAAACACGAAACCTCGCGTAAAATCGGTGGTGAATAATATACAAATGCATCGAATTCATTATTAACTAAACTAGAAAGAAAATAAGATATAATGCTTGCAAAATAAATTTTTAATGGAATCGGGAAATTTAAAAGTTATGAAAATTTTCAAACCTATAAGTTCCTGTAAATGATTTATCTTTACGCGATACGAGCATTTGACTCAAACAAACAAGATAGAATATATGCTAATTATAAATTGTAAATTTTCTTCATTTTCGAATTATGTTCTTTAAAACAAATAAGACTTTTTTTACACTTACTTCATAAGTAATTAAGACGAACTTAAATACAAAATAAAGCATTTTCACAAATTATGTAAAACATGAAAATTAAAACAATTATATGAACGGCATATATGACATAAACAGTACTAAAATGAAAAACATCAAACAAATAAACATGAGTTGTCTCCCATTAAGCACTTGTTTTTGTTCGAGTCACAAGCCTGACTCTACCTTTATTTAATGGATAATGGGAAGGTTTTCCCTATACTTAGGATTAAGTGCGGGTGATAATAACGATACACACCATTAAAAAGGAAATATGCCACATGAGGTGAAGGTGATGTGTGATGTCTAAAGGATCTACAACCTTCATCCTAAAACTACCCGAACTATATGGGTTAATGGTTTGGTCGGCTCCTCTTTTGTCTCCTAGACTTATATCAAACGATGGAAAATTGAGTAAGGGTTGAGGTCCCGGTCCATCAAAATTAGAAGCTTCCCTAGAACTACGAGAAATGTTATGACTACAAGTATTCAAACATATTTCCTCTAGTTGTGTTTGGTCCAAAGGTTCTACTTCCATCGGGGTTCCTATGGTCTCTTCTACTTCTTCCGGGTAATTCCGCGACTTACTTATATTTTAGTCCAAAATAAGTGTTTAGTTTGACCTTTTTGTAGTATTTCTTGTTTAACTTTAACTATAAATACTTTAATTTATATTATATAATAATTGATGTAAAATATATGAATTGATTGGGTTTTAAATGTAATTTTATTGGTATAATTTTCATCTAGTATTATATAATACAAATAAAAATATTTAAGACTAAAGTTAAAAAAATAAAAAATTAAAAAAATAAAAATAAATAAATAACACAACATTGAATGGATCCAGTGAGAAGATAAACTAAAATTAGAAAAATAAGAAAGATTTCTAGGCACAAATTTTAAATAAACGTGAGAATTTTAAAAAGAAATGCATATATTTTTATAAGTGAATCTGAAATGTGTTGTTGTGTTTTATTTCTTATCTTCTCATTTTAACTTTTCTTCTCATTTAATCATAACTCATTTATTGAAAGATTCTTATTATATTATAATGTATAAAAGATGGTTGTTAGTTAACATAGTAGTATTCATCATCGACGGTTAAAGACGTAACACGAGAGTTTTTCCTTTTCTTCATTCATTTGAAAATGAGAGAGTTCCCTCGTGCCGCATATTTATCATAACAATATTATTTATGTGGCTCATTTTTTGAGGGTGATTTCTGCCTCTTAAACCAACAGAAAAAAGAAAACCCAAATTTTTGTTCTAATTTTCATTTCATTTTGATTTGTAGGTTTTCAATAATCATCCTCCTCCTGCCTTGAAACAATTTCTTCTTTCAACATATATTTGTAACACCATCAATCGATATCAACCGGCCGGGGCCGGGAAGTTATCTTTGGACGGATTGCAAGTAACGTGCATTTACAGGTTTTATATCTTCCTTTTTTCGAAATTTATTTTGTTTCATTCATTTAATTTGCTTTAGGAACCCTTTTTTCTTATATGTTGGCGAATTTCAAATTTTGTTACATGGTATATATTCATTTATTTACGTTCGTTCGTTGTTTGATTGTTGGCCATATTCGTTATTCTAGATTTGCCACAAAACCAAGCTATATATATGTTTTCTTCTTTCAATTAGTATAATCTAATAATGCATGCATTAAGTGAATTCTGGTCTTGATGTTGGTATTATTATCTTACAGGCGCGTGTGGTTACGAGTTTTAAGTTTTACTAGTGTGTATGATTGAGGACAGTTGATTGCTAAATACCGACTAGTTAGGGTTTAAAGTGAAGTTAAAAGATGGACATACCAGCTTTATTGACATCGGCTGGTATGAACATTGGGATTTCAGTGGGAATGTTCTCCCTGTATTCCATACTCAGAAAACAACCACTCAATGTTAGAGTTTACTTTGGCCAAAGGATTGCTCAGGGCCGAACACGTAACGAGAACCTCTGCTTTGAAAGATTTGTTCCTTCCGCAAGCTGGATTTTAAAATCTTGGGAAGCTACTGAAGAGGACATTTTTGCTTGTGGCGGTATTGATGCAGTTGTCTTTCTCAGGATCGTCGTTTTTAGGTGCTACTCTTTACTTATAAACCTTTTTTTTTTTTTAATCAATATATACTTAAATTACTTTTTATTTTATGCACAGTATACGTATCTTCGCAATTGCCACTATTCTTTGCACATTTCTTGTGCTTCCGCTGAATTATTTTGGGCAAGGGATGCAACAGGGCGAAGACTCTACAGCCATGGACTTATTGACCATTGGCAATGTCAGAGAAGGTTCAAGATGGTATGCATCCTAATGTATTGAAACAACAACCCATATTACAAATAACGATAATATATCTTTCATCTCTCAGGCTCTGGGCCCACTGCTTGACGCTGTATGTTATATCTGCTTGTGCTTGCACTCTTCTATACTTTGTAAGAACATAATTCCTACTTCAATTTTCTATTGCATCTCACATTGCATTTTGTATCAGTGACATGCTTTTATTTATTCTGATAACTAGTGGCCGGGCTACATGATAGATATTTACTTACACAAGTAACTTTCCTTTGATAGAATAATAAACATAGTTTGGTAACATATTGAATTTCTCATAGGAGTATAAAAACATTGCAAGGATGAGAATGGAGCAAGTACATAGGTTTCCAACAAGGCCGAGTAACTTCACAGTGCTTGTGCGCGGCATCCCATGGTCTTCAGTAGAATCATACAACGAGTCTGTGGGGAAATTCTTCAGTAATTATTATGCATCAAGTTACATTTCCCACCAAATTGTCTATCGCTTTGGTGCAGTTAACCAACTTATGGTAAGGTGCATAATACATGCTAATACTAGCTAGGTATAGAACCCGTCCATCTAGCTTCTTTCTTTCTTTAGGTATCAACTTATTCATGTTGACATTTTCAGGAGGACGCAGAGAAGGTGTATAAAGTGATGACAACCGTCCCGGGTAAGCAGTGCTGCGAACCAAATGTTAATAGATGTGGCCTTTGTGGAGCAAGATCAAACAATTTCAAAATTGTTGGCCCTGAATCAGGTGCCACTCGCAATGTCGATGATCAACTCAGAGAAAAGGTTGGTGATCACCTACTAGCTAGCAAAAATATTAATAACGTTGTAATGAATCATTCAATTCATGCATGTGGTGACAGTTTGATTTGAATGAATACAGGAATGTGAAGCTGCATTGGTGTTTTTCCGGAGTCGATATGATGCTTTGGTGGTGTCACATACGATCCAATCAGCAGACCCGATGTTATGGGTCACACAATTGGCTCCAGAACCACGCGATGTCTTCTGGCAAAACCTTTGTGTACCTTATAATTTGTTGTGGATCCGTAAAATTTCAGTATTTATTGCGTCCATTGTGTTCAGCGTCTTGTTTCTGTTGCCTACCACATTTGTTCAAGGTCTCACCAAAATCCAGTATCTTCAGAATGCATTTCCATTCTTAAGACGAGTATCAGACAGGTAAATGAATTACGTAGTATATATTTATCATATCCTTTGTGAGAGGGAGAAAGTCGTAAGTGTTGAATTAATGGATGCTCTTGCAGGAGT
This sequence comes from Artemisia argyi, assembly GCA_030686995.1. Classification (NCBI taxonomy): domain Eukaryota; kingdom Viridiplantae; phylum Streptophyta; class Magnoliopsida; order Asterales; family Asteraceae; genus Artemisia; species Artemisia argyi. The sequence goes on from CM060702.1 coordinate 340,386, forward strand.
TATATTAACCTAATTACTGGGTATCTGCCAAGTTTGGTGCTGACGGTGTTCCTAACGGTGGTTCCACCACTGATGATGCTATTTTCAACATTGGAGGGAGCTGTGTCTCGTAGTACGAGGAAACGGAGCGCGTGTGTCAAAGTTTTAATCTTCATGTTTTGGAACGTTTACTTTTCAAATATTCTTTCTGGGTCATGGATTGAGAGAATGGGTAAACTTACTGTTACTAGTCCTAAAGACTTGGCTACCCTGCTGGCAGAATTAATACCCAGACAGGTAATTTTCTTATAATACAGTAGTAATAAACGAATAATGATAATGAGTTAATAATAATGTGTCTAATGGAAACAACAGGCATCCTTCTTTATGACGTATGTGATGACTTCAGGGTGGTCAGGGCTGTCGTTTGAACTGTTGCAGCCGGTTGGGCTCATTGGGAATTGGCTGTTCAAATGTGTTTTGATGAAGGAAGAGGATTTTGTTCGTCCAGTCACCTTCTCATACCACACAGAGGTTACGAGGGTCCTTTTATTTGGACTCCTTGGCTTCACCTTCTGCATTTTGGCACCCTTGATTTTGCCTTTCTTGTTAGTCTACTTTTGCTTCGCTTTCCTTGTATACCGAAATCAGGTTAATTAATCCTCTCTTAACATTTTTATTTCTTACCTGCATACCACCTAACTGATAATGCTAATAATAATCATCCTCGATTGCAGATCATGAATGTTTATTTTGTAAAATACCAGACAGACGGAAGTTATTGGCCTCTTGCACATAATGCCACAATCTTTTCTTTGATACTGACACAAGTAGTAGCTGGAATACTGTTTGGAATGAAAAAGTCGAGCAGTGCTTCAACTTCGACTATCCCATTGATCATCTGCACCGCCCTTTTCAACGTATTCTGCAAGAACAGATTTCTACCACTTTTTAAAAACAGAGCTGCACAAGTAACTAATCTAGTTAACTATTCTTAATTTCGTTACTCTGAGGAGAGCATACGTTTTTTGTTAATGTGCGTTTGTTGTGTAGGTTGCTATTGAAATGGATCGTGATGATGAACGTTCTGGAAAACTACAAGAGATTGTTGAGGAGCTCCCCTCAGCCTATAATCAGTTTGAGTTATGTGATGATCAGACTCAGCCCCAAAAAGAAGAACAAGAAGAAGAAGAAGACAAGACCAAAAAGGGTAGTGATGAAAGTCTAAAAGATTTGGAGATTGTAAACGCGGATAGTCCGTCTGGTGAGCAAGAGCAAGCGCCCGCTTCTCCCTCTCCAGCTCCACCTCATCTTGAACCAGAACCATAGATTGTATCCATCAAGTAGGAATAATCCAGGACTGGGGCTGTTGTACATAAGATTGTATATCATATGTATGTAAGTTTAATTTCCAATTTTTGGCCTTTGAGTTTCAGGTAAATTACCACTCTCATAGTTTCTTATTTAAATTTTTATTTAAAAAAAAAAAAAAAAAAAAAAAAAAAAAAAAAAAAAAAAAAAAAAGAATAAGGAAAAAACCAAGAGAATCCTAAATCATGCAGGTACCTGCTTGATTTGTCACTATCTACCGCTAAGACCGTCACTAGTAGTTTATGCGTGAATTGTGCACTAATCGCTGATGAAACCTCCCTCATCAACTGACCGACTTGGATACTTGATAGAAAGGTTATATTGTACACTCCAAGCTGGCTTTACATCATGCAGGCAAACGATATATCTGCCCACCTAAACCAATTATATTTATATACTTATTTAACATACAGACAAATTTAATCACCTAAGAACAGCATTATTGATCAGTATATCGACCACCAAGTATTCATACAATTGAAATCTTGCTGCGCTTTGTAACTTATGGAGATGAATGAGGAACTACGTAATACTTACATAAAATCGGGACATCTACCAACTTTTGGAGATGTTAAGTCTATTTGAGAGTGGCGGATGTAGTATGTAAAATTCATTTAAGTTAACTACTAGTAATAAACACAACTTTTATTATCCTTATACAAAATAATGTATACATAGTGCAAAACATCATCCTGATTATTATTACATGCATCCAATTACTGAAAATATACAAATATATATCCGCAGAGGCCGGTAAAAACTTGAATGATCGGATCCCATAAAGCCACATACATAGCACGTAAGACTGCATAAAGGGTTTCCAAGAACATATGCAGATGCCCGTGTAATATATTGAATATAAGGGACACACAAATAATGAGATTGTGCATGCACAAGTTAACCAGGATTGTGGACGAACCATGGATGTCCATCAATTTGACCTCACCCGTTACATCACTCAACTCAAGGTCCTAATCTGTAAGGACCTTCACCCATGTAATGGCCGTCCATATAGAGAGCAGTAGCAGCATTCTGTGGATGAGGCCCATCCATAACCATAAATTGCATATCCTCGGAAGGTTTCCAGTGTCTTTTCCTTTGATTGATGAACCAATTATTTATTTGTTTCTGGTCCAAACCAGTTGATTCTGCCAACGCTACCTTCTCTGATTCCTGTATGATCATTATTAGCAAACAAACAAGTATAGATTCAGTCATTTCTGAAATTGTAGCATATACATCCGTATTCTTGTGTACAAAATTGGCTACTTCTCATGGATTTTGCGTCTTTCGCTTTGCATTTTTTTCATGCCACATATATTGCGACAAGTCTACAACTGTTCAACTGTTTTTCCAAGGATTAATAACAATGTGTCAAGAGCTCTAAAAGCTTTTCAGGGATGCAATATATCACCCCAACATGCAGACCAAATTATAAAGTTATATATCAATTTATGAGTGTCCACTTTTTATTAAGAAAGGTAGAAGATTTTCGTATCAATGTAATTTTCAATAAAACAATATTTAATTTCATATAGGAGAAATTCAGTATAACTGTATAAGGATTCAAGATTACACATACCGAAGGATATGGCCACTTGTAGTGCAACTCCCACCAGCTTAAAAGCTTTTGCCGGGCTTCTTTTGGTAGTTTACCTTTCTTCTTTTTTTTGGAGAGTTCTTGCTTGAGACTACTTAAGTAACCACTATACTTTCTCAACAAGTGATTCTTTAGTTCGCGGTCTTCAGCTCGTGGATCAATTTCAGGAACTTCTGTTTCACCAACGCTGTTTTCTTGTTCTTCGTCCGACGAACCAATCACCTCACATTTACTATCATCTAGTCAAACACAATCAAACAATCAAATATAAAATATACTAAATTTTCAAACAGAAACGCATCACCCACAGTACCATATATTAAAAAAAAAATCTCAAACGCACAAAGAATTTATGAGCTCTATATTAGGTTTAATGGATGTTTCTTGTGGAATTTTTCGAGGTTTTATGTCAGTTAGGCGCCTCTCGAGAGTGTTGTTTGGTTTTAGCAGTGTAGATCTGTTATGCTTTGATGTGTTTGCTTGAGCCTGTATTGGTTGTTTCTCTAGCTTCTCGCTATTTTTCAAAGAATTTTCATTGCCGTTTTAATATATATATATATATATATATATATATATATATATATATATATAGGAAGGTTAATATGAGAACTTTCTTAAAGTTGTAAAAATGAGAACTATTTTAAAATATCATTAAAACATTGATACATAACCATTTTAGCAAAGATGCACCAAAATATTATATATTAATACAAGTTAAAATTAAATCGACTAATAACCAACTCATACATGAGAAACGGATTACTGATACACAATTAAATTTATGATCCTTATACATTAAAATCTCAAAAAACTAATTTCTTATACATAAATTGATACACCTAATACATAAAACCACGAAAAACTTAATACACAATACTAAACTTTGATACACATTACACGTTGAATCAAAGTATATCACTTAGTTTACGTCAATTTTCATAAGAAAACCCATCAAATCTTTAACAATTTTAGTTGTAATTAATTATATTTTTATTTTCTTTTAAGTTGAATGTCATTTGTGAGATTTTGGTTGGTTCTCATTTTTACAACTTTAAGAAAGTTCTTATTTGATCTCAGTTATATATATATATATATATATATATATATATATATATATATATATATATATATATATATATATATATATATATGCGCGCGCGCGCAATTGAAAATTTGCTACATCTTTTGACAAGAATAATGTATGCAATCTGGTGTTACTATCAAACGAAGACATGGATTTATAATCAACGAACGCTTAGCTAGGTCCAGTAGAAAATCAGGCCATTTATTCAGCTAAACTCCTTGACCATTGATTAAATTTACCCTTTTAACCTAGGTAGGGGAGTTCCCATCTGGGTTCATTATTCGAAGTAATTTTAGTTTCATTTTCAAAAGTCGTTCATTCCCTTCAACAAACGCAAACTTGAATATATTTCTTTGTCATGTGATCGTTAGAATGGCCCTGCAAAAAACACTCCTATTTTTTTTTATTTTTTTTTCTTTTCTCACCTCCTTGCTTGCCAATTCCTCCTTTTAAAAACAACAAAGAAGCTTCATTTCTCCACCATTTTATACATTTTTCTCAATTCTAAACCTTACAATTGATTCAGTAGATCATAATACATAGTTCTATTAGTTTAATTTTTTAATTTTTGTAGAATTTGATTTTGTCAAACCCTGGGTTTTTTGTCTAAAGATGGACTTATACCGGCTTTGATATGAACAATAAAAAGTGTAAAACATATATGTTGACTAAATCACTAAGCAATCTTTCCAAAATGTAAGAAATTGTAATATTAGAGTTAATATATAGTGATTTACGTGATTTGCATGCAACTCCTACTTTGGGGAACAAGAAATACTTTATGACTTTTATTAATGATGCTTCTAGGTTGTGTTATGTTTATATGTTACATAATAAGGATGAAGCATTAGATAAATTTAAAGTATATAAAATTGAAGTAGAATTGCAAAGGGAATCCTTAATAAAAAGACTTAGAACAATATGGATGCATTATACTCAAATGTTTAGGAATTATTCATGAGACTATTGCTCCTTATACACCACAACAAAATGGTATATGTGAGAGGAAGAATGGGGTCATGGAAGAAATGCTCAATTTCATGCTACCCTATTCAAGATTAAGTCGAGGATTTTGGGGTGAAGCTATGTTAATAGCTTGTTATTTGCTTAATACAGTTTCTAACAAAAGGAACAAGATTCTCCTTATGAAATTTGGACTAGAAGAAAACCAAAATTGAATTATCTCTGTGTTTAGGGTTATAGGACTGTTGTAAGACTCCCTGACCCAAAGATGAAAACTTTGGGTGATAAAGGTATAGATTGCATGTTTATTGAATATGTTGAGCATTCCAATGCATGTAGGTTCTATGTTATGGAACTGAACCTAATAAATGTGTTTCAATTAACTCTATAATTGAATCAATGGATGCAATCTTTGATGAAAATTGCTAGTACAAGTGGAACTAATAAGGATAGTAATGAAGAAGTCTCTAAAAAGGTTGTTGATCAGCAACTTGAGCTTCAAAAAAGTATTGCTTCAAAAAAGTAAAAGAAGTAGGAAACCCACACCTGCCAACATTAGTGAAGAAACGCTTGAATCTCATCCTCAAGCATTTGGGGATTACATGACTGGCCAAATCTTAAATGATGCTGATGAGAAGCATGTCAAAATGGGGATTGCCTATTTCGACCTTAGACAGAAGGTCAAGAAGAGGTTCAGCTACTTTGGAAAGGTGACAGACATAATTGAAGATAAGCTTGAATCCTTGACTAGAGTCACTAAGACTATCTACGGATCAGTTATTGAGGGATACCCTTACATAAAAGCAAGCCATAAGTCACTCAATACAATTATCAATCCTTAGCTTGGTCGACTGGCAAACGTTTAACCAAGAAAGAAAATACTCAAGCTGCTTTGGCCACTTATCTTTCAACCATCAAGATTTACCTCTTAGAACTCAAGACCTAAATTCAAGACATGCTAAGCATTCTTCAATATCCAATCTCAATTGGTACACCAACAATTAATGAGTCACTAGCCCCAGCAACTGTGAGGTGGAGACACCTACTAAAACTGCACAAAACCCTCAAAATCATCAACAAATCACCATTTAAAAAAAATTCACAACACACTAAACATACACTAACTAAAGCCACTACTATGGTTATATATCAAGTTCCCCTCTCAGCATATAAGGGGGAGAAAGTGTGGAACTATGATATTCCTAAGATACTTCAATCATACAGACTTGTTGAAGACATTCCCATGTCTTCTACTGCATAACCAACTGCTAAAGGGAAAAAGAAGATGTTTGGTATTGAAGACAATATGATCACAGAACTGGATGAATCTGAACTCCCCATCCTTGGCCTCAAACTTGATCAACCATCAACATCAGTCCCAACCAATCAGAATGAATCCTCTTCACGCCCTGACCTAATTGACTTCTTCAGCTTCAAGATCTAAAGGCTGCTAAGGAAAAGCTAAAGGCTAAGACTGAAAAGAGGAAAAGTGTTCTGGAAAGTTATAAGTACATGATGAAATATGCAACGAAGCCGGCGGTTATCACTGACATCAGGATCATTCCAAATACCAAGCCTCTGAAAGTGACTATAGTCAGAGACAATGCTGATTCCAACTTTGAAGTCATCACAGAGTTCAAGTGGAATCTCTTTGGCTACAAAAGGTGGGAAATGATGTTGGGCATCCTGAATAAGAAAAAATGGGCTAATGCTACTGAACTAACCAAGACCCTAAGAAGACAATTTGATGAAATTAGAACCTAAGAAAAGTTTCTTAGGATTGACATAAGGAAGCCTTCGAATATTCAGAACCCTCTTAAAACATCACCCAAACAGAAGAAAAGAAAGACAACTGTGGAACACGAACCTGAATCATCTGTAGCTGGTCTTCGCTATAACAGGGTCCCTCCTCGGGGAGTCCCATTTAGAGAAGGTCAGGTTATTGAAACTCGTTGTGGATGATGTCCCAGCTGGAAAGTAAACATTTTCATATCCATGCCTGCTGTATTGGAGAGTCCAACTATATATGCATTTATGCATTTTCTTTTTATGCGATAAGTATGTGACCTTAGGAATTAGGTTCGAGAGTTGCTTTAGCCATTTAAGCTAGCTCCATGTGTCACTAATAGAAAAAGATTTTTAAAGATGTATATAGAGAACGAGCCTTTTAGAGAGTCTCTAAAATAAACATAGCTCACATACAAACATGTTAGCCTTGCTATTTTATAAAAGATAACGTCACACATAAAGAAATGGACTAGATATCATACAAATAGTACTTTATGGACTATTATTGTAATATAGGCAAACATGTGATGTAATGAGCCTATAAATACCCCTCATGACTCTCCATGAGTGGTGTGAAAAAGTGTGTGTATTGTTTCATTTATTCTCTTTTTAATATAAACCCTTTTCTCCACCTTTCTCTCTCTACTTTCTCTCTCTAGAACCATGATGTATTTCCATCAACCGCGACCTCCCGAAGGTGTTTCTTGGTCATAACAAGTGGTATCAGAGCTAACCGGGGGCGAATCGTGGTGTTTTTGGGTGAAAAATCATGTTTTTGGGTGAAATAAGACGAATCTGGTACTGTTCATCGTCTAATTATCGAGTTTGAAGTTTCTGTCGAGTTTGAGTTTGGTTTTTACCGAGTTTGGGTCTAATTTGAATCTTACCGAGTTAGGATTTAAGAGTTACCGAGTTTGGGAATTAAATCTTATCGAGTTAGGATTTAAGTCATACCGAGTTTGGATGCTATTTAAAGTTGGTTAAGATCTTGGATGAGGAACTAGAGAAGAGGGATGGCAGGGATTTCCTTCTTTCAAAGAAAGTAAAGCTAGAGTTGATGGGGATCACTAATGAACAAGCCCTGAACACATAATTTCTATGTATTTTTTGTTTAAGTGTTTTGTAATATATGAATAATAATAATTTTTAATTTCAGTACATTCTTAGTATCAGTCTAGTCTTTACTTTATATTAATTTGGTTGGTAAGAAGAAGTTATCTTTGCTCACTTACACTGAAAAACACTTAAGCTATTTTTATATTCAAATAGCGAGAGATTATTAGGCCAATTTAGTACCTGATGATTCGAAACAAAGATTTGAATAGAAAATAACTTAAGTCTAAATGAAGTCCTTAAATGATAGAACATTCAAGAAGTCATCTTCAGAGTTCTTCAGAGACTAAAGAACTTCTCACCATTTCATGAGGCGGTACTTAGCAAGTGAAATCCCTAAACAAAGAAGATGATGTTAGAGTTAGTGAATGATGACAAGAATTCACTGACTTTCCTTGATCTCATCAAGTGCAAGACACCCTGTACTTATATGTTTGAAAAAAGCATCTAAGTCTCTGAAACAAATAGAAAGAACTTTTTTGAATTGATAAGTGAAAATTATTTGAAAAAAAAAAAAAAAAAAAAAAAAAAAAAAAAAAAAAAAAAAAAAAAGTACAAGAGTTTGTGCAAAAAAGAAAATCAGTTGTCAACACTATACCCTAAAGCAAGGTTGGACATGTTCAAAGAATAGAAACATTAAATACAGTAAGGTACCGGTGTACCTTCCTAGATAGATGTTTGATACATCACTATTATCCAACGGATATCCACCTTTAGTTTTCCTATATAAAGGAATGTTGTAAATGGGTAAATGCTAACCTCGTACAATTAATATGTTAAACATTTACTAGAGCATTTACTCCTCCTAAAACTAAGTCCATAAATATCTTTAGAGGTTAGTATAGTTCTTACTTAAACATATAACTTTGGTATGTGTTTAAAAAAGTAAGGAGATCACGAAACTTTTTCATTTAACTTTGATTATTATTCCGCAAACAATCATAGTAAATTTTTTGTTTATTCAAATAAGAATTTAAACTTTGAAAAACTTTGTTGTCTTTATTGTTTAAATTGCGTGTGTATTATTGTTTTAAATCATTCAAACATACATCAGATTAACATGGAACTTGAATTAACTTAGTTTGCTTAAGTTATATTCACTTTAACGGGAACAATACCCCCCCCCCCCCACCCACCCACCCACGCACCATCGAGTCGTGTTACTACACCACCTCCTCACCACTATGGTTGTCCACCCATTCTTTGAGAATTCGGTCGTGCATACGGCCATGTAGTGTGAAGACTCAAAACCAATTGTGTGTGAGAGTATATTGATATCAACTATTAATACTTCGTCTTTAATTACTGCGGGTATAATTAAGAATTGGAGCCAATGTTGCCAAGTCATTTACATACGTGACCTGGGCGCAATATTTGAGCGTTCTATCAAGTGGATTCATACTCTTGTTCCCGTATCAAATCCAGGAATGAGACGTTACATGCAGATGTTTAAGAATTGAAGTACGTTTAATAATGATAACTAGTAGTAGTGTCAGACAAAAAATAAATAAATAAAGATGAACAAAATTCAGAAAAGGGAACATGGGCATGGGGTAGCACTGAAATGAACAGCATCCTATGTCAAAGCTAGCTACCATATAAAAATATTCCCATCTTAAACAATTCCATTAATAAATAGTATATCACAGTGAAAGACCATGACCAGTTCTATTCTCTCGAGGTACATGTAAACAACTTCGGGAATGAAAGATTTCCTTTATTTAATGGTGTAACATTCTCTCGAGGTACATGCATGGACAAAAAAACCTAAATTTCTTCTTTACTTGATTTTTAATTTTGTTGTTCCAGTATGGGTAATACTTATTTCATTATTAACGGCGCATATTTACTTGGTTTGTGTAGATCGCTATGTTTTCAGGGCCTTGGGAGGTTTCTAGTATCGTGTTAACTTGCATTTTTTTTTTTCGGTTGGTTGTGCATTTAGCCTTGCTATCAATGGCACTGACTAACTCTTGCAAGTTTGAATTGGTTTGGGTTTAGACTTAGAATGCATAACAAAAAAGTAAACTTTTTTTTTTTCTTTTTTTAACTTGTATTTCCGACTTGACATTGCGAGCAAACTAATTCCAGGATGATTAACCCTTTTGGATAGACCAGATTCGGCGCAAGTGAACCTCCATAGCCACAAGGGGATTAATTTTCTCCCGTTGGATTCGACCCCTCGACCTTCTATTTGGAAAGCTGTTATTCTTACCGTTGAGCCACCCCTTGTGGTTAGTTAACGAGTTAGTTAGTTTGCTCATAGTTGGTTACTTTCATATTTTGTAACGTTAGCGGATGAAAGGACAACAAGCATGACTTTTTTTTTAGAGAAAAAGACTACTAGGTCAATTTTTGAAACGTACAAACTACAGAAGATGAAAATTCTAAAACATAAATTTACTTTATAGCAAAAAATTAACCAAGAAAATTATAGAAACGTCAGCCACAAAAGTTATGCATCATATTGCATATATACAAGTCGTGGATGTCGCAACAACACAGCTCCACAAGACCGCAACACATGTTCTGAAAAACGTCGTCAAAGGACTATAAACATCATTAAAATGTTTATATAGTCTCTTACAGAAATAAATAATAAGCATTATCGGTGAAAAAATGGATGTGGCGTTCCATGTTTATATATATTACCCGGGGAGGGCGAGTGTTTTTGACTCAATAATAAGGATTATTTGTCATTAAGTAAATAGTACTTGGTAACCAATAAACTATCCTAATGAGTAGTAAATATATTTGGTAATTTGAGAAATGTTGACAATTATATATATTGCGTTAATTAGACACAGTAATTCATCATTTTATCAGTTAGCGTCTGCTATGTTATAGTAATATAACAAATTAAATCAAAAAAAAATGATGAGATTATGATAATGGACTCCAAAGGACAAAATAGGCTGTTAATTACTCCCATTAGGGTTTGGCGTGAAATTACTCGACAAAGTTGGGTCATTAATTTCAGAAATTATAAGCTAGCTGCCTGCAACTGACGAGACCAATGAAGGACAGTTAAATAGTAATTGGATTTGACAGTAAACAAACTCCCAGTTTTTTTTATTGCTTTTATTTTTACACAGTTGTACGCACAACATGACTTGACATTTGTACGTATTCTCTAAATGTAATACTGCTACACAAAAAGAAAAATTAATATTGTTGTGATATATAGATGGTAAAAATAACCTTGCCCCAACTAACAATAATAATAATGATAATTAAGTTGAGGAGGAGATCGATATGGGCGCGCGTACCTGGAGAGACAAAGATGCGAGGATGATCATGATCCGTGGCCGCGGATGAGGAGGACGAGATGCTAAGGGTCGAAAGCTGAGACTCGATCCGACGCATGAACTCCATAGCTTCTTGTATCGGCCTTGTCAGCTCCTCTTTATACTTGATTAGCATATCATAATATGCTTCCTACATATATATTCGATTAATTTTTTTTTTTATAAACAACACAAATTTATCTCACATGTCTTAAACAGTATTATTCTGATCACAACAACATGAGATAACATTGAACTACAAGCTTAGCCTGTTGGTTTTATCTCTTGTACATATATATATGAAGTAAGTCAAGTACGTATAAATATATACCATGAACTGGTCAAGTTCCGGGTCTTTATAGACGTCGTCATCTCGTAAATTAGCAGCAGCAGCGCGTTGTTGTTGTCGAGCCTCGTACTCTTGCCGCACAGCCGTCAGCCTTCCTGCAATTTCTGGAGGTGCACCCACCTACATAATACATGTATAAATAATTTAAGAGATGTTTGAAAATTAATAAGCTAGGTCAGCTTTAATTAATTAAGTACCTTTTGACAGTCCATATAAGCTTGAAGAAGGTTGGAATAGTGAGGGTGAGAAATAATCTTGGCTTTCAAAGCTTCATCTTCATTTTGAAAGATGGTCGTCATTGGGTAATCATGATGGTATTTCTGAGAACCACCGCCACTTTCAATCTTAACGACGGGGTACTGGAAGCCGCCTTCTGATGATCTCCCATACAAATTAACACCACCCGATCCGTATAAGAAACTAGTACTACTTGACCCTCCACCACCACCACCACTTGTGTTATTATTGTTCTCTCTAATTTGGCCCATGTAATCTTCCATCGACATTGCTAAACCCTAATTAAATGAAAACCCTAATTAAATTTAAATAATTAATAATGGACTTGGTTGTTATTGATCAAA